>CM026084.1:440000-967500 GCA_014839685.1 Anableps anableps | reverse complement strand
TACCAAGTTTCATGATTGTCAGTCAAGGCATGGCTTGGGGCTGATTTTTTTATTTTTTTATTTTTATTTTTAAAGATATCAATTTGGCACTGTAGCGGAACTCGGCCACGCCCACCAAATATTGGGCTGGATTCCAGTAGGGGGCTTGATTAAGATCGATCCTAGTGAGTTTGGGGCAGCTCAACTTGAATTTGTGGAATTTAGAGCCAAACGTATTGTGACAGTGTTATGTCTGTTTGCCTGGCTGCCACGGACACGCCCTCAACCAAAAACTCTTGGTGCTTTAAAGCAAGTGAGAACAACTTGTTTTGTGTCTTTTGACACGAGATCGTGTTGATTAGATCAAAGGGGTCAGAGATGGAGCTTTCCAAGTAAAAAAAGTGACTTTCTGTTCAGAGGGGGCGTGGCTTAGATGACATCAGCATATTACCACATAGGATCATTGGACATCCAACATGGAAGACTCATACCAAATTTGGTGCAGATTGACCTTTTTATGTGAAATTTATAGTGGTTCGAAATTCATGGCGAATAGGCCAACTTTGAGGCCCAGACCCGCTCCTTTAATATGCTCAGAAACTCAAGATTTTGAGATCAAGATTTTGATAACTTTTAATTCTCAATGCCTTAAGGATATAGTGACCAAGATTGAAGCTGCTGGCTCAAAAGCCCTAGAAGGAGTTCATTAAAGTTCGATGTATGAAAATTCAAAAACAGCCAAAATTGACCTTTGACCCAAAATGGCTGACTTCCTGTTGGGTTTAGGGCATACTTTCATGAGACTTTTTTTCTTGTTTTAGGGGGATCGACCTATCTACCAAGTTACAGCTCTCCAGGATTTACCAGTTAGTCTATCTCACGTTAGGGAGTTGCCCACTTTTGACTCCATTAAAATCCTAAAATTTCAGTTGGGGGACAATTTTAGGAGAAGTTTGGTGAGTTTTCATATATGTTTAGGCCTCCGAATTAGCGCCTCAAATGTGTCGATAATAATAATAATAATAATAATAATAATAATAATAATAATAAACACGACAGTTACAATAAGCCTTCGCAGCGCTTTGCTGCTCCGGCCTAAAAATATATATGGACTGTTCTGTGAACAATTGCAGAACTGTTCTGTGTCAGAGGGTGGCGGTAATCTACAAACATGTCTGCCACCGCCAAAAAGAAGTAGTCGTAGTAGTAGAAGAAGAAGAAGAACACACACACACACACACACACACACACACACACCCTCAACAAAGAAGAAAGGGCTGTTTACAGCTCAAGGAACGACCAGTAAAAATAAGAGTGAAAAGCATCAAGTCTGGAAAGAAAAGATCGACGCCATTTCAGAGTTAGCGACCAAAGCAAATAGAAAGGATTTGGATTTTTGCATGTTTCCTGCAGCCGAAGCCTCCTGAAAAACACCTTTTTTTTTTTAAACTCAATTAAATATTCATTTTTGTGCAGTTGCTCCTCCGTAGAAATAAAAACCGAGGAGAAACTACAGGTGCTACTGATGTTCTGGGATTTTTTCTGGCTGAGCATTATGATGTAGGTTGTATTAACAGAAGCTGGATCTGATGCTAATACATTCATTTCCGGGACGCTGAGGAATTGTTTTTTTTTTTTTTTACATCGTTTATTAAAACAGGATAAGTAAAGAAGGTAAAATGGAGGACGAAGTCTGTTTGGATACACCTTCACAAAACTAAGTTACCTGGCAGTTATGTGTTTATACACTGAGTGAATAGTGTATTGTTACTGGAAAAGCCCGTCATTTAAAAGTCAGACCTGAGCGAGGAAAGCAAACTGGTTCTAGAAATGAGCGACTCGGGGAGTCCCGCCAGCGTCCCGAGCTACTCCGGCTTTAGAAGCGGGCCTGAGCGGAGCGGAACCGCGGAGCAACACCGACTCTGGAGCCAGAGCTCCTCCAGTCAGCGGGGGAGACTGCCGTCGCTCAGAACCAGGGACCTGACGCTAGGGGGAGCCTTCTGGAAGACAAAGGTAAAGGCTGGCTCTGAGAGTCTTTCTCCACAAAATATGTGGATCATCATACGGGATCAAAACACTGAGTGTGGCTGTGAATGATCACACAAATAATGTCAAGCCTCACCATAACATAATAATTATGGTCATTTAACATGTAATAACTTACCAATGCTATAATAAGGTATGTCAATACCAGCTTATGACGTTTTTTGTATAGCATTCAGTAAATCATTTGAAATCCCACATTACAATAATGCATAAATAGGAATGCTTTTCTTGCAAATACAATACATGTTTATAGTCTGGGTTCAGCAAAAACAGCAGAAAAAGCTGTACCAAATTAAATCAGCTGCTGTTCCTGTGCATTCAAAAGCTTGGACTCTTTGTGAAGATAACATTCTGAAATTTTCATCTTTGTAGTCAAACATGTATCTGTAATTAGTATGCAGCTATTAAGTTTGGAACAAAAACAGTTTTTGTTGTTTTTTTTTTTTTTGCCTCACCTGGATGTTCCTGGGTTTTTTAAATGTAATTACACATGGAGTGTTGAAGGTATGGACTGGAGATGTGATAAAACACTAGTTCAAAAGTGACTTTTCTGGAAAGGTTTTTGTGTGTTGACGTCCAGGCGTTATCCACACTGATCCATTTGGAATCTCCATGGATCACAGTGGATATTGTCAGGTCCTGGTTTGTTTTGATTATTATTGTCCTGTGTTCCTTGATTTCTTATTTTGATTAGATCAGTCTTTACTTTAGTTCTGTCCTTTTCTTAGTTATTCTAGTGTCCATCCATCTCTCCATCATCTAGCACACTTATCCTTTCAGGGTCGCAAGGGAGGCTGGTGCTTATCTCCAGCAGTCATCTGCCAAGAGGCAGGGACATGTCACCAGTCCATCACAGGGCAACACAGAGACAGACAGGACAAACACCCATGCACACACTCACACCTAAGGTGTATTTAGAGACCAATTAACCTAACAGTCATGTTTTTGGACTGTGGGAGGAAGCCAGAGTGCCTGGAGAGAACCCACACATGCATAGGGAGAACATGCAAACTCCTTGCAGAAAGTCCACAGGCCAGGAATTGAACCCAGGACCTTCTTGTTGCAAGGCAACAGTGCTACTAACTGCCCCACTGTGCAGCCTGGTAGTGTAATTATGTTGTGTCTAGTTATTCTTTATTGTTAGATTTATTTTCCTGGTTCACTGAAACAGCTACTTTATGACCATGTTGTGAATTCCAGTCTATGTTGTTTCATACTGTTCACTCTCAAAAAGACTGCAAACAAGGCAGTAAGAATAAAGACAGGTGGAATGTTAGAATGAAGGTGTTTCTCCACATGGGTTGGTTTGGGTGGTCTCCTAAAATGTTCAGGTTAGTGGAAAGTGTCAAAGTTGCTCTGATGTCAATTCTAGTTTTCCGGGAGTTTCCCATTCTGGGAGCTAACTTGATCTTCTCATATATTCCTCCTTTATGCCCAATGATCCAACAGTACATTGATGTTTCTTGTCTTTTTTTGTGCTGATGATATCCGGCTTTTTTTTCCATGTTTCCAACGTTGTCGTCTGAACTGCTTAACAAGCATTAATCAGTGTTGAGTGACAGTTATTTATGGCAAAAACTCAGATAAAACTGAAACACAGTCTGAAATCACAGTTCAGGATGTTTTCAATCAAGAAAAATAAATACAAATGTTTTACTTTGGATAGATACATTACACAACAATATAACCACTTGAAAATGATCAATATTAATGTTTAGAAATTAAATAAATAAAAATTTCCCAGCTGAACCTGAATGCAGCATTGGGAGAATCCCCTCTCAATAGCAGAGATTCCTCCACTTCCATTTCTACAGATTTTTTTTTTTACTGTGGAAATAAACAAAACTTAGCTCAACTCATTTACATTATTCTAAACTAAAGTGTATGCAGCATTTTTGTTCTTAATACAAATTAATATTTACAATATGTCTTATTTATTCTGTTTTGTTCTGTAGAAAACATGGGAGCCTAATGTTCACGCTGTGAGGAAACCTAAAGATGAGTGAGTGACTAGTAAACCAATGATCTTAATCATCTAAAACAAACACAGCATTTTTTTTTTATTTTTTATTTTTTATTTTTTTTTTTTGGAAGATCCCCTCTCTGATCCAGCTACCTTCCCCAGGTTGCACACAGAGACTCCAGTTGCTCCTAAAAAGGAAAAAAGAGAAAGGGATGGGAGGAGAAAAGAGAACAGAGGTGGGAGGAAAGCTCGACCTCAGGTCATCCAGTCCCACTCCATCTTTGAACAGTGTCCTGGTGTATCAAATTACAAAACAGGTAGGCCTCTTCTGTCTTCTTTCCAACCTTTCCTGTCTTTCTCAGCGGCACATAAATACAGCTGGACTCCATGAACCCCAGATTAACATTGTCCTTTTCCCTCCAGGCCGGCATGGTGCCAGAGGACTGCCAAACGCCACCACATCTCCTGTTTGTAGACCAGTGAAAAAAGAAGGGATGACTTCAACAGAGGATGAAGATCATCTTCTCAGTAAACTTCAGCGAGATGATGTGAGTGATTCCTTAAGGAGCTTTGTATGTCTATAAGGATTTATTCACAAGTACTCAAATAATTTTTAAAATTCATGTTTTAAAGCACCTGTGCTGAATGCAACATTAAACAAAATCTCTAACTCAAACTTTGGAAAGTGCAGTAAAAAGCACCTTAAAGATTTGTGACTGGCCATGGCAAAAGCATTAACAAGTCTTGGGGGCGTTTTGAGTTGTTGGCAGATTCTGAAAGTCTGAATTCTAAGCTTTCTAATGATGTCAAACACAGAGAAATCAAAAAGGAAACGAAGAAGATATGGCCATGAAGATGTTGGCACTCTGAAAATGAGATTTCAGAGAAATCAGCTCTGAAAGTTTCTCCCCTAGTTTTCTCCCCAAAACCTGGGGTTGTTAACAAAGGCTGTTCATTTACATTACTTTGCACTAACCCCAACCCCCAGCACTGACTGTCAACTGCTGATGGGTCTTAAGGCTCTTTTAAGGGAACCAAGTCTTCAGGATCATTTCACTTTAAAGAGCTGTTAAAAAGATAATTTTTTGAACATTTACATTTTTCTAAGAACAAGTCATTTTATCCCTAATATAGTTTTTGAAGTTCACAAAAAAGTAGAACCATCTGTATTAAGTAAAATTAATATTTGTTCAAATGTTACAAGATACAATCACAGTATGTTCTTTCAGAAAAAAATGGTTATGTATTTTCATAAAAGACAACATTTTAAACATTAAAACATTGATAACATTTTAGGGCTATTTGCAATATAGAAGCATAATAAAAGAAAACAGACTTGAGTTGCTTTGGCAGAAACAAAAATCATCTTCTGCAACATTAAATATAACAATTATCCACCCATTTCTATCAACTGTATTTATCTGTTGTATTTATTTGCCAATTAAATAATTTTAGATTAAATAAAAATAGTAATAGCTGCTGATGTGAGTGCAGAGCACTATAAGCAAGCTAAGTTGTAAAAAACAAAGAACAGCTATCGCTTAGACGCGAGTTCTATCATTCACAGCAAAGAGGCGTTCAAAAGAATCGAATCACTCATGAACGTCACCGCTACGCTCAGCAGGTACGACTTGGCTGATTTAGTTAGAGATCAATATTTTTAGAAGTTTTCAGCTTTTGTTCCATTTTCCAGCAAGGCTGTGAGCTTCTGTCTTGTTAGCCTTTCTGAGCTCTTGTGGAATTAAACAATCCAAATACATGCTGCAAAGTTTCTCAGCTGGCCAGGGAACGGCTGGTGATTCCCCCAAATAAGCGCAAGAAAACAATAAATGTCACATCTTAGACGAAGTTTTCTTTCAACCCGAAAAAAGCCTGATGTAAATAATTATTTTATTGTAGGTGTTACAGCTGCTGGCGCAGTTCGTCAGCATGGGGCACTGGGCTTCTCACCACCCCGTCACCACCACATTGCACTCATTACAGCCGCAGCAGTGCAGCCCCAGATCGGGCAGACCTAGATCTGTGTGTCGGTGGGATGCTATGTATTGTAATAGTGTTCCAAAACAATAAAAGTTTTGAAACCCACCCTGAGAAACTAAGAAATATTCCTGCAAACACACATTCCTCCGATATAAGCAGTCCTGGTGTTTTCTTCCCACCGGTACCTTTATGGTAGATGTTGTCATCTCTGAAGTAGCTTTTTTTCTAACGCCCGTTGCTGGCTTGGGTTGAGTGATGTGTTGGAGATGTTAATGAGCCATGTGTTTACCTCAGACTTGCAACTTATTGGCCAAAAGCAAAAGTGTGTGAATATCCAATAAATGCTGCTGTGTTAATCTGCATTGAACCCCCCCCCCCACTCAGATTTACTCTGTAAACAAGCTGTATTCAAACACAAAGTTTACCATTTTAAACTTCCAAAACTGATATTTAAAGCATGGGTAGTTTCTTAATGTCTTGTCTTGAACTGGTATATGAAGCAAAAAAACAAAAATCACTATTTTCTTGGAATTTTGTGGCTTTTATCATATTTCTCCGTTTCGGTTGTGCCGACTTGTTCCTACATTCGGCATGGCCTCTCACAGTTCATATTTTTGCCTGTTTGTGCCACTTAATAGTTTCCGCTCATTAAACAAGTTTAGTTATCTTTGGCTGATAATAAGAGTAAATACAAAAAGTTGTTTTTTAAATGATGACTTCATGTATTGAGGGGGAAAAAACGATCCAAACCAACATGGTCCTACATTACAAAGTAATTCACTTCATGGTTAAAGCATAAATTAATGGATCAGTCACATTTTTTGTTGGTTTAATTTGACCTTTCACCCACAGATGTGACAACTGCCACACTTGTAGGATTAATAATTCACATAAATACAGGCAGTTTGGCTCTGAAATAAAGACATCAGGAGTGAAACCGTAATAAAACCATTAAAGCATCAACTATGGAAGAAATCATATTCCCAATTGTTTTAGTCAATATTAAAATCCAGATTATTTATATCAGGGGTCTTTAACGTTTCTCAGCGTGGGACCCACAAAATGATGGAGCATTGGAGTAAGGACCCCCAACTAGCTTAGCAATAAACTAGGCTTAGTTATACATAAAAAATGCTTTATTAATGTGCATTTAATACAAATAATACATACAGGGCTGGATTTAGAAGGATTAGGGCCCCTGGGCTGGGGCCAGTTTTGGTGGCCCTATCCATAGGTAGCCCCATACATCAGTGGGTATGAATTGATGCATGAAAGGTTTAACACATCCCCTGGCGAATAGCACCATGTTGTTCCTAAAAAATGTAATATAACTTGCTTCCATCCATCCATCACCATCTTCTGCTTAACCAAGGTTGGGTGGTGTGGGCAGCAGCCTGAACAGGGAGACCCAGACTTTCCTCTCCCCAGACACTTGGGCCAACTCCTCCGGGGGAATCAAATTCAACTTCAATTCAAAAATACTTTATTTATCCCAAAGGGAAATTAAATGTTGATGTAACTCATTTAGTCAAGGAGTTATTATAGATGGTGATGGCTGTGGGCAGGAAAGATCTCCTGTAGCGGTCCGTTTTACAACCAAACTGAAGAAGCCTCTGAAACAAGAGACTCTGTTTTCCAATAACAGTCTCGTGAAGAGGATGTTCAGGGTTGTCCATAATTTTCTTGATTTTATGCAAAATCCTTCTTTGCATCATCATCTCCAGAGGTTCCACAGTCGTCCCCAGAACAGAACCAGCTTCTTTATCAGGCTGTTGAGCCTTTTTAGGTCCCTGGCTCTGATGCTGCTTTTGAATCCCAAGGCGTTCCCAGGCCAGCCAAGAAACATAGTCCCTCCAGCGTGTCCTGGGCCTTCCTCTGGGTCTTCTCCCAGTGGGACGTGCCCAGAACACCTCACCAGGGAGGCGTCCAGGAGGCATCCTGATCAGATGCCTGAACCACCTCAACTGGCTCCTCTTGATGTGGAGAAAAAGTGTCTCTACTCTGAGTCCCTCCCGGATGACCGAGCTTCTCACCCTATCTCTAAGGGAGAGCCCAGACACCCTACGGAGGAAACTCATTTCAGCCGCTTGTATCTGTGATCTCGTTCTTTTGGTCACGACCGAAAGCTCATGACCATAGATGAGGGTAGGAATGTAGATCGACCAGTAAATCGAGAGCTTCGCTTTTTGACTCAGCTCTCTTCAGCACAACAGACCGGTACAGCGCCCACATCACTGCCGACCCAACACCAATCCGCCTATTGATCTCCTGTTCCATTTTTCTCTCATTTGTGAACAAGACCCCAAGATACTTGAACTCCTCCATTTGGGGCAGGACCTTCCCCCCGATCCGGAGAAGGCACTGTACCCTTTTCTGTCTCAAGACCATGAATGACATCAGATTTGGAGGCACTTCATCCCGGCCACTTCACCCTTGGCTGCAAACTGTTCCAGCGAAAGTTGTAGATCACAAGCTGATGAAGCCAATAGGACCAAATCACCTGCAAAAAGCAGAGACGCAATCCTAAGGCCACAAAAATAGATCCCCTCAACACTATTAAAGTTGTGAATAGAATCGGTGACAAAGGGCAACCTTGGCGGAGTCCAACTCTCACCAGAAACAAGCCTGACTTACTGCCGGCAATGCAGACCAAGCTCTAACATCGGTCATACAGGGACCTAACTGCCCATATCAAAGGGCCTGATACCCCATACTCCCGGAGTACCCCTCACAGGATTCCCCAAGAGACATTATCAAGTGCCTTCACCAAGTCCACATGTAGACTTGGTTGGGCGAACTCCCATGCATCCTCCAGGACCCTGCTGAGGGTGTAGAGCTGGTCCAGCGTTCCACGGCCAGGGCGAAAACCACACTGCTCTTCCTGAATCCGAGGTTTGACTATCCAACGGACCCTCCTCTCCAGAACCCCCGACTAGACCTCAACCAGGGATGCTTAAGAGTGTGACTCCCCCAGTAGTTGGAACACAATCTGTGGACCCCCTTTTTGAATAGGGGGACCACCATTCTGGTCTGCTAATCCGGTGGAACTGCCCCTGATGTATTGCTGTGTTGAGCATTGCTTATATTCATAAAAATGCCTAAATATTGTTACAACTCACCTGATATGGCCCTGTGAGTTTTATACAAAGTAAAATGTTTGCAAAAGACAGATTCATTAAAAAAAAAAAAGAAAATAACACCACAGCTCCTTGGGCTACTATCCCTATAAGCCCTTTCTATAGTCTGGCTCAGAATACACAGCTTCTTTATTTCTTTAATGCCCTAACAACCCCACTGCCATGAACAAACTGTTATTTTGCATAAAATGCAGAATTCTTAACATAATGAAGAGATTTTTTTCTCTCTGATTGGCTGCATATCTTACTGAAATATATTATTTTATGCCTCCTTTTATCAATTTGTTACATGTTGGATTCAAGTTGTGTATTTAAAAAAGACATTACTTTGATTTAAAAAAAAAAAAAAATTAAACTTTAAAAACTATTAAATTAAAAAAAAATAAAATAAAATTAAAAATGTCTAATTACATTTTACAGTACCTCCATGACCCCCGCGTTAAAGTCCTCTGATTTACATAGTTATGCTTTCAGCATTGAAATATATTGCATTTACTGCACTTTCAAACCAAGCTTGGTTTTCAAGGTATTTTCTGAATACATTGATTTTGTAATTATTTGCAGCCATAAAAAACCTGCAAAACAAATGTGATTAATTGTGCTGCATTGGTCACAGTAAAGGTTCTCTCAGGACTCTTTAGAGTAAAACCAAAGAGATCTGATCCAAATGTACTTTTCACCATGTCATCCTCTGGTTCCAACATGATGTGTTTGGTGCATCTGCAGTTCATAGTTGATCCAGAGTTGAGGAATGATTCCCAGCTGAAGCCCATCGCCCTGCCTCTGTATCAGTGCAGCAGCTTCTCCAAGGCTCCAACACTGTCCACCACAACACGTAAGAGATGATTCCTGGTTCTACCTGCCTCCTGCACTCTACTTCCCTTTACTTCCCGTCTTTCTGGAGTCTCTTGACCATCATCGCTGTGTTTTTAGCTTTCAGTCAGTTCTCTAAATTAATAGCAGCAAAAGCTTAAAGCATGACTACATCACCCACTGTAACAAGATGGTCTGTTGCAGCTGGAGATGAAGGCTGAGTGTGGATGAGCGATATGAACTTCAAATTTTATCACAGTATTTTGTGGTATTTTTTGCAATAATAATAAAAGTGATGATGATAAAAAAAGTATTTACAACTTTACAAGTATTTACAGCTATGACTGTGACTGCGGGTCACTGCTGTCACAGCCACTCTTAAAAACGATTCCTATTTTAAAACAAGTTTCTTCAGGACACCAATGACATAAAAACAAGTGTGATTCTTATTACTAAAGTGCACACAGTAAGTGTATTTATTGATATTTTCACATTTATTGATATTTATTGATGCTTTCATGAAACCAACAGTGGAGAAAATAGTGAAGTAGCAATTTCAGACAATACTGTCAGTTTTTGTGGGCTTCTAACTCCATAATTGGAATTTATTATCACATTAAATTGAAATTCTTACTATGAAAAGAAAATTTTCATGATAATGATAACAATAATAATGACATACGATGCAAAAAAAAATGCCCATCCCTTTTTTTTTTTTGGTATTTCCCTTTTTAGTATAATAATTTTGGGGTTTTTTATTGGAAAAAAAATTAATTTAAAAATAAAATTAAAAATGCCCATCCCTAAGGCTGGGGCAGAGTATGGCGGTAGGAGCGAGTGTTTGTGTATTTGTTCACCTTTGGATGTGAAGCTGTCGGCCCAATGGAAAGGAAAAATATCCAGTTTATTTCAACTGAAAAACAAAAGATTATTCAGTATAACAAACCTCCTTCGATTCATCAATAATGTACGCTTATCCATCCCTTACAGTTTCTGTATTTTCAGTTTTGGACAAATATTTTCTCTTATGACTCATAACTACAGGTACAACTGGATTTACTCCTGGATGAAGCTTTTGTACAGTGACATCTTAGTTCTCCTGTCTTACCTCTCTGCTAATGATGCAGAGAGGTTAAAGGATGTAGGTGAACATTGTCAGCGCTGGAACAGTTCTCTTTTTTTCAGGTTCATCAGATTCAGTGTAATTATTTTTACTGTTAATATTTCAATAAATTAGTTTTTGAATTATTTCATTTGCATTGAACAGAATATTGTGACCGTAAAGGTGGAATAAACGGTTTACCATGGTGTTATTTTTTTTTTTACATTAACATCATTTTATGTAGAGTGAGAAGAGCAGAGTAATTACAGTGTGTTATAAACTATGATTATAAAGCTTTTAGGGCTGAAACGACTAATTGGACTTATTATGATGAATAGATAATTGAAATAATAGTCAATTAATTATTAACTGGAGTATACAGACTCAGAAGGAGGCCATTTACTGAAAGAACACACTCAGCAGTAATGAAGCCAAAACTGGACAAAAATATAAACATTTTGCATTTAGGATTAAAAAGCCTTCTTTGTCTGTAAATCTGATCTACCCAGAACTCCTCTAGTGGCAGTTTTATCTTCACCTGGTTCACATTCTGTACAAAAAAAACTCCTATTAAGCACCTTTTGCTACCCAGTTATTAGTTAGTTAATCAATAAAATAATCACCTGATCAGTCCTACACTGTGTTGATGTTCAGTCCAACAGAAAGAGCTGAGCTTTTCACATGTTGCTGTTAGAAGGATTTTTTCAGCTGCAGATGCATCCTTTGCTACAGATGATCGAGCGTTCACTAAATGTTATTGCATTTTAGGCAATAAAGGAATTGAGTTGTTTATTTGCATCTTTTAATGGATTTCTGATATTGTATAAAAATGGCTTAAGTGGTTAAATGACAAATCTGCAGAATGTGCCAATTTTTAAAAATCTGAGTAATTGATTAATGGTCAGAATAATCGATAAAATAATCTTTAGTTGCCACTCTAAAAGCTTTCTCTCCTTACGTGCTGCTGGCCCTTACGTATGACATTTTCTCAGCAGGTCAAGACGACCTCCCTCTTATCACAGCACCATCCTGTGGTGCTGATGGGAAAGCAGGCCTCTTGACTGACTGGCAGAAATGTGAGCAGTTGTCCCTGGTGAAGATGCTGCGGGAACTCAGTGTTGCTGGAGGAGAAGAGCTGTTCTTCATGCAGTTTCCAGACTGTCTTCCTGGCAGATCCTCGGCACCGAAGGTAGACCTCGATCATGGAAGTGCATCAGAGGAACTTTCAAAGAAAGAAGGAAAGTCTGCACACCAAGTGAGTGAAAAGGAAATATTCAGAGGTTTGATTTCTGCTTTGTACCACGATGTGTTCACACAAGTCTGAATTTATTCTCTCATATTTTTGAATTTCAGATTTATGCATCAGTCTTGATCACCTAAAAAGATAAACTTGTTCAATTATTGGTTCAGATTTGAACTCATACGTACAGTGCATGTAGAAAGTATTCACACCGTTTCATTTTTTCCACATTTTGTTGTATTACAGCTTTATTCCACAATGATTTTAATTCCCCTCAAAGCTCTGCACTCAATTTCCTATAATAGTAAAGTAAAAAAGGTTTGTTGAACTTCGGCCAAGTTCGTAAAAAAATAAACATGTTTATAAGTAAGCATGTGGTGAGATTTCAAATTGAGCCTAGGTGCATCCTTCACTGATCATCCTGCAGAGGTCTCTAAGGTTTGGAGTTCAGTGGGTAGGATATGATTAGGACATACTCAGCTATTAAGTCCAAAATTATACATACCTCTGAGAGATTTACATTTCAAATAATTTGCTTTCAAACTAAAAAGTTTGTTTGAAGAAGAAGAAATGTCCTTTATTGTCCCACGATGGTGACATTTCTGTGCAACAGCAGCGAAGTGGCAGAGGCAGGTAGTAACAGAAAAACAGACTCACAAAGAATATAAAATATGTATAAAAAACAGAGTAATGATTAATAAAAACAAATACTGTACAGTAAAGCAAAATTTCAACATGAATACCGTGTAGTTGTAAAAAATACTCCAGTTTCTGGAGTACTGTTTCTGACAGGAAATGAAATGAGCATCTAGTGGCGCCGGATTCATTTTTGAGGTGGGGGGGGGGCCGTGGGGGTGTTTTGTCACCTTGCACTCTAATATTAGAGTTTAGATCGGCCTTGAAAAGGTCCTACAGAGACCCACAATGAGCCCATAGACATTGTGTCTGAGCCCGATCCAGCCCGACTAATCAGAGCCCCGAGCCCGGAGTAAACCCGACAAATGATTTTAATAAAGCTTTTACTGCTTTCGTTTTTAGAGCACCATTTGAGGTGGTTTAGCAAATCAGTGCTTCTCCCGCTTTTAACAGGTTGAGTAAAGTGCAAATCTTCTGGGCTGTGTGTTTAACACAATTTGATATCATGCATTCTCCTTTAGTTTTCTTTGTGCTGGATGCATTGTAGGATTATTAAAAACACACCACAGAAGCCTGATCCGACTTTCAAGCATACAATTTTGGACTTGGGTTAAAATTCCAAACTTTAGTAAGTATGAACCTTGAACGTCAGGTGCTCAGTTCTGCCACACGGTGATGTCGGTGCATATTTTTAATCACAGTCATCAAGTGGAAAAGCTGCAACAGTCTTTCTGTTGAAAATGGTCATTTATGTAACGAACTGCAGGACGCATTAGAAGAAAAATGCTCGACTTCCACAGACAGGATGAGATGATATTTCTCTGTGTTTATCAGCAGTGAAGTCTGTTATTAGTGAAATAAAGCGCTTTTCGTTTGTCTGTCGCTCTCTTCTCTTAGCTGTTCACACGTCGATGGTGCTGAAAACACACTGTCTGCTTTCCCACCTTCACTTTATAAGAGCGTGAAGGTGAGGGAGAAACGGGAGATTTAACACAAGGGGGCATTTTGACCATCAGCTCATTTATTTCACCTTGCAAGTTTGCAACTAAGGAAAAGATGAATTAACACAATGTTTTTAAAACCAAAATAACAGCAAACTACACTGTTTTTAATGTAACAGATGAAGTTTAATTATGCGTTAAGCTTTTATCTGCATCGAACCTCATCATCAAAGATACTATTATGACATAGATAAATTTTGTCAATTCATCAGAGGAATCTAACAAAATAATTTACTATAAATCAACAACAATAGAAGTTACTTTATCACAAAAACAACATTATTATATAAACAATTCAAAAGTTGCCAAAATAGATGTAATAAACAGCAATCAGCAAGTATGAAATAAAGTAACAGAACACAGACTAGGTGTCAACTCGCAGCCAGCACAGATCACTTCTTTGCCAGGCGCAACTTGCACAGCGTTGCAGTATCTGATGCAGCTGCCACTGCCTTCTTTTTTGAGCTTGCTGCACTTGGTTTCCGATAGCTGAGACTTCCACCTTTTCTTTCCTGCTATGATGGCCGTCTCCCCTCCAAAAACTTTGTGGAGCTCCTCTCCCAGCTCCTGCAGAAACTTGCGTAGAACAGAACAATGCGCTTAGCTTTTCCTGCAAGGTCCAGTATGTCATAACACACAACAATGGGCCATCTCCGCGTACCACCCTCGAATCTAATCAATATTTCTTTGCCATCCAGAATGTCCACATGGTATTTTGTTCCAATACTGCACAGACTCTTTGCCTTGGGACGATCAATGGTAGACACAGAGTGAGTGCGAGGCAAACGGGGAGAGAGAGAAGTCAGTCACGGCCGGGTGCGGCCTGGAGGAGTGTCTCCTGGGGCCAGACTGCGCCGGGCATGGCCGTAAAGTGGGGGTGCCAATGGCCCTTTGGCCACCCTATTCCGGCGCCACTGCGAGCAACTGATAAAAGACATTTAAAACAACACAAGAGGAGGATTCGTTTTTAAAAAAATAATTTCCGTTCTTATTTACATTTTATTTACACTTGCACTTTGCACTACAGCAATTAAACTCTTCTAACTGCAGCTTTTGTCTTGCTTCCTCGGTAATTTGATGATTTGTCTTTGATGATGAGCTCAAAGTCTATAGAGTTGGAAGGCCTCCTTTCCATCACCCTAATCTTTATCTCCTACCACAGGTTTCAGATTCAGGTTTAGCTGCATGTCAGAGCAGAAACCAAGTAATGAAGTCTGAGGAACTGTCTGCAGACCTCTGAGAACGGATTGTGTCAAAACAGAAATCTGAGAAAGGAAACAAAAAGAGCTGGCAGCACTGAGCTTCCTGAAAAGCACTGTGGTCTCCATTATTTGGACATAGAAGAAGTTTGGAACCAGCAGGCGTCTTCTATGACCTGGTCACCTGACCAAACTGAAAAATCCAAGTAAGAAGGGCCCTGGTCAGAGAACCTGATGGTCACTAAGTCAGAGCTCCAGTGCTCCCTTGTGATGATAAGAGAGCCAGAGAGAAGGTCAAATATGGGAAGATTCAGTCATTTCCCAAGTAGAAATAACCTAGCTAATCCTAACCCGTCTGATTGATCCAAGTGTGCAGATACAGCACCTCGAAAACAGTTTTCACCCCCCAGGATGTTTTTCCCTTTTTATTGCTTTTACAAAGCCGTCATGATCAACGTAATTTGGCTTTTTTTGACAAAAAATGTCCAAAAACCCTGTGATGTCAAAGTGAAAACTGATTTAAAAAAATAATGACAATTCCATAAATATATGTAACATAAAGGAAGGAATATGGCCCATGTGTAAATCTGCCTAGTTCAGGCCTTTCCCACAACCTGAGTGACCGTGAAGGAGGAGACTGGTGGGAGAGGACGCCAGGTCACCATGACTACGCTGAAGGAGCTCCAAGCTTCAGCAGCTGAGATGGAGAGACTCTGCAGACAACAACTGCTGCCCTGGTTCTTCACCAGTCAGAGCTTCATGGGAGAGAGGTGATGAAGAAGACACTGTTGAAGAAGACTCAGATCAAGGCAGGACTCGAGTTTGCCAAAAGGCACGTGGGGAGAGACTCCGTGGTCAAGTGGAAGAAAGTTCTTTGGTCTGATGAGACCAAAATGGAGCTTCTTGGCCATCAGACAAGATGGCACCAGACACTGCACATCACCACAAACACATCATCCCCACTGTGCAGCATGGTGGTGGCAGCATTATGCTGGGGAGTAGAAGGTAAAAATGCATGCGGCAACATATTGGGAAATCCTGGAGGACAGTTCGTTTCCATCTGCCAGAGAACGACGGCTTCAGAGAACATTTATTATCCAGTAGGATAACGATCCAAAGCATCCCACTGAAGCTACACAGAGATGGTCTAGTCAAAGCCCAGACCTGTTCACAGCTGATCCCCAGCAACCTGACAGAGCTGGAACAGTTTAGCAGGAAGAATGGAGGAAAACTGCAGCGTCCAGACGTGCAGCCTGACTGAGACCTGTCCACACTGACTCCCTGCTGGGGCTGCAGCCACAGGAGCAGCTGCTACATACTTAATATAATATAATATAATAATTATTATACAATCACTTATTTTGTTAAATACTTTTATTGAATTGTGGTTGTTTTGTAGAAATCAGTTTTCACTTGACATGAAAGGTTTTTGGATGAGACGTGCTGCCCTGTCAGCCTGTGTGCTCTGGATGTTCCACATGTTCTGCTTTTAAAGCAGGAGAAGAGAGCGGCCGCCACGTCTGCAGCGCTTAGGGAGGACCTGTAGAAGAAAAGTTCATCTGCCGTTACGCGTCTTGTTCTTGCACTAAACATCGGGCCTCCTACTCAGTCTGGAAAAGTATGGAGGAACAAGACCAGGCCTCCATTACCCATTACTCTCCTGTCTCCTCATGTTCTTAGTTCTTTTCCATATTTCAGCTTCGTTTCACCTCTGCCATAAATTCCTTTTAAATGTTTGTGTTTTCTATTTTAAATTGACTGTAGAGAATGAAGATGTTTGTAAAAGTCTGAAATTCAAAGGTGGGAATAAACAATGTGTAGAACCCCAGAGGTGGTACCTGTTTCAGCTGCTCTTGGTACCGTTTGCAGGTTCCTTCGGCTCATATTCCTGTCTTTCTCCGGGAATCCGGGAACATGGACAGCTCTCTTGTGCTCTCACAATTCCCTGAAGGATTTTTGGGCAAACTACAAATCAGGAAGTCAGGAAAGGTGGAGCTAAAGTTAGGTGACATTATCCTGGATGTGTCAGAAGGAGCTGCCTTTTCCTTTCTGCAGGTAGTGTGTCTCCCTGTCAGTGTTCCTGTTCCTTCCAGAAGCCAAAATGATTTCCTGTTATGTCAGATTTTCCTTCATGCCAACAGCGTTCTGTTTTACTGCACATTTTCATTTTGTTTGGACTAAAATATCATTTTAGTTTGGTTACAGTTAAGTCATTTGTGGTCATGTTGAGTCAATTTTAAGTTGATTTAATTGAAATGTAAACTTTTTTTGTTGTTGTTTTCGAGATATTGTTGTTCCACTCTTTGCTAAATGTTTACGCTTTGTCATCAAAATGTAAAATATTCCCACATCTTTCATTTGCCATGACAACATTTTACTGTGAAAGATGCCATCACGATTACTTCACTAATATTATGGGATTAATATGATCTTATTGCTGAAGCTTCCTCTGCTCCAACCTCTGTTAACACTGACAGGAATTCTGCCTCCTATTTTTCAGCAACTGGTGTCAGTTCATCTGTCTGGTGGGAGAAGTGGAAACATGATGGTGTTGGGAAACGTCCATCACAAGCTCGTTTTATCTCCTGACTTCCAGTCCTTATTGAGACAGGCCGCTGCGCAGCAGCCATGAGCCTCCGGCCGGCTGGACCTGTTGATTATATGTGGTACACGTGTGGATGTGTATTGTACTAATATGTAGCTAATATGACAGTTCAACAATTGTTACTGAAAAACACTGTTTTCATGAAGATGAGTTATTTTTATACTTTTATTGTGAGAAATCTTTAAACTTATTAAATCAATCTAAATGATCTTTGAACAATTGTCTCTTGTTGCAGAGCACAGACAGTTGTGAAGAGTTATTCTGAGCTTGACATGAGTTCTGAACCCTCTACAATTAGTTTATTAGGTACACCCTGCTAGTTGGGCCCCCATGTCGCCTCCAGAACAGCCTTAATTCTTTACAGCATTTATTCAACAAGGTGTCAGAAACATTTGTCTCATATTTTGGTTCATATTGACATGATAGCATCACACAGTTCCTGCAGATTTGTCAGCTGAACATCCATGATGAGAATCTCCTGTTCCTCCACTGGAGCTCAGTGAACTCACCGTCATGCTCAAGAATCCAGTTTGAGATGATTTGAACTCTGTGATTTCATCCTGCTTGAAGTATCCATCAGAAGATGGCTCAGTGTGGTCATGAAGGAAGGGATGGAGATGCTCAGCAGCAACACTCAGGTAGTCTGTGGGCTTTAAATGATGCTCAGCTGGTGTCAAGGAGCCCAAAGTGTTCCAAGAAAATATTCCCCACACCATGACACCACCACTATCCTGACCTGCTGATGGATCCGTGCTTTCATGATGTTCCCCCAACTTCTGACCATCTGAATGTTGCAGCTGACATCAAGTCTCAGTCATAGGGTCAGGTTAGAGAGTGAGTGAGAATGGAAGGGCTTCCCATGCAGAGCTTCACTCACTATCGAACAGCTCTTTGGTTATTCCTCCGATCTGTAGTGATGGATGATATGGCTCTTTGCCCAGGACACCACTGTGGCAGGAGAGGCTGTTATGAGTGTCCCAACAGGATAAAAACCAACAGTTATTGCTGTGTCCAATCAATGAAAGGGGGAGGGGTACCCCCTGTGCCCTGCACAGTGTAAGCATTGTCAGAAAACATGGCGCCACTGGCTAATGATGCTGAAGTTAGTATCTGATATCTCTTAAATCAGAGCTAAACCATTTAGCTTTAGCCTCTGGATTGACCCCCAACTACAGTTCAAACTGTACACCTTTTATACAACCGTGTCACATAACTGTGAAAGGGTCTCAGTCCCCCTTTGTCCTGTTGGGGGTTCCTGAGCAGGTTTACAGGAGTTTTAAAGCTAAAAGCACAAATCAAAGAAGCATGAGCTGGAGGACATTCATCAGTAGGAGCAGGAAAAACATCCACGATATTGATCTGGGTTAAACATGTGTCATCTCCAGGGTAACGCTGCATGACTTCACTGTAGTCACCAGTAAAGATGTTGGAACATGTGTCTGTACTGGTTTGTTTTCTTCTACTGGTTGTCTATAGTTGCCTTAAATGCATCTGATGTGAGAAACATGGTTTAGACCAAATCTTAGATATTATGTAAGCTCAATAAAATGTGGAGGACTGCTGACTTGACAGCTGGCCAGCGAACAGTCACTTCCACCCTTCACATGCAACAAGGGGTCATTATGAAGGCCGCAGGCTGGTCACAAAAGAATATTGATGGAAAGTTGAGTGGAAAGAAAAAGTGCAGCAGAAAAAGATTACAAGCAACAGTAATATGCACAAACTTAGGATTTTGAAGAAAAGTCCATTCAAATGTTTGGGGCAGATTCGTAAGGCACAGACTGCAGCTGGAGTCAGTCCTTGAAACGGTCCACAACAAAACAGTTGTGTATTTAAATGTGTTTTGGCCAAATAGCTTCACTTTGGTTTCATACATGCAAACAACATTGTTCCAATTAGCAACCCTTTCTGATAAGTTCAGGCTATTACTGGCTGTAAAATTAGACATAAACTTTACTCTTAATGTACTGATTGAGGCCTGAGAGCATGTGATGACGCAGATTTTAGAAGCTCAGCAGATGGCTCACTGACCGATGCTCAGATTGATTTAATAATTGCACCCACTCTCTCTGCTCAGCCTGAGTCATCCTTTGGTCTAGATGAGTTTCACTGAATTCAGGCCTTTTTTTGTGTTCAATTTCCTTATAAATAAATGATGTAATTACTAACCAACTGCTGCAGTTAAACCAGAAGTTTACATATACTGAATAAAAAGACATCCGCCTTTTTTTCTGTCTGAAGTTCAATTAGACTAAACTTCTCTTGTTTCAGGTCATTTAGAATCACTAAAATGATTTCTATTTGCTAAATGTCACAATAATGAAGAGAATATGTCAGATGTTTATTTATTAATGTTGTCAAAATAGGAAGTTACTTTTTATGCACTGCAATGTAAACAATACAGCTGGTAGAATAAAAAGAGTTGAAGTAGAAACAGTTAAAAAAATGTGAGATTTTACTGAGGGAACATCTGCTTGTCAGAACAAACAGCAGAACTTTAACTGTCTTCAGTAATGAAACAGCACTTCAAGGTGGATGGGGGCCATCGGGGGGTGAGGTTGTTGCAGGGCTCTGCTCCAGGTTGGTGTGGGTGTGTTCAGGGCCTACTCTTGCTGCCAGGGGGGTAGCGGTTATTGTGGTGGCTGAGGCTTGAGTGGGGTCAGGGGGTGGGGTATTGGGGGGTCCGGTTTGCATGTCCACATCCTGCATGTCAGCGCACGATAGCGTATTATGGATAAATCAACTGATGGATGGACAGGTAGCTCTAAATATATAGGGCTTAGTCAGGGAGGTAACCAAGAACTCGATGGTCACTCTGTCTGAACTCCAGCGTTCCTCTGTGGAGAGAGGAGAACCTTCCAGAAGAACAACCATCTCTGCAGCGATCCACCAGTCGGGCCAGTATGGTCGAGCGGCCAGACGGAAGCCACTCCTTAGTAAAAGGCTCATGGCAGCCCGTCTGGAAGGACTCTGAGACCAGGAGAAACAAGATTCTCTGTTCTGATGAGACCAGGACCGTACCATCCCTACAGTGAAAACGGTGGTGGCAGCATCATGCTATGGGGTGTTTTGCTTCAATCTGGTTGAACATCTCTGGAGAGATCTATAAATGGCTACACAGATGTTTCCATCCAACCTGATGGAGCTGCAGCTGGAGAAGAAGAATGAGCCAAACTGCCTAAAGACAGGTGAGCTGAGCTGGAGGCATCGGATTCAAAAATCCGGAGGCTGTAAAAGCTGCCAAAGGTGGAACAAAGTATCAAGCAAAGGCTGTGAATACTTATGTAAATGTGATTTTTTTTTTGGTTTTCCAGATAGAATAAGTTTGCAAAAATCTCTAAAGCTTTTTTCCACATTGTCATAATGAGGTATTAGTGTCTAGAACTTTGAGGAAAGAGATTAATTTAATACAACTTGGAAATAAGGCTGAAACACAATACATGGAAAACGTGAAGCACTGTGAAAACCTTCCTGATGAACTGTATACACAGTGTATTACATAAATTGCTCTACAATTCTGGTTCTACACGTTTAAAAACTACCTCAAAAATGACAACCAATAAGAATGTTTGTTTTGTAAAGTACCTTGAGAGGATATTTATTATGACTCGGTGCTATATAAACTGACCTGAATTAACTGCTAATGGGAACAAACACAGCAGTTTGTGTTTACTTGATATCCATCCTTCCTGCCGACAGATGGAGATAAGCAGACAGACAACACTATCTGGAGCTGAAAGAGCTCTTAGAAAAAAAACCTGACACTGCTGGTTTAGATTTTTTTTGGTAACAAATACAGAATATTTCATTAAGGGTCAGTCTTTCCAGTAATACTGTAATTCAGAGGCCTTGCTTTTGGACGGAGAGACGACGGCCTCTAGATGTCACTAATAAAACCCTCCAGATGAACAGTCTGAGCAACACAAGGAAAAAACGCCGATTTTCACGTAGCAACAAATAAAAATCAACACACTTCAGATTGAACTGTTTTCAACTGCTGCAAGAGAAATGATGAACTCACATTATGTAAAAATAGACCTATGAAGGATATGGTTTATTTGTTAGAATATACAAAACAAGAATATGAGAAGATAGGAGTCAGTTCTAATGTGATACTGTCAAAAGAATGAAACAAAGCAAAACAAAATGGCTACTTTCAGTCGTTTGGACTCACTTATAATCACATCTTAGACTTTATGGGAAGATCCTTTGGACAGTTCTTGCTTAACTACTCAGTTTCGTTTTGTTGGATGCTTTTGAGTTCCGTGTGGCCGTGGCCTTCTTCCCTGATTTAGCCGCAGTCTTCTTTGTTGCTTTCTTCTTCACATCAGCAGGCTTTTTCTTTTTGCGCTGGGTCTGTTCCCGGATCAGATCCTCACGTCCAATATCCATCATGTGGTCCTCCCATGACTTCATCTCATTCTTGTATCGGATTTTGTCATCCTCTGCCAGCTGGATGTAGACCTGGGGTGTAAAAAGAGAGATCATCAGAACATCCAGCTACACTTGACAGGGCAACAAATAAATAAAGAGGTCAATCATGGAAGAACCAAACCTGTCTCTGATGGCTGAGCAGATTCCTCCAGTCATCAAACAGGGTCTTCATTTTGGCCTGAAACATTCGCAACATATTTTCAGTCGTCTTAGCAAAAATGATTCTTTCCTTTGTAGCTACAGGCGTTCACAGTTGAGAATCTTTACTGTAAAGTAGCTAAGGTGGGCTTTCATTGTCTTGGTACACCATGGTACACACTTGGTACACATATACTATGTTATCAGAAGTACTGGGTCGATCTCAGGAGCTCAGTGAATCCCAGTGGCACCATGATAGGATGACAGCTGAGCAACAAGTCCAGAGGTTAAAGTTCCTCACTACTAAATATCCCCTAGTCAGCTCTGATATAACAAAGTAGAAGTGATTGTGGCTGAGTTGCTGTCATTCCAAAGTGGCAGTTCACAGAGTGGGGTCAGAGTTCACAGAGTCAGTAGCTACAGGCCTCCAAATGTCATGTCACCTTCAGATTAGCTCAGAAACCTGGCATGGAGGGTTTATGGAATGAGTTTCCATAAACTGAGCCGCTGCATCCAAACTTCAACCTCATGCTGTGCAAAGCACTGGAAGCAGTGGTGTAAATCCCACCACTGGACTCGAGAGGGATGATTATGGTGTGGGGACGTTCTTCAGGAATTCTCCTCGGACGCTTAGGCTTAGCTCCAGTGAAAGGAACTCGGTGCTTCACCAAACCAAGACATTTTGGATGATTTCATGTTTGGTTATGGTCCCTTCCTGTTCCAACGTAACTTGGCCCCCAGGGCACAAAGCAAGATCCATAGAGACATTAATTATGGGGGCTTGGTGTGTAGGAACTTGACCAGCCTGCTCAGGTTAGACCCACCCGACCTCACCCTGGTGAATCAACACTGGGATGAACCACAGCAGCAGCTTCTATCCCACATTAAATGTGCTTCTGGAAGAACGACCAGAGATTCCCATAAACACACTCCTAAACCTTGAGACAGCCTTCCCAGAAGAGCTGAAGCTGCAGTGGGTTGGGGGGGGGGGGCATCATATTAGAGCAAATGGATTAACAATGGGGTGTGTTTTTCATTCCTGTGTGTGTAAAGGCAAGGAACCCAATCCATTTGGCAATAACCTGTATTATGCATTATAACAGGAGAACATCCAGTTGCAACAACACTGCGATCATAATATGTACAATTAGCCCACATTTCCCTGGCCTTGTTCTCTTCCTTCACTGCAATAGCAAGGCACAATTCTGACCCGACCATCCGAATGTTACAGCTCACATCAAGTCTCATCAGACCAGGCAACGTTTTTCCAATTAAAGTTCCAAGTTATGGTCCAGTTTCGGTGAGTCCATCCAGATCAGTTTGAACTTCATGAAGTTATCTTTACTGACCTGGATGCTTGAGTGCATTGAGGAGCTATCATGTGATTGGCTGATTCACTGTATGAGTTAACAAGCAAGTGAACAGATGTACCTAATGAAGTGACCAGAGAGAGCTGGCTACTCAGACCAGTATCTTGAAATGAGTTTAAATTCCCACCTGGGTGGTGGTTCCTCTGGCCTCCTGGAAGTGCTCCGACATGTAGATGTTGAAAGGAGTTCGAGAGCGTTTGGGTTTCCCAAGGATGTTCAACTCCTGAAACACACACAGGGGCATACAATTATTACTGAACAGCTTCTTACATTAATAAAGTAACTTTGAGCCAGAGCTCAGCTCCACCGCTGTTCCACACATCTGCGTTTCACTACTAACTGTGTGAGCGCCTCTAGGAATTTGTAATACATTAAAGTCGCCATAAACATAACATTATGTCTAAAAGTTTTTAAAAAAAATAAGCAGCTGTCTTGGTCAGAGCAAAGTCACAGTTCTACATGTTGTTGTTATGCCTCAATCAAAAAAAAAACTTTGATCCACAGTAAACAAAGAATCTTTTTCATTTCCTGAAATGAATTTGATATTATTATTTTTCAAAACTAATAAAGGTTGAAAGTTTAAGCTGACTTGGTTGAATGTCTTTCAGTGAATAATGCAGTCCAAGCGGGTATGCCCAATCCCTAAGCAGATAGATTATACAGCAACAGAACCACTAGAAAATGGTCAACATCAATGTTTAGAAATCTTTAAATAAGACCCCAGTCATATTTCAGGAAAAAAAAAAGTCCCTTTGGAGTGAGACGACCTCGTGTCTCCAGCTGTACTTGAAAGCAGAACGATCAGCTGTCAGGACGTTGTATTGAGCACTTAGTTCCACATAAACACTCTGAACGTGTTCAGACAGAAGACGACAAGGCATTACTCAGTAGACATGCATGCCGAACCAACGGGGCTGGACCCGATGTTTTCACAACAAATACGAACAAATCCCCAGAAACTGGATGGATGGATGGATGGAAGAATGGATGACATACAAAAGGGAAGGTATCAGTGGCACAAGAGAAGAAACAGAACAGAAAAAGGAAGGAAGGACCCAAGGAAGGAATGGCTGCAGAACACAAATGATCTTCATAGGGAAGATATGAGGAGGGAAAGAAAAAAAGAGCACAAGCAAGAAAAAAAGAAGTGAAGACATGAAGGAAGGAAAGGAAGGGAAGTAGTTAGGACACAAGAAAGGAAAGAAGGAAAAGAAGGTAGGACACTAAAAAGGAAAGAGACGAATGAAGAGGAAGGACATAGGGGAGAAAGGAAGAAAGGATGGAATTAAGGATAAAGGATGGAATGGAGGCAGGACACAAGGATGGAGGGACAGAAGAAAAGAATGGAGTGGGGGGCAAGGAGGGAAGACAAGACAACGAAGGAGGAATAAAACAAGGGACCAATACTGAGACAATGGAGGAGAAATTAATCGGGTTTGTTTTTCCATACTTATCCTGAACTGGAAAATACTGACATGTAATTCCAGACTTTTTCAGACTGCGTTGGAACCCTGCATGGAGGAAAGCTTTTCATCTCCCCTAACTAGCAGCTTCTTCTTACCCTCTTCTTTCGGATGGCCTTTCTTTTAGTCATCCTCTGCCTCTTCTCCAGAGCCTGCTGCTGGAGCTGAGCTGGAGTCAGCTGAGCCTGATATTTCTGGAGGTCCACCTTGAACTGCTTCATGGCCTGGACAGAGGCGTCTTGAAAAGGCTAGACAAGAGACAACAGCAGACTTAATCCAAAGCTGGACTGCTGAGATGATTTGCCCCATGATGGCAGCAGCAGTTAGACACCCTAAACACCAGGGAGCTACACATGGGAATCTGGGAGTCTGAGAGGAAAAGACTTTCACTGACAACAGTTTGGTTTTTTTATTTCAGGAGATCTCCAATAAATCCAAATCAAGTTTAGTAATACCTGTTTCTGCTCTGGGCTCATCATCCTCCACTGCTGGGCGATCTTCCTGATTAAATCCACTATCTTGATTTCTGAAAGCCAACCAGTAGAAGACAGTTATTGTACAAATTACATGAATGGCTATTCATTCAAATCCTTTTTTTTACATTTAAAGATTTTGTTACACAACTCTATCTTTAGTCTGTCCCCCAGTATGTAACTCGTATTAAACAAAAAGACTAAAACTATAACTGAAACTAAGCATTTTCAAAAACTAAACTTGTAAATAAATGCTTAAAATAAATTTAAATCCAACTAAAAATCAAAAGTGAAAGCGAAAAAATAATAACCTAAAGAAATTTACAAAATTAATATAACCTTCAAAGAGCTTCAGTAGAAGGCAACTTGGCTTCTTATGTTTTCTGAAGATGTTTCACCTCATCCAACATGGTTGGAGATTACAGGCTTGCTTATATGTTGTACTCAAAACAATCACACTAATAGGACCATTAAAGTCATTAATGGGGCAACTGAGACATGTGAGTCACTGGGCCTACCCTCTATTTAGCTCAATGTTTGGGTCGTTATTGCTTGATGATCCAAACATGTCCCTACAGATGCCATGTGAGTTGTTTTGGTCACATCCCAAGGTGTAAATAGCTGTAGAGCAGCCTGGGGAGATGGAGTCAGGGCTGCAGAGCAGATGTTAGAAAGATGAAATCTGAGTCTCCCTCTACTGCTTAGTTTTGGTCTTTCATGTTTAACTCAGGTGTTTTTTCTTTCACTCCTCTCTCAAACCGCCTTTCTTCCCTGTTCAATATCCATTCCTGCATGCAAGTCCCTCCAGGATTTCCTGATTGTTTTTGTGATTTTTTGCTATCAAAATCATTGATTTTGAGCAGCTACTTTAGAAATATTTGCAAGGAATTTTGCAATGTTTTTGCAATAATCCCCTCCCCCCTCCATGGACAACAGAGAGATACTGCTTTGCTAGGTCCTTTGCACTTATTTATGTCGATAAATGTGAATTTTTGTTACTTTCCACGTCCATCACAGACTGTAACTTGACATGAAATAAGGCTGAGGTAGCAGTGTAGTAGAAGTAAGAAAAGCTGCCACCTGCAGGTGGGAGTTAGCAGCCACTTAAACCCAATGTTTTTGACCATTTTTGCAGAAAATTTGCAATGAACTCACAATTATGCATCGGTGTGAAAAAATGCAGGGATCTGTTGATTTGACATGAATTTCCACGAGCGCGGAATCCTGAAAAACTGAAAGGATTTGTATGTATGAATTATAAATTACTTTTTAATGATTATTTATTGAGATGCACCTGTATTACAACCTGTTTATCCTTTTTTGTTTTCTGTAAACACCGTGGTGAATTTGTGAATCAGGAATATATTGTGATTGTTCTTCAATGTGACCTGACGCAACATCTTTTAGATGTCCGCTGACAGAGATGTCTCTAACATGGTCCACAGTGCTGGACAGAAACCTTCTTATTCAACTTCACATTAACTCCAACAGAATGAAAAATGTAGTAAGCTTACTGCTGCAACAGTATTTATTTCAATAAATCATGGTGATGTCCTGTAACAGCTGAAGAATACCAGCATTACGTTTGGACACCCCCCCTCCCAAAAAAAAAAAAATCACACTGACACATCAATTCAGCTCTGCGACATCTGCCATTACAAGTAACAGTGGATAAATATCTAATTCTCCCAGCAGACACTTATTTGGCCCAACTTGAAAGGAGATGAACAGAAGTGGCTACTACTGTCCAGCTGAGTTACTAAGATACAGCAAAAATACTCTACTGTAGGTTTCTTTTTAATGGAATACTAAATACAATCTTGATTTCTGCATAGGAAAGCATCGTTCTGATAAAAAAGCAGATACGCTCCTTCCACTACCCAGTTGTCAGAGTCACCATCTTTACCAGCATTTGTAACACAGATCAGCTGAATCTGGAAGTGTCTAAATAAAGCTAACAGTCATGTAAAGGAACAAACACTGGAAGCAGTCTAACAACACTGAAACTAGGGGTGCACTGATCGCAGTTTTCTTTACAAAGCCTGACCTGCTGATTCTGTTTTTGGCCGACTCAGATTTATTTCATAACCAACACTGTCAGGTGTTATAAGGTCACAACACACCTCCAATGTTCCAATCTTAGTTTACTGAAAAACTTTGAATAAAAACTGGTTTTAACTGTACATGAGGCAGTGCTCTCCAATATAAATGATAAGTTTAGAGCATTGACCTTTGCTGTCCAAACTGCTAAATTAACTAAACTAAAGGAATCTGTTCATTTGGCCCTCCATTTTTCACATTTTAAACACAAACAAAACTTCTACAACAGGTTAGACTACAGACCTGCTTTGAGCATATTACCAAAAATAAAGAGCACAGCAGTATTTTACTTTTGGGAAATCACAAGGTTTGAGGTCAGCTGAGGACAAACTAACAACACAACTTAAACCACCAATAAAGAGTCCTGAGTTTTAAGTTCATACCCTCGGCCATCCAAAGCAGGATCACGGGCAGCTTTGTGCATGCCTGATTCAATCGGAAACAGAATGGAGTGGGTTTGCTGCACGATGAGGCTGCAGTCAGACTGACCACCTGTAAGTGCTCTGGAGGTGGAAGGGGCTCGCAGCAGCTCTCACTGCAGTACAACTGATGCTTTCACGAGTTATCACTAAAGTCTACAATAACACAGTCAACCTAAGACCGGGCAATAAATCAATACCAATATCTATCGTCATAGAAATGTGATTACCTGGATTTTGACTGGTCATGATTGGTTTCTGCTGAAGAACATATCTCATGTATCCATTTAGAGGTCTCTTTGGTGGGCCACTGGTTTGCGAGGTCAGATATTTCACTGGGTTGATATTTGCGCTGCAGAGGATACTGGTGCATCTAAAAAAAGGCAACAAACATGAACGTCACATTCCTCACATCAAGCTGCTCCACCCCCAGTCTTTCAAACAGCAGCTACAGTGTCAGTCAGAAGCTTCCATCCGGTCACCCTGGGTATGAATGGGGTTTCATCTGGGCTTTCAATGGCTCATTTCAAAAAGACTGCGATTAAAAGGCCTTTTAACTTCTTGTTACTCTATCACTACTGAGTACAACTGGTGGTGTGTCTCTGGACGTGTTAGTGAAGGATTTGTTTGACACCAGACCTATGAAGAAGAACTGTAGATTTACACAAGCTGGGAAAGTGTTTCGGAGCCTGTTCCTAAAACCAGCAGATTCCAACAACATCAACTGTAGGTCCAATGTATTCAGCTGGTCTGGAGCAGATGTCTGTAGCATGTGGCTGTTTTTAAATCAGAAAGACAATAAGTTCAGCAGTTTTTCTAGAATTTTTTAAAGTAATATCTGCTGAGACCACAGCAGAAGAACACCAGTGGTGCAAGGCTTTAGTACTCATTTAATGTTTTTTTTTTTTTTTTTTAGCTTCAAACTACAGTGGTGTGAAAGTCCTTGCCCCCTTCCCGATTTCCTATTTTTTTTGCATGTTTTTCACACTTCAGTGTTTCAGAACATCAAACCAATTTAAATATTAGTCACAGACAACACAAGTAAACTCAAAATGCCCTTTTTAAATGAGAATGTTTATTATTACGGGAGGAAAAAAGTCCAAACCTACATGGCCCTTTGTGACAAAGTGATTGCCCCCACTGTTAAAACATTACTGTGGTTTATCACACCTGAGTTTACTGTCTCTAGCCACACCCAGGCCTGATTACTGCCACATCTGTTCTCAATCAAGACATCACTTAAATAGGACCTGGATGACAAACTGAAGTACACCAAAGATCCTCTAAAGCTGGACATCATGGCAACATTCAAAGAAATTCAGGAACAAATGAGAACGAACGTAAATGAGATCTATCAGTCTGGAAAGGGTTACAAAGCCGTTCCTAAAGCTCTGGGACTCCAGCGAACCACAGTGAGAGCCGCTATCCACACATGGTGAAAACATGGAGCAGTGGTGAACCGTCCCAGGAGGAGCCGGCCGACCAAAAGGACCCCAAGAGCTCAGCGACGACTCATCCAAGAGGTCACAAAAGACATCTGCAGGACTGCAGGCCTCACTTGCCTCAGTTAAGGTCAAAGGCCACTAAAGGCCTCCACTATAAGAAAGAGACTGGGGGGCAAAATGGCCTGCATGGCAGAGTTCCACGACGAAAAGCGCTGCTGAGCAAAAAGAACATTAAGGCTCGTCTCAATTTTTCCAGAACACATCTTGATGATCCCCAAGACTTTCAGGAAAACATTCTGTGGACTGACGACACAAAAGCCGAACTCTTTAGAAGGTGTTTGTCCCATTACATCTGGCGTGAAAATAACCCCACATTTCAGAAAAACAGCATCATACCAATAGTAAAACATGGTGGTGGTGGTAGTGTGATGGTCTGGGGCTGTTTTGTTGCTTCAGGACCTGGAAGCCTTGCTGTGAATTCTGCTGCTGACCAAAATAATCCAGCCATCTGTTGGTGACCTCAAGCTGAAACCAACTTGGGTTCTACAGCAGGACAGTGATGCAAAACACAGCAGCAAGTCCACCACTGAATGACTGAAGAACAATACAATGAAGACTTTATTGTGGCATGATCTCAAAAAGGCTGTTCACGCTGGAAAATGTGGCTGAATTAGAACAATTCTGAAAAGATGATTCCTCCACAGCTGGAAAAGACTCATTGCAAGTTATTGCAAACACATGACTGCAGTTGTTGCTGCTAAGGGGGGCCCAACCAGTAATTACATTTAGGGGGCAATTACTTTTTCACACAGGGCCATGTTGGTTTCATTTTTTTCTCTCTTAATAATGAACACCATTTAAAAACTGCATTTTGTGTTTACTTGTGTTGTTTTTGACTATTATTTAAACTGGTCTGATGTTCTGAAACACTGACGTGTGACCAAACATGCAAAAAAAAAAAAAAAAAAAAACTTTTTCACACCACTGTATGTGGTTTATATTTTCAGTTAGCTACCTATCTTTCTTCATTTTCCTAATTTATGGAAAGGGCTCCATGAGCTGGTCTCACTCAACAAAATCAAAAGTTTTATTTTCTTCTGGAAAAGTTAGATGATTCGTTTTGTTCTAAAATCAAAAAATAGAAATACATTTTTCTTGACCACCTGCGATATATTGTGCAGCCTTTGATGGGGCAGTGTTCTCAGGCAACAAAATACTACCACAGTTATTGTGAAATAACCAATCAGAAGCTTACAAAGCCATGACATCATCATTTGGGCTTTCCAAATAGTTTAAAGGTGCAGTAATCTTTAAAAAAAATAATAACATTTCTGTAAAACAAAATAATTTTAAAAATCATTCTTTCATTATGCTGGCATTTAGCAAATGGAAATAAATTCTGATCGACCTAAAACAGGAGAAGTTTAGTCTAATTTAGTGTTGGGGCCTCTTTATTTACGAGATAAACATATCTGTTAACAACTGTGTGTTTGACACAGTATATATAGTTCTGAACCTGTGTAGCACTGACAGCTGTGTGGGCTGTGAGTTTGTTAGTTGCCTCATCATCCCAGTGTTGTAAAAGAGGAGGATGCCCATGAACTGCTGACCCTGTAAGCTACTTTCTCTTTTTCTGAATCTTTACATTAAGCTGTTCCACATGCAGTATTTCAGCACAGGAGAATTACGACTAGATGGCATATTCCTTCTACGAGAAGACGCATCAAAAATGATAAAGACTAAAAGCTACAGCAGACGTTTTAACTGGTAAATGGGTTACATCTATGAACTGAATGAAGCCAATTCAGCAAACACAATTCTGTTATAGTTCAGCACAAACATCATCATCATCATCAGCCTAACAGAAAGATGCCGTTAGCTACCTTGCAGGCGTGTTTGTGTAGAATGCACTGAATGACCTCGCCATGAGGCTAGCGGTGGCCGTCAGTAGATTATATGGCGCCATGTCGGTGTTCCAACACCTAACAGGACGTTGAATAGAAACGTAAAAGCAGGTACAGAGTTCAAGGACACTGCAATAGATCTATATTCAAGCATTAGTCTTCTTTCATACGCAACAGTATATTTTGCGCCCTCCGACTTAATATTAACTAACATCAGCGCGCTCTTAAAACGGCCGAGTGGATTGTGGGTAATACTGCTGTTGCTGTGTTCCTCTTCCTGTCCCTCTAGCGCCATCTATTGGAATGGAGAAAGTGGGAGCACCAACTTTTTAAATCCATCCATTGTACCTTGCAAGGGGGGGCAGGTGTCTATAGTCGGCAGGCTTTAGATGGCAGGCGGGGTCGCCAGTCCATCACTCAAGCTTTTTAATGACTTTTATAAGTATTTAAACTATACATACAAATATGGCAACGACTGTTGTTCAGATTCTGGACAATGCAATAAATGGCCAAAGAAAACAAAAATCATAAGTAGTTACATTAAAAAAAAAAAACCAGTGAAAATGAGTTATATGGATATAAGCATTTGAACTGTTCCAGGACAAATGTGCCACAATCCATATTTATTATGTGATAATTTCATATGTAGAAGCGGTTCTAGACCAAATTTACCAGGGGGGCCAGGGTGGGGCAGTGTTTTTTCATGGAAGCACAGAACAATAGAATGAAGAAAGAAAAAAAAAAAACCAGGGCAATATTGCATCATTTAACATATTAAGTGAGCCACAGTGCAGAAGAACTCTGCAGCTGAAGGTTGCAGAGCCCTGATCAAGCAGATGAAAACTGTGATCCTATCTCAGTACGGCTGAAACTAAAAGTGCAACACATTGATTTTTAATTCATTATTAAAGTAAAGCTGTGAAGGTAAAAACTAAAAATGGTCCAAGGGACCAGTTAGTTACATTTTTTTATGCCAGTGAAAATCATTATAAGAAACTGATTTAATATGATCTCTTCAGTACAGGGACCATAACATCTACAGGGTTGCTGGTCCCTGTTGGTCCCTGTCGAGAACAGCCCATGTTAATAATGCATTAAATATGTTAGGTCAGTCTAAACTGTGTAAATATTTAGACAAACATATCAAGTGTTCCATGCGACCCTTCAAGGATAAGTGGATGTTGCAGTCAATGGATGAATAAATGGATGGTGCAGCCATGTTGATATACAGTCATATACACTGTGTGGATGTGACCATATTGCAATTTTTAGGCATATTTTCTAACTCCAAGCTGAATAAACTTGAAAGCTTAATGGATTTATGTGTAGCAGGCGATGTGTACCTGTGTAATGAGCGAGGGTGTGGCCTAAGGAAGTCAACATCATATATCAAGGTGTGCATAATTATTAGGCTGTTTCTTTTCTTCAGTCAAAATGGCCAAAAGAGAGATTTAGCTCACTCTGAAAAGTCAAAAACGACGAGAAAAAAAAAGTGTCTTAGAGGGATGCAACACTCTTGAAATTGCTAAGATATTGGGGTGTGATCACAGAACCATCAAACATTTGCAATTAATCATCAGGGCCACAAGAAATGTGTTGAGAAAAAAAGACTCAAATGAACTGTCAAGGATTTGAGAAGAATCAAGCATGAAGCTCCCTGAAACCCATTATCTGCCAGTTCTGTCATATTCCATAACTGCAACCTACCTGGTGTACCTATAAGTACAAGATGTTTAGAGCTCAGAGACATGGAAGAGGTAAGGAAGGCTGAAACCCGACTACCACTGACCAAGAAACTAAAGCATACAGACTGGGCCAAGAAATAAAAATAGAAATTTAAAGGTTTTATGGATGAAATGAGAGAGACCCTTGACGGACCAGATGGATGGTCCCGTGAGTGGATCAGTAATGGGTACAGAGTTCCACTTCGAGTCAGATGCCAAGAAAATGGAGATAGGATACTGGTATGGGCTGGTGTTAGTAAAGAAGAGCTGGTTGGACCTTTTCGGGTTGAAGATGGGTTCAAAATCAACTCCAGAACCTACTGCTAGTTTTTAAAAGACGCTTCCTTCAAGCAGTGGTTCAGGAAGAAGGCTTTCAAAAACACAAGGATTTTACTCCATCACATACATCCAAATACTTGGCGAGCAGAGGAGTTAAAGATGAAAAACTTAGGCGAGGCCCCTTCCTCACCTGACCTGAACCCAATTGAGAACTTGTGGGTGGGACTTAAATGGGAGATTTCCAGTGAAGGAAACCAGTCCAGCTCTCTGAACAGAGTCTGGGAAGCTGTGGTTGCTGCTGCACAAAAAGTTAATCAACACATATAGAAACTGACAGACTCCATGAATGGAAGGATGATCACTGTTTTTGAAAAGAAGGGTGACCATGTTGGTCACTTATTTTTTTATTGTTTTTAAATGTCAGAAATGTGTTATTGGAAAGTTTAGTGTTGTTTGTTTATAGTTATCACTTAAACAGATGAAAATAAAAAAGTGAAATGGGAGAATGTGTGTTTTTCATTTAGTTGCATAATAATTCTGCACAATAATAGCTGCTAAATAACTGTCCATATATCAGTCAAGTTTATCAAGTTTATTTGTACAGCACATTTCAGCAGCAAGGTAGTTCAAAGTGTTTTACATCATGAAAACATAAAAACATCACAAACACATCATACAGTTACTAATTGTGAAACCAGTAACGCTCTGGTAATTCTGCAACGTTGATCCTGGGGTGTCTGGGCGTGTTGGACGTGGGCCTTCGTTGCATGGTGTGCTCTTGTTGCGGATGTTGTGCTGGGTATACTGGTTGGTTCCTTCGTTGGGGTGAGGGTGTGCTCTAGGTCGCTAAGGTGCACTGACTGTGGCTGTGGGGGCACTCCCAGCTGGTTGTCTTGTTGGGATTTGGTGGCTTCTTTACCAGGGGGGCTGGGTGTTGGAATGGGGGTTGGGTTTGGGATTCTGGATAGTTCCGGTGTGTTGGATCACTGTCCCTGGTCCCGGTTGGTTCTCAGGGCTCTGTGCCCATCCATGACCTTGGTCCCCGATGGTGCTGCTGCCACCTGCCCTTGGATGAATGCATCGAGCCCCAGGTGGGTTTCGGAGAATGGGGGTGGCCACTGTGGGGTCAGTGGGGGGAGCTGGCTCCCTGGGAGAGTAATTTGCCCCCCCCCACTCCCCATCCCCGACCACCTCCCTCCAACTGCTCCATCACACAACCAGTCATGTAGGGCCATGGGGTACAGGTGCACAACTGAAGTGCGGGGAGGGTCCTCAATTTCTGTGACATATATATATATATATATATATATATATATATATATATATATATATATATATATATATATATACACACCATATATGTATATGTATATGCTTTGAATAACCCATTCCAGAACAAAGGTCATTACTTCATGTACAATCATGTGGAATGCAGTTGACTCCTTTACACTATATGGGGCTAAGATGACAGCAGCTTAAAATGAAAATGAAAAGAAATATTGGCACTGAAAAAACGGCAGCGAAAAAAAGTAATTGTGTGAAAACTTGATTCATTCAATCTTTTTTCACAATCAATTTTTGTTTCCCTTTCAAAACAAAATTTTTCAGCAGTCAATGTCAATATTTTCAGTTACAATTATATTTTTCACTGCCAGTGTATTTTTCCAGTGCCAATGTTTCTTTTCAGCTTTATTTTTAAGCTCTCATCGTTTCAGACCCATCCATACACAAGGGGGCAGCATTACGTCGAAGCAACGTTTAGTTGACAAGGACTGAGAAGAAGAAGAAACGGAAAAACAACTGTTTCAACATGGCTGCTGACAACGATGTAAGTTTCATAGTTTATACGTCTTGGTTTTCGGAGTGACAAACAGTAGTTGTGTTAAACACGTCTCCCCTTCTCTCCTGCAGCCCGAGTCAGAGGTTTTTGAGATCACAGATTTCACCACCGCGTCTGAATGGGAGCGGTAAGCAAAATCAAACCTTATCTCCTGCCTCTGTTCAAAGCCTAATGGAGGACCTACACTGTGATATAGATGGCTGTGCATTTATTAGATGACTTTTTAGATGTTTGTGTTGTCATCATTAGGATAATACACATTCAAGCGATAATCTTTAAACGGGTATATCTAAAAATATCTACAGTAGAATGATGATGATGATGATGATGATGAAATGCGTGTCCTGGATGTGGTAGCTGTTCCTCATGTAGAGTTCAAAGACAGTTTTGCGACTCCTCTCAGGGAGTGGAAGAAATAAAATACTTAAAATGAAACATTATTAAACGTCAGAATGATTCAGAAATCTGTGTATGTGAAAGTAACAGGTATGTCATAAAACATTTATATTTGAACTTCCTCGAAAGCTGACAGATCAGTTTTGTAGAAGGGAGCCTTTTAAGGCACCTTTTTCTTTTTGAAATTTCCATCCTGCATTTTCAGTTGGGTTGATGTTAGGACTGTTTGCTGGTACTGAACAGGTCTTCTTTTCTTAAAGAGCAGATTTAACGCTCTTTACTCAGTGGAAAGATGCATTCTCAGCCTGAAAAATCATCACCACCAAACCTAGTATGGACTGATGGAAAGAGATGTTTTAAATGTCTTGGCACCTTCAGTGCATTTCCATCTGCCTCCTGCTTTACCTGACGTGCAGCCTGTGGATAAATGCTTGTTTACTTGAGGTAGTCTGTTTTTACATGTTTCGTTAGGATGGTTCCGAATAAACATTAAATAAATAGTCCATGGCTGCTTCTCTTATCCCACTGGAACCATGTTTTCTTCTGTTTGGGTCTTAAGTGATGGTTCTAGTTTCTCTTTTTGATTCATTTAAAGGCATATTCTTGAGAGTTTTGTTTGTACTTCCTTATCCCAACCTTCCCGTTTGCTTGCACTTGTTTTAAATTGTGGACAGTGACCTGGGCACCACTACCCACCCACCAGCTGGACATTGTTATGGTTAATGAAGGTTGGGTACCACTTGATTACAACAGTTTCTGAGCAAAAGCTATAGTTATAAGTGTTGAAGAGCAGCCAGTAGTTTTAATGAGTTGAACTAGAATTCTGCAATATGGTGAAAAGCTTTTGGACCTTTTTGTGTAGGAGATTTGATCTCCTGAACATTCCTACCTTTAAGCAAAACCCTGTAATTTGTTTCAAGGTTTGTGTCCAGAGTTGAGGAAGTTCTGAATGAGTGGAAGCTGACTGAAAACTATGTGGAAAAATTATCTTCAGAAAAGGTGACCTGCTGTCATTTATTTGAATAAGTTTTTGAATAATGTCAATTAGTATTATATTGTAAATAACTGTTTAATGATGTTATATGAACACAGGGTGCATACATCAATGGTGGCTGGGGAGAGCAGTCCCTGGATATTCACTTTGCTGACTTTAAGTTCTACATCACCCACCACTTTCTGAAAGGAGAATGTAAAAAGGAGAACGGAAAGAGCGAAGAAGGTACAGTCATTTTTCCAATATGCCTGGAAACTGTCTGCATTTTTAGCATAAACTTCCTGAGGACTTGATTTGCATTTTTAACTACTGTACATTGAGTGTTCTTCACCTCATAGTGCAACTGATCTAATGCCATCTCTGTCAAAACTTGGTTCCCCTGTGGTGCTCCTGTGCTGCTGACCACCTGGCTAGACACACAGTCCTTCAGTCTCACAACTTGTGGTCTGTTTGTCAGGTAGTCATGGATCCAGCCGATTGTTGAGTCTTCTGGAGTTTCAGACGAAGCAGATCAGGCTGAACTGTGTTAAATGCACTGGAGAAATCAAAGAACATGATCCTCACAGTGCTGCCTGCTTTGTCCAGGTGACAGTGGGTTTGTTGAAGCAGGTGTATTTACAATACTTCAACTCCAACTCCCCGGAGATAAATAAAGTACTGTTGAATTGAATTGATAAGCAAACTGCAGGGGGTCCTGATATGTGCTGGTTTGCTTGCTCAGGTGGGCCAAAAGGAGTCTCTCCAGGACCTTCATGATGTTGGATGTCATAGGAACAGGTCTAAAGAAACTAAATATTTGAAGGATGACAGGAAAACTGTATCTCAGAGGAGGGGGGGATGTCTGTTTGGCTGGGGGAAGCAGAGGAGGATGGTGAGCTTGTTCCTGAACTTAGTCCTTTGAATAAGATGTGTAGTTCATCTGCTGTGATGAGGTGTTGTCTGTAGCTTAGCAACAACTGAGCATCATATGCATTGTTGGGAACAGCCGACAGACGTAAGCGGTTGCCAAAATAACACTAGTGAACTGTCGTGGTCAATAATATAGACAAAAACTTACTGCTAAGAGGTTCAGTAACTGGGACAGAACCTGAAAGACTTGCAGCTGGAATTACAGCAAAAGGTGGTTCCACAAAGTATTGACTCTGGGGGACTGAATACTTTTGCACACTTCACCTTTCAGGTTTTTATTTGTAAAAAATGTTTTGAGTCATGTATAATTTTCTTTCTGCTTTACATTCGTATACCACTTTGTGTTGGTCTTTCACATAAAATGCCAATGAAGTATATTTATGTGTGTAGCTGTAGTGTGACAAAAGTTCAAGGGATGTGAATACTTATTACCATTGTAATACCATTAATACCATTGTAGAAAGAGAACCTTAAGTTGTTGAGGAAACAGCTCAGCTGATGGCATCCCAACAAAAAGGTGTCATTGCTAAACAAACACCAGCCCAGGTGTAACCTCTATGGAGATCCACGGGTTGAAATTGATTCTAACACAAAAAATGTAACAGGAAACTAAAACTACCAAAATGCCGTCAAATATCCAAAAATATATAATTATTCAATTTTGATATTTCAGCAAACGCAGCAAAAAGATATTAAAAGCATTGAAACAAATTTGGATCTATCAAATGGGGCATAACTGGGGATTTTAATTTCTACCAGTAATAATTTTTAAATTTATTTCCCCTTAAATTTTTCTTCAGTCATGTCTGTTTAGGTTTTTTTTCATCTTAGGAAGTTTCTTATACTTCAAGTAAAATAATTCAAGGCAGGGGTGGACTGACCGTCGGGCATTTTGGACATTTTGCGGGGGCCTGACCCACTTAGGATTGCTGAGTGGCAGGAAAAAGGTTCAGTTCAGGTCTCACTTAATAAAAAACAATCCATGCTGTTCCTGCTGCTCATTCGGTCACCTTTCTGCCCGGCTGAAACTCCCACAGACTGCAGTTGAGATGGAGAAAAGATAAACACACCCCTTCACCCCCTCCTTTTACTTTCTGAGGCTGGCTGTCACAGCAGTGCAGAGAGATGCTGGGTTGTGTTAGGGAACATTTCTCCAGTCGAAGTGACCAGAAGTTGCCAAGACTCTCAACTCTGGTTCACCAAAGTCTCCATAGCTGTTCAACCTCTGTCAGCTCCCAGATATGCAATGCAAGATACATTGAGTTCAGGTCAGAGATGATACTCAGCTGGAGTTTTGTTTTTTGACCGATTTAGTTACCTCTGTGATGTACTCTGTGTGTAAAGTTAAAAATATCTGCGCCAAGTGGTCAGGTGTGTAAACTGTAGTCTATCAAAATGATGGATAGACTTCAAAATTTTCCATCACCGTTAAAAAAAAAGAGTCAATGACGGAAAATGTCCTGTTAGCGCGATCCCTGAAATACACTGTATGTTCCCTAAGGGTCCGTTATGAAAGGAGAGAAATTCATGCTTTTTTTCAGTGACTAATCTTTTGAATGATGCACAGATCTGCAAGCTTTTTTATTATGAAGCACCTGTAAGTTCCTTATATTAATGCAGTATATTAGTTATCAAGAAAGTACAAAACTAATGCCACCCTGGTTGTTTATGTGTGCCCTTCTCGCAAAGCTCTAAATAGAACTACTATCATTCAATTCTTACCATAGAGTCCCATCTCCCAATAGCTCAGAGTCAGTGTTATTGTGTGGAGAATGTGATGTCACACACAACTCTGTATTTCTTTAAAATAGCAGGGCGTACATCTTTTGGCAGTGGTGATTTGGAGGCTGGTGAGATTCTGCACCCTCTCTCTTTTCAACCAAAAAAGTGTCTTAATGGTATAAAACTCACGAGTGGCTCAGAGGACATGTGTGATTATGTAGAAAATATAATATCATCCATAACTGTGTAATCCTTTGAGATAGCAGGGCATGGATTTTTGAAATATTTTTGTCCTCATTGATTTTTAGCTGTCTTTTCCTGCTAAATGCTATTTATTCACTTGACACAATATATCTTCTTAACCTGCTGTAAACCTTGATAGGTCGATATGTGAGGATAGTTCTATATGACATTTTTCTTGAAAGCATAACATGAAACTTTTCAATTAGTTTCAATGAAAAGTCCACTGCTAGTCTAGACAGATAACTGTTTGTCCCAGCCTTGGTTAAATTTAACTCAGTCTTGGTGGTTTGCGTTAATTTGCTGGTGCTGGCCTGGGTTGGTATCAAATTCCGGGCATGGATCATTGTCCCAGTCTGCATCTGATTCAGAGTTAATGAAAGGAGTAAATTCTTTCTTTTGGTGACCAATTTAACAGATTTTTAGTTCTTTCCCTCTGTCTTAGCACCTGTGTGGACTCATATTTGATATTATCTTCTCTTCTGTCCAGATACATTACCATTGGCAATGCAGGATCTTCTGTGTATGCACAATGACTTCCCTCCTCGAGCCCACTGTCTGGTCAGATGGTGAGTTTATTGTATTTGACCAATGCATTGCTGTTACATGACCGTTGCATGACGAAACAAATAACATACGACCAACCCACTCCCTCTCCCGAACCATACACAAATGGCAAAAAGATGGAAATAAATAATGGTTATTAATATTGGCACATTTTCAATTACCGATATGTTAAGAAAATGATTGACCAATAGTGATGCGTGTGTGTGTGTGTGTGTGTGTATATATATATATATATATATATATATATATATATATATATATATATATATTGCTCATTACATTAAATGAAACGCTAAAATAACATATCCTAGATCTCAATTAATTAAATATTGTCATTGAATGACTTTATTATCAACACAGGGGAAATGATTGAGAAGAAAATAACAGACAATTATCAATGTAAATCCAAAATTATTACACCATGGAGATCTGAATTAGGATTCATACTAAATATGAAGGTGGAAAATCACATGACAGGCTGATTCAACATCAGTGAATATTCCTCAAGACAAGTCTAAATGAGGCTCAGTAATGTGTGTGGCCTCCACGTGCCTGTATAACCTCCCGACAACGCCTGGCCATGCTCCCGATGAGACGGCGGATGTTCTCCTGAGGGATCTCTTCCCAGACCTGGATTAGAGCATCAGTTAGCTCCTGAACAGTCTGTGGTGCAACGTGGTGTTGGTGGATTGACCGAAACATGATGTCCCAGATGTGCTCAACTGGATTCAGGTCTGGGGAACGGGCAGGCCAGTCCATAACATCAATGCACTCATCATGCAGGAACTGCTGACACACTTCAGCCACATGAGACCAAGCATTATCATGCATAAGAAGGAACCCAGGGCCCACTGCACCAGCATATGGTCTCACAATGGGTCTGAGGATCTCATCCCGGTACCTTATGGCAGTCAGGGCACCTCTGGCTAGCACATGGAGGGCTGTGCGGCCCTTTCTTCCATTCTTTAAATCATTTGTGTACAGTTATTCCCGGGAATGTTTCTCTTTATGTGGGCAGGTACGGCCTGCGGGAATTTGTGGTCATCAGTCCTGGGGCAAACTGTGAAGCCATCATCAGTGAGTCCAAATGTAACCTGTTGCTCAGCTCCATCTCCATGTCTCTGGGCAACAGTGGCTGGTGAGTCACTCTGGCAGCTCATAGGTCACATGCAACTGAAAAAAATTCAGTCAGAATGTATGCCTGCTATATTAGAAAATATCTGTTTCAGTGAATTTGTTATGGTCTTCTGATTCTTACCTCCAATTAAGTTCAAATCAGGACACACAAAAGTTCAGTGTTGAAATGTTTTTGCTCCATCTTTTTGATAAACAGTTAGAGACAGTGCTCAGATTCAGTTTGCCTTCATTGCCCATCAGAGAGGAGTTTTTTTTACAGTGCTAGTCATAGTAGTAATAATGACAGTAGATATGGTAGATAGAAAGCCCACCCTTACAGGATATGTTCAAGTTTTACTTATCAGAACACAATAAAAAAGAATGTGGCCTGTATCAGGTTGTAATGTGATTTAAAATTTACAAAACACAGATTCTACATAAGTCATTAAACAAAGAAGGAGTTAGCTGTTTGTAAAAAACAATAAACAAAACAGTACACACCTGCTGCTTAAACAAGATGAAACTAGGAAAGTGGTAGTCAGGTTCTGCTCATGGGAGTCACTAGATCAACTGATCACTGACAGATGCTTCCATAAAAGCAGGAGTTTAGACATTTTGCTGCTCAAAAGCATACAGGACTGTGGTAACACAATGCCACGTAGGAAAGACATCAGCAGTGGCCTTTGACAAGCAATTGTTGCTGCTCATCAATCTGGGGAAGAGTTATAAGGTAAGAAAGATGTTTGACTGAGTGTGAATTATTATTATTCAAAAGTAGAGAACATTTCAAACTGCTGCCAGTCTTCCCAGTAGGTGTCTCAGTCAACCCAGTCCAGTGTCAGACTGAGTTTCATCACAGACTCTGGAGCAGGGGTTGACAACTAGGGGCTTTGAAAAAACAATATGTATAAATGTGGTAGTTATTTTGAATTATTTTGATGGTGGTCTTTGTCACAGCACCTATATGAACATTTAGACTGATATCAATAGCCGATATTAATACTGCTGTTATGGCCGATAACCAATATTTACCGATATTATATATATTACATACATTTTACTACACTTTCAATACCGTGTAAAAATGATCTCACTGCTGACATTGTTTATCTGCTTCAGTTGTACACCCCACAATCCTGTGCTGCATCACTATCACATGATCGAACAAATACCACATGGCCAACCCCATCCCCTGCCCCTCCTGAAACACAGACAAACTTCAACAAGATGGAAATAAACATTGGTTGTTAATATCGACCCAGTTTTACTTATTGAACCGATCAGAATGTGGCTACTGCAGTTGAATTTTCCTATTGGTTCCAACAGTACAGCTTGGTTGATGTCTACATCACATAGCCTGGTGTAGAAAACCATCTCACTCAGAAATATGCCCCCTCATGGCAAGTCAGGAGCTGGAACAGTTCTTAAATACTTAATAGTAAGCGCTGGCGAGCATTGATCGATGGTGTTTCTCAGCTTTGCACGTGATTCATTAGTGATGTGGACAGGGAGTGGAATGGGTCTCCTCTCTGCAGGACGACTGTGTGAGACTGACTACAGAGCTTAGGAAGCGGGAAGATCTCACGGCAGCACTCACTGCTTGCTCAGGACAGTTGCTGCAGAGCGATTGGTACCTTCACATGTTGCCATTAAAGTCTCCAATAACAGAAAAAAGTTGCTAGATATGTTGTCACTAGTTGCTTTTTGATGTAGAAAAAGTCGGTAAATATAGCAACACAGTCATTAAGTTGGCAACAGTGCTTTACCTCATCCTGACCACAGCCCCACTTAACCCCCTCCACCCATCCCTACGCTTGGTCATGCTCCTTAGTGTATATTGGCTCCACTGACTTTGATGGAATTTTTCAACATTTGTTTGGGGGTGGGGTCATGGTTTTACAGAAAAAAATCATCATAATTAACAGAAATAAAGGCTTGAAAATATCAGTCTGTGTGGAATTCATCTGTAAAATGTGTTTCACTTAGTGATGAAGTTACTGAAATAAATAAACTTTTCAATAATATTCTCACTGAATGGGTCTGTAATGCAGTGTCAGCCAGCAAGTAATTATTAGGGTTAATGGGATTAATATGTGCTCTACTTCATCTGATCACACTGTAATAATCTCAAAACAAGCTTCAGAGTTCTCCAAACACAAAAACTGTGTCTGTGCCAAATCTTTTGGCCATGGCTGTATATGCTTCTAATGACACAGCTTTTTAAAGCAGTGCTAAAAATAAAGGAACAAGAGCTAATTCCATATAGGGTGGTTAAGCATAATCTGTATAATGTGAATATTGAACTGGTTCTTGAGAAGTAGGAGGCTATACAAGGTTCTGTGTATTAATACCATTTCCTTTCATCTTGTGCATCCAGTCAGGTCCCCATGTTTGTGCAGATCCAGCAGAAGTGGAGACGGATATATGCTGGAGAGTGCCAAGGACCAGGTGTACGCACCGACTTCGAGATCGTCCATCTCCGTAAGGTGCCAAGCCAGTACAACCACTTGTCTGGCCTCCTCGACATCTTTAAGTCTAAAATAGTAAGTACTGAGGAGCAAAACCCAGCGCAGAAAAACTAGCTAAAAACTAATGAGCTAACTTGCCTGTGAATACTGTAAGTAAAGGAGTGACATATTGAGGACACAGATAGAGGTACAGGGCGGCTACAAACACCAAGCAGAGCAGACCTGGCTGTGGTGGATGGCTCGCCAGACACACAGGCGCCGTCAGTCCACATTACTGACAGTTCTGTCATTGTTCTGTCATAGTTTTCTTTTCTTTTTAGTTTTACATCTTCTGATAATGAGCTGGAGCTTCTTGTTATCTCATTCAACAAACACTGCCTTGCTATTCTTCATAGTGCTTCTCTTTACAAAACTCGTTGTGGTCCTGTTTCTTTGTGTTCACCACGGGTAAACTATCAAAGTTGACGCTCTTATGTGGAAGAGCAGTCTAGTTGTCCAATGTGAATATTTCTTTCTTTCTTTTTTTTTTTTCAAAAAAGGCAACTTCACTTTACGGTCATACCTTACAACATGCTCTTCTAGACCTTTCTCAGTTTTCTGTAGTTTTAAGAACTAATAATAGAGATGAGAAAAGGGAAAAAAAAAAAAAAAAAAAAAAAAAAAAAAAGGAACAGCACTTTGAACATGAACACTTACCAGTCGAGTCAACATATAAATTTTAAAGAAAAGGAATAGACCTGGAGGAATCATAGAAAGCTGCTTGGGGGGATAAATATGACCCATTTGTTCCAAATTTCATAAAATCTTTCTTTCTGGATTCTTAAGGAGTATATAAGTTTTTCCATTTTTTTTTTTAATAGATATCCAGGATAATTTAAAACCATTCTTCTATTTGTGGAGGAATTGGGCTCAACCACCTTCTTGCAATCGCTTTCTTACTGACTACTAAGAGGGCATGAATCAGTTTAATATCTTCTCTTTTTGTCAACTTTGTTACCTGACTCAGATATAAATTTTGAAATATAAATTTTTGAAAATTAACTTGGGTTTTCAAACACTTCATTGTCCAAGACTGGAATCGTTTATCATCTCTGTTAGGCTGGAATCCAGTGTCATAAGCACATCATCTAAATATTTTTAGCATATTTTTAAGCTCACAAGTCTTAAAGGGGCAGTATTATGTAAAATCAACTTTTTGAGCTTTACATCATGTTATAATGTTATTCCCTCATCAAAAACATACCTGGAGTATTGCTTTGATTCTTCCATGCATGTTTGAGAAATCCTTTAATATCTTGTGGCAACCATTCAGCTGTGCAAAACACTTGGATCTAGAGCCACCTTTGAGACTCAGCTCCTCCTTAGAGCTGCAGTTTCTAAGCTCTAAAGCTTCTGCCACACAGAGCACCCCTCCCCCTTGACTTCCCCACTCAGCCCCTTCAGACTAGCCAGCAGCAATTAGCAAGCACCTGGTGGAACTGTGCACCTATTGAGCTCATTATGTGACCTACTTCTCAGTGCAACGTTGGTGAAAACGTTGTTAAAGGGTTAATAGAAGAGTGCTGTTGTGATGACTTCCTGAAGGCGGAGTTTCAGAAAGAGCAGGGCTTTCTTAAAGAGACAGAAGCCCAATTTCAAGGTGTTAAATTACAAAGTCAAATTTCTTTTAAATCATAATTAATATATACAGCATTTTTGTAACAACTGAAGGTAACATAATTTATATAAAAGTTTTTTTTATATATAGTTTTTATAGATTGTGCTATAAAATGATTCTATGTCCCTGGAAAACAGATAATACTGCCCCTTTAACTACTTTCTGCCATATTTTTAATGTGTGATTTGTCCAGGACTTGGAACCTTTCAGTTGACTTACTAAGCCTTCACCTGCGATTGCTGCCTGGGGAAATTTGTTGAAAAAAGCATTTCTATGGTCTTCCATTTGGCTTTGTAGTCCTGATTACACTGGTGAAGCATTGGAATCAATCGCTGAAGCGTAGTCGTAAAGTTTTAAACTCATAAGTACTGCCCCTCCTTTTTCTTTATTTAGTTGTAGGACAGTGTAGCGAATTCTTGGTTTCTTACCCTGCCATAAGAAGCGTGACATCCATTTATCCCATACCTTAAACTGGGTGTCATCCACCTCTACTGGTAAAGTTCTAAAAACATAAAGCAATCGTGGTAATATATTAATTTTTACTGCATTTATCCTTGATTTCAAGTTTAGGAAGGGAATCAAGTTCCATTTGTGCAGGTCCAATTTTATTTTTAATGTTAGTGGTCTATAATTAGCTTGTGATCATTTTGCAGTGTCCTTTGTAAAAATTATTCCCAAATATTTTATTGAGTTTGCTTCCCAATTTAGATCACATTTGTCTTTTAAGGATTTGGGAGCAGTGAAGTTAAAAGTCATAGTATGTTTAGTTTATACCCTGATAATTTCCCAAAAAAGGACAGTACATTCATTAATTTAGAGAATGACTTCTCAGGATCCCCCAGAAAGTCTAAGACATCATCTGCAAACATCACAACTTTTTGCTCCTCTCCTGCCATTGCAATACCCTTAATTCCCTCACATTGTTGTATTAATTGGCCTAAAGGTTCTATATATAAGGCAAAAAGGAGGGGGGAAATTGGGCAACCCTGCCTAGATCCCCTTTGTAGGACAAATGAGTCTGAGAGATCCCAATTTATTTTTATTCAAGCTCTTGGTTCCTTATACAAGGCTTTTATTATCGCTACAAAGTTGTCTTTAAATACAAGCTTTCCTCTTACTTTATATAAAAATGTCCATCTGACAGAGTCAAAAGCCTTTTTGGCATCTAGTTCTATTATCATACCCTTGGTTTTGGCTTTGTTAGTTTGTCCTATTATATGTATTGTCCTCCTTATATTGTCTGCTGTCTGTCTTTGTTGGATAAAACCCATTCAATCCAGATTGATCAGATCTGGTAGTATTTTTTTTCCTAATCTACGGGCCAAAATAGCTGTGAACAGTTTGTAATCTAAATTCAGAACACTGATAATTACCACAGTCTTGTTTGTCCTTTCCATCTTTTGGGATGACTGAGATGATTGCATCTCTCCAGGATGGAGGAATTTCTCCTTTTTTTTATAACCCAGTTGAAAGTATTTAACAGGAGAGGGGATAATTATTGTTTCAGAACCTTATATCACTCTGAAGTATAACCATCCGATCCTGGGAATTTTCCCAACTTCAGTTTAGATATTGCCAGTTTCAATTCTTTTATTGTCATTTGTAACAGAAGCAAGTCATTTTGGATACTAGTTAGTTCAGGAAGGTTTAGGGATTCTAGAAATTCTTCAATCTGTGTCTCATCTGAAACTTGAGGCTTGGAGTAGAGAGCTTTATAAAACATTTCAAAGCTCTGTTGAATTTTTTTCAAGTTTAGTTTCCACAACCTTAGTCTGAGGATTTTTTTATTTTGAATATGGTATTTTCCATTTTCTTGTTACGTAGTTTTTTATACTAATAGTTTTACTGATTTCCCACCAATTTCATAATATGTTTGCTTCAGGGAGACTATTTGTCCCTGAATATGCTTTTTGTAAATTTAGTCGATTTCACCTTGTATTTTTTTATTTTCTTGTTATATTATTTTTTAATGCATTTTTTATATGATATTTTTATATTATATTTGCTTTAGAAATATATGTAGTCTGCAATTGCTTTAGTTTTTCCTGTAGATCTGCTAATCTATGCCTCTTTCATTTTATTAAGTGAGAAATATTAGAAATAAACTTGTCTCTCAGTACGGCTTTGAAGGTATCCCACAAGATCTGCTGAGAGACTTCTCCTGTGTCATTCAACTCCAAGTATTTTTTAATTTCTTCTTTAATTTTCTCTTTTAATTTTGGATCATTCAAAAATACTGGAGTTTAATTTCCATAGCACTTTCTGGGCTTTCTTGTCCAAGAAGACTGTGGGAGATATTGTGCTATGGTCCAAAAAGTCTATTGTTTTAATTTTTCTGTCTTTTATTCTAAATTTGTCAGCACTGAACATAAATAAGTTATCTATTCTTGACTAATTAGAATGTGGAGAAGAAGAGTGAGTGCAATCTCTGCTACTTTAATATAATTCCCTGCAAACATCCATAATTCCAAGCTCTTGCATCTTGACCTTTTTAGTTAGGGCATTTTCTGAAAGATTGCTTCATGATGTGTGTAGTTTTGGATTCAGTCTAATATTGAAATCCCCCCGCAACAGATTACTATGCCCGGAGAATTTACCATTAAGTCAAATATATATTTGTAAATTGGCCCATTACTTCCTGGAGGAATGTATTCATTAATGATTATGTCAATCCCTTGTAGTTTCCCTGTTGTCTTGATAATACTGCACTCCTCATCTTGTGTCTCTGAAATATGCTCACACTGTAATCAAAATTAAGATCGCCTCACCTCTTTTATGGCCTTGTTTAAAGGAGGAGGAAAATACATACTTAAATAATCCCCTTCTATTTAACTTTGCGTGTTCGGTTTGACTCAAATGAGTCTCTTGGAGAAGAGCGACCTGGACCCAGGGTCGCCGTTCCTTCTCCCCCTTCCACCATATCATCGGTTAGGCTAGCAGCAGCGGGGCTAGCACTTGTATCCTCGTGTTGCGGAACCTCATTATCTTTGGCCGTTGCAGGAGTGGACATTTTGCTTTTCTGTTTCAAAGCCATCTCTTCTCCTTCTGGATATTCTCAACTTGGATATTTCGATCTTGTTTGCTGGCTTTCGGGGAAATTTCTTTCTCTTTGGTTTGGAGGTTCGGCTCTACGCCACCATCCCTTGGTAACCCCGAAGTCAATTCCGGTCCCAACTTCAATGAACTTCTGGTATCTTATAATACAGTGGTAAAGTATATGTAAGATCATTAACTGCGTTATTTCTGCTCCACCTCAGCGTGCTTTGTTAACCTCAGATGCTGGCTGTAATATGTTCCTGTTTTTTGCAAATAAGGTGATGAACCTGAGTTCTAATATTTCTCCAAGCTCCTCTGTTTTTGAGGATGAGCCCCAGTGTTCTGGGTAATTTACTTCTTTCGCTCACATTAGATTACGTTAAATGACTTGACTTCTTTTATTAGTAAAATGAAAACCTTAATCTGTTCATTAGAGTACTTCCCTCCCTACTGGTTGAGTCTCTAACCTGCTTTGGCCAATCAGGTTCATCCAGGTTCTGGTTTTGCTGGATGTTTCTTCCTGGTAAGGGGATGTTTTCCTTTCCGCTGTTGCTACATGGATGCTCAGTATGAGGGATTGCTGCAAGTCAGTGACTCAAAGCAATCTGCTAGTTTGCCTTAAATAGAAAACTTTTTAATCAATTTGAATAATATACTGATTTTGACTGCATTGTTTGATAAATAGGATCAAAGTGTACATTCGTATGTACTTGAATCTGTCTGACATCAGAAACTCCAAAGATACTAAGGTCAGTGAACGGTTTTATTTAATTCATTTTCACTGTTTACTAACAGCTGAACTGACTATGACAGACATCAGCTCAAAACAGCAACAGTTCAATCACAGAAACCCATGTGCGAAACAAAAAGGTTTAAACCCCAGATGGAAGGGATAGCAAATATCTAAATTTGAACATAAACTATAGAAACATCAGGCCTACTCATGAAGTCACTGCAATAGTCAAACTTAGCAGTAACAGTCACTTAGCCAAATCATTATTATCTAGAATGTCTCATGTTGGAGGCAGCATGTGCCCCCCTCAAACCACCATCCTTGCCCCACCCTTGGCTTGGATTTGAAACACTGGTCTTTCATATAAAAAGGAGAGACAGTAGGTGTTTTGGGCATCTTATTAGAGCACCCTGCAGTGCTCTATCAGGAAGACTCTACTGTGGTGTTACAGTAAATCCTGACCATAACAGTGTATAAACAGAAGGCCAATCCAGGTTAAGTTCACATTTTCAGTTTTTCTTTTCTTTCTTTGTTCAGGGGTGTAACCTGCTCCCCCTGCCACCAGTCGACATTGCTATTCGCTACACCTACATTCTTCAAGATTGGCAGCAGTCTTCGTGGCCACAACAGCCACCAGGTATGCACACCAAAAACCCAGTTTGTCCCATTAAATCTGGGACAAACTCAGTGCTATATTTTTGTGGCTGTCGCACACATGGGTCAGAGTGTGTCACAGATGTAGAGCTGTTGTCCAGTGAAGATGTTTTTTCTGTTTTGGGCTGGCTGCGGTGTGCTTCTGTCAGACTTTGATACGCTGCTCGGAGGTGAGGTTGGGGGAGTGGAGTTTGGAAACCTTCCCTTTGGAGCCTGTGAGGAGCCAATCAGGTAATAGTGTTTTGTTCAGTGTCAATTAATATCCGATAATATTAAAGACAAAATGATGACAAACAAAATACTTACAGTATATCCTATGTACAGTGTCATATATACAATTATGATTATAAATTTACATACACTCATCATAGGCATAGCTGTCATTCATTTGAGGCTTTTATGATTTTTTTTTTTTTTTTAGGGTAAAATGACCATACAACCTTACAGTTTCAGTTATTTTTGTGACCTCTACATAAGGTCAACAGGAAGCATAAAGACTCAAATATTTACATACAGTTTCTGGCATCATTCAGGCTGGAAATCTGACTTCTCTTCTTTACAGAGTTAACTTAAACTGGCTGTTATTACTGAGGTATGAACCAAGCTATTATGGATGGTCCACACATGTTTAAAAGTGTTGAAGCCTGGGCTTTGGGAAGACCATTCCAGAAGCTTTTCCATTCCAGAACCACGCTAAATGTGTGTTTGTAATAATTGTGTTAATGACTAACAAAAAGTTAATGGGTCTTGTCAAATTAAAGACAACATCCTAGAACCTTTTCAAAGATTAAGTGGTAAATGGCCTGTACTTATATAGCGCTTTATCAAGTCCAGAGGACCCCAAAGCGCTTCACACTACATTCATTCATTCACTCATTCATGCACACGCTGATGGTGGCGAGCTACTGGATAGTAGCCACTGCTGCCCTGGGGCACACTGACTGTGGCACGGTATCATTGCCAAAATTAAGACTATTGCGCACCCAGCTGTGGCTACTTCCTTGAGACAGGAGGCTATATCCATTCCGAAGCCGGCAGATGAGCTGATTAATGATAGGCCAGCACAGGTAACTGAGTGGCCGGCACTGGCAAATAAGAAGGAGACTACTCACCTGTGTTAGCACTGGAGAGACTGGAGAGGCTAGTGACTAGCATGCCTAGCATGCCTAGGTCCTAAAATGTTTTCTTTTGCAATAAAAAAATGTGGGGTTTTTTCTGGTCAGCCAGTATGGATTGATTTTAATTGATCAAGCAGATTAAATGTATATGCACCTAAGGCGTAACATTGCTGATAGGCTGCCTTTAATGTTCTGTGTGCCCTGAACACATCCAAAAACACAAACACATATTGACCCTTTGCAACTATGTCACTTAATCCCACGAGGCCCTATGATGGACATCAGAAGTGAGGGACAGGAGTATTGAATGGAGTGACAATGATTGTTTTTCCAAGTTGTTTTTGCCAGTTGCCTGTGGAATTTTGGATGTCCTGTACAAAATTGTCAGAAAATGCCACAATGTAAAAATATCTTGGCAGTATGGAATATGTGGAGAACTCAGAGCTACGTGAAGTTTGAGACTGCTTCAGAATTCAACAAAGAATTTCCTATTTATTCTCTTCCGACAAACGCAATGCTCTTAAAAACGGCTTTCAAAAGCTAAAAGTGCAACTGTTAACCTGTTCCCAAGCTGATAGTGATGCATTTTTAAAAGTCTTTTCATTTTATTTTATTTTTTATTCTTTTATTAAACCTTCAAAATACTATGTAAATCTGTGATGTTTTGACTAGACAGAATACTAATTCAAGATATCTGTAATGTCATTTTGACTGAATGTTAATTAATTAATTAATGTTAATTTTAGATATCGCAAATTGAAGATCAATTCAAGATATCTGTAATTCATTTTGAGATATCTTAAAAGGAATTTTGACTTGTCAAAATTAGTTCCAGATATCTCAAATTTAGTTTTGCCTTGTCATAATTTGCTTTTAAGATATCTTGAATTATGGTGTCATTCAATATATATTTATTTAGAATTATAATTAGTCAGAACTAAAAACGAGATATCTTGAATCTACTTTATGACTAGTCGTCATTTAACTGTAGATATCTGAAATATGTGTTTCAAGTAGTCAGAAATTCATTGTAGATATCTTGAATTGAAGCCTCCATACAACTCAATAGCAAATCTGACATCATTTATACTAGTCAGAATGGAATTAGAGATATCTCAAATAGGTGTTTTGTCTAGTCAAAATATAATTAGAGAAATCTTAATTTGCTAATATGTCTAGTCATAAAGCAATTTAAGATATCTGGAATGTAAGTGTGGTGAAACTGATTTTATGTTAAAACGGCCTGCCACGGTTGTCATGCTGCTTGGGCTCGTGTCGTCACTGACCTTGGCCACTGCACCACGGAAAATATAGGTTGATCTGCATCCTGCTCGAACCTTTTAGTTTCCCTCCCATCTCCAAGCCTCCCCTCTTTCTTCCGTTCTTGTTCAAATTATGTGGGGCCGCTCGTATCTCCCCTTAGTTTGCAAATATCAGACCAACCCTGTCTGACGTCTCACTGTCTATGAAGCGGCGCAAGGGTATGGCTGGCCGTTTTAACATAAAATCGGTTTTTAATTCTAGATATCTAAAAATTAGTTTTGACAAGACACAGCTACATTTTAACTATCATGAATGGTAATTTAAGATATCGGCATTCATATTCTGACTAGTAAGAAGACTAACTCAAGATATCTTCAATTACATTTTGACGAGTCAAAATGCCTTTCAAGAAGATGTCTCAAATAACGTCACCAGATTCATCTTGAAGGGTCACACATCCATAATTACAATTCAGGATATGTCAAACTTACATTTTAAGAAATCTGAATTAAGAAATTATGCATAAGCCCCACTTGTGCTGCCACTGAGCTGTCCAAACAGTTGCCTGCAGAATTTTGGGTGTTCTGCACAAAATTATCACAAAATGCCACAATGTAGAAAGAGTTCCGCAGTATGTGGACAATATGAACTTCATGAATTTGAAGACTGCTTCAGAAATCTGCAAAAAATTTCCTATTTATTCACACATATACACAACAAGCACACACACATTGCTCTTAAAAAGGGCTTTGAAAAGCTGTCAATGAAGGGTTACTGTCAATGAATTCCCAAGCTGAAAAGGAGCATTTTCAAAAATCGTTCTTAATTTTTTAAATTTTTTTGTTTCATTGAAATTTCAAAATGCTACGTAAACCTGTGACAATTTGACAAGGCAGAATAAATATTCAAGATACCAGTCTGAATGTTAATTCAAGATATCTGAAATAGAAAATCTGTCTACTTAAAAAATGTTCTTTAGAAATTAGTTTATTGATCTTTGAGAGGGTGAACTTGTATTATTATGCCATTTTCATTATATTAGTTAACAATGGTCTCAAAATGACAAAATTATCATTTATTGCAGTAATTTCTGGGACAATTAATCACCCTTCAAAATTTGTTATTGTGACAGGCCTATGTATGCTTAGCTGTTACGGGTAAGTCAGTGGTCAGTACATAATCTCTTTTTGTCATCTAATTGTCACATGCGTGGGGATGGGGGGGTGACATGTTGCAGTTGTTCTGTAAAAAAAAAAAAGGCCAGTTACATGACTCTCTTTCCTGTTTTGCTCTGAAGTGAACTTCATCTGGCAACCACCTGGCCTCACCTCACTGAGGGAATCGTTGTAGATAATGATGTATACAGGTGAGTCTTTTAGGTTGTCACATTTCTTAAAAACAGGGTACCCCCTAAACAGGCTGCCAGTCTTTCGTAGGGTAAACACCAGCATATTTGTTTTGTTGCCTCCTGGCACCTCACTTTCGAGGTTTTCCAGGCACATCCCACTGGGAGGAGACCCCTGGGAAGACACAGATCTTGCTGGAGGGACTGTATCTCATCTGGCCTGGCAGCGCCTTGGGATCACCCAGAATGAGCTGGAGGGTGTTACTGGGGAGAGGGATGTCTGGGTTCCCTCTTGGACCTTTTGTCCCCCGTGACCTGATAATGGATGGCTGGATATTATGTGTTACAACTGTCTGACTGGCACCTGTAGAAATGATTATCTCAGAGGATTGCTATAATTGACTGTATAATTAAAGTTTCAACTTGTCATAAATGTAATGATTCCAGATAGCAATGCACCACATATCGGCATCAACACCAGTATCGGCCGACATTAGTCATTTTTTTACATGTCAGTAACAGTCCGATAAGTAAAACTGGACCAATATTAACAACCAATGTTTATTTCCATCTTGTTGCCATTTGTGTTTCAGGAGGGGAGGGGTTGGTCATGTGGTATTTGTTTAGTAATGTGACAGTGATGTAGTGCAGGATTATGGGGTGATGAATTGAAGCAAAGAAGCAATGGTAGTGATGTGGTCACTATGTCAAACGGTAGGGAAATATATATATATATCTATATATATATATATATATATATATATATATATATATATATATATATATATATATATATATATATATATATATATATATATTGGTAATTGGCCATAATAGCCAAAATATCATTGGATATCGATATTGGCCCAAATGTTTTTATTGGTGCATCCCTAAATCCACACTGTATTAGTTTGAGTCTTTAGAGGAACCAAAGCTATTCTGTTGCAAAACATAAGTTACTGCAGATGACACTGTAATGATATGAAAAACTGTCAACCAATTCAAGGTCATTATTTTCTACTCAAATGTTCAGAATGTTCTATAAACTGCAGAGGTTTTAAAAATTTAAGTCTGAACAGAATGGAAGCTTGAAAATGAAAACTGTGTAGCGACCTTGAAATGAGAAAACCCCTGTAGAAAAGGCTCAGATCAGACTGAGGCACAAGGTCCAAACTAGAGGCTCAGAAGAAGCTCATGTGAATGTTTGTCAGAACGAACTCCTGAACTTAATGGAGACCTGCTGATGTTCAAGATTCAGCAGATCCTGTTGTATACTGCCTCTGCTAGCGATGGCAACATTATTGGGAACTAGACTGGGATAGATTCTGAAGGTGAAGACAGTAAAGTGATTACACTGAACCTTAGCAACAATGATGGGGAAAGTGAGAGGAGATTCCTTATCAGACAGTCTGCTGATTCAGCATCAAGCCCCGGATATCTCAAGTCGATAGCATGTTTCTTTATTACCCAAACTGCAGGAGATGTGGTACCTGATTGATCCTGCAACCAGTAGACTGGAGGGTGGGACTATTGAATTGTGTTTTAGAACTAAAGTAATGAACTTTCAGCCTATAAAGGTTGCCCTCCATCAACCACAGGAAGGTGTTGAAATGAAAATGGTTGGTCACATGACCTGCAAAGGACCTGTTTCAGATGAAAGGCTCCTGTATAAGATGGATGCTGTTGGACAGTCAGTTTTTGCTCACATTGCAGAAACTGCAGTGACCATCACACTACCATCACCATCATATTTGGTGGTGGTAGTGTGATGATCTGGCCCTGTGTTGTTATGACTTGATGGAATTGATTCAGCCATAAGTTCTGCTCTCTAGCAGAAAAGAGAGAAAATGCAGCCATCAGTTCATGACATTAAGCTTGAAGATGATCGGATTCTTCAGCAGGATGATGATCCAAAACACCCCATCAAGTCAGTCTCTGATTGACTCAATGTACAGCAAAATGAAGGATTCGGAGTGGCCTAGTGAAAGACCAAACTTTAATATGATTGCTCATGTAGGACGACCTTAAGCAGACTGTTACTGTTTAAAAGAATGTCCATTGGTTTTAAAATAATTCTGCAAAGGAGAGTGCTCATTACTGGTTATCATAAAAGACATAACAACCCGTTATTAGATTCATACTTTTTCAAGCCATAGATTGTTGGAAGTGATTTAGCTAATATCCCAACATGTAAGGTGTGCTCAACCTTACTTCCTGCAATCCAACAGTGACCTGGACCCTCTCCATGCTCCTCATTGGTCTGTTCGGGTCAGGACTGCTGACAACCTTCAGTGCTTACTGGGTAGGTGGCTTGTTTCCACTCCCATTTCTGCTGTTTCAGGTATTTTTAAACTCTGTTGTTGGAACATGCTCCATAAGTTTCAGTAGAATAGTTTTTTACTAATGTCCTAATCTACAGTGTAAATGTCTTTACACTGTATCTGTGCAAACAGAAATGTTTTGTTCATATGTCTGAAATTCATTCTTACTTAAATGCTTATTTTTACTTTCTGTGGTAAGCACAAGAAGGCCAGTATTTCCACTTTCTCTCATTTGAATGGAGCAGTTAAATCATCTGAATGTTTTGTGTGACTTTAATTTCTTTGTAGGAGACTTTGTCACAGAGTTCTTTAAGCTTTGCTGTCAGAAGGAGTCTGCAGAAGAGATCCTGGGTAGAGGCCATGCTGAAGAAGAAGGCCAGGGTCAGTTTGCTTCTAGTACTGTGTCTACTCTACTACGAGCAGGACTGTTAGTTTTGAACAGCTTTTTCCTGGTGAAACATCTCTGAATTAGTAAATATCAGGGATAATATACACTCTGGAGAAGTCTAGGAAAGTCGGGAATTCTCTGTGGCCGTTTTCCAGTTCTCACCGGGAGTAGTATGAGGGGAAAAATATGAACCCTAATTAAGGGTCATTTCACTACTTTGGGTTAAAAACCATTTATATTCATGCTGATCTGGACCTGGGGTCTGTGAACTAGGTCAGGGTCAATGCAAAAACCACACACTAAAACTGCTTCTTTTTTTGAGTTTTTGCAAACCAAACAAACAAACTAATATTCACAAACTGTACTTTAAAGAATCTACATTTATTGTGCAATAATCCAATCCTTACTTGATGGGTCTTTAAAATTGAGCTGGTCTAAGTAAGTCCAGATGCCAGCTTTGTGGTTTCAGGATTTCTGTAACCTAAAAATAAGACTTTTAGTCAAGCAGCTCAGTGTGAATGTTGCTTACTTAAAAAAATTGGGTAGGATCCCTTAAATCTTGATGCACACTACAGTCTGTTTTCTGGGAATTGCTTAATATGTGTGTTGGTGAGCGCTGGAATCTTTTTCTGCAGAAAACAGCGACATCAGCTCTGCCTTGTCTAAACTGACGGAGCCAGCAGCGCCTGTCCCATTAAGCAAACTGTCCGTGTCCAGTATGGTCCACAGCGCCCGGAAGCACATCCGCCGCCGCCGACACATCGATGAGTCACCACTCAACGTCGACGTCCTCAATTCAATTCTTCTGGTACGTTTTACTCAGACAAGCTGGTTCTGTGTTACAGTAGCAGAACATTTAGAAATGCAAAATCAATCAATGTGAGGACTGAAACAGCTGAAAGACAAATCTACAGGACACATGAGCAAATCAAATTGAGGGCTTTCAGAAGTCTGGATGTTGGTAGACTGTCAGAGGGCTTGAGGTAGTTTCATTTTACTCAAAACAGCTTTGGTATGAAATGTATTGGAAGGTGGGAAATGACCCCACATTTCATTATTTTTACACTTGTAAGGAACTTCAGCCCGGCCTTCAACACAGTGGGACAAACATGTTGTATTACTTGACAGGTCAGATTTTCTGAAAAGGTTCAAGATCACTATTTTCTTGTCTGGTTTCATGGAATCAGGCAACACAGTTTCCTCCCTAATAATCTGTTCACTTTCATACTAACATTAATTTTCCTTAAATTCATCAATAGGCAGTGAAATGTGTGTCTCTTTGTTAAATGTATAGTAAAAGTATTTTCTGGACTGTGTTGGTTTTCCTCTTTCAGTACCTCTTCCCAGATGCTGCGGTGGAGAAGTCATCAGACAGAGAGAAAACTACACAGGCAAACTCCTTCAGGACATCCGAGCAAGAGAAAAGCTCAAATGATGTATGTTTGGCCCCTAACCCGCTCCAAAAGTTTCCCCATGAAATTAACATTTTCTCTTTAAGAATAGAGGTTAATTAGAAGAAAAACTCTCCACACAAATACAGTTATGGGGAAAACCTAGACAGCTACGGCAGTTAATCTACCAAATTTGGACCTATGGATGTTAACTTGTCTGTTTCCATTTTTATTCTGCTGTTCTAAACAAAACATATTACCCAGACATGACCAGTTCAGTTTATTTATATAGCACCAATTCATAACAAAAAAAGTAATTTCAGTCCAATTACACATCCATTCCAATTGGTCCTAGTTATCAAACAATGCAGTCAAGCTCAGTTTATTATTCAAATTGGTTAAAAAAGTTTTCTCTCTAAGGAAACCCAGCAGACTGCATCGAGTGGACTTGCAGCATTCACTCCTCAGCCCGCATGAAGAAGCCACTGTGAATGTTTTTGTCTAGTTTCATTGGTGAGGAAATTTGTCTTGAAATAAATCTGTTATTTTCTGTCGGGGCCTCTCCTTAGAACCTGTTTCTCCAGCTGAAGTCAGCGCCCTCTGACAGTTTGACCTACCGCTTGGCATTATGCCTGTGCTTGGTCAACTACAGCTACGGTGGCTTGCCAGCTGTTACTCATCTCTGGCAGGAGTTTGTCCTGGAACTGCGCTACCGCTGGGAAAACAACTACTTCATCTATGGGTGGGTGAACACACAGTTCATCTGCATAGTTTTGTATAAATCATTTATATTTCAGTTGATTTGCATCAACATCTCAGCATGACAGCAACAAATTTCTTCCATTATCTTCAAGCTGCTAAATTACAGCTACTGTGTGTGAAGACATGCAAATTATAAAATAAGTAATCTATGATAGGAGGTATGGTAAAGTGATCTGCAGAAGTATTCATACCTCTTGAACTTTTTGTTTCATGACAACCACAACCTTAAGTGAACAATTTGGAGATGTAAAACGGAAGGAACAGAATACATTATTCTCCAAAAATCTTTAAAGTGTGGTGTGCTTTTTCTATTCTCTCCCCTTTATACTCTAATACCCATCAGTGAATCTTTTTGATGGTTTTAAAATTTTCTTTCTTGATTTTCTGGGTGAAACATTGCTGTTTTCATTTTTTGTTTGGTTTTTGGATGCTGTGCAACTGGAAGGATTTTTTTTTCTCTTAAATTTCTTTGACTTTTGGACAGTTGTTATGATTTGTAGACATATTAATGAGGTAGAGATTTTTCCACAACCCAGAGTAGCTGAAATAATACCTGCACTGCAACCACTGTCATGTCTGGCAACAAATTAGATGAACTTCATGTACTGACATATTTGTACATACTTGTACCAAAAATATCTGGTACAGCTCTGTACTTTGAGACATCAACATCTTCCAGCTGAAAATCTATAGCAAGACTTGAGAGTTAATGTTCGCAGATGCTCTCCATCCTATCTGACTGAGCTTGAGCTGTTTTGCAAAGAACAAGGGCAATATCAGTCCCAAGATGTGAAATGCTGGGAGAGACATCACCCAAAAGACTTCTGAACACATAATAATTCAGCACTAGCACACTTTTCTGATTTTTATTGGTAAAAAAAAATGTTGAAACACATGTAATATTTTCCTTCCTCTTAAGTTCAGCACTGCTTTGTGTTCATTTATTGCATAAGATCATAATATAATACACTGTTTGGTTATAATGCGATAAAATGTGAAAAGGTTTGATGGGCAGGAATGTAAAGGGAGCTGCTGTACTTCTGTAAGGATGCATTACATGCAAACATGTGCAGTAATACATGGAAATTTAAAGTTAGGTTTTAAATGTTGCTTTATTTGCAGGTTAACAGGTGGACCTCCTGATCTTCGCTGTTGTCTTCTGCATCAAAAGTTTCAGGTAGTTATTACAACCAGTCTGTCATAGTTCATGGAAATGTCTTCGATACCTTTATGAACACACTTATGTCACGCAAAGAAAAGAAGTTTGTTCCAATAAAATATAATTATTTTAAAAATGACATTTGCCTTTTCTTAAAAAGTCATAGGATACATTGCCTTTATAAAAAAAAAAAAAAGATTGCATTGTTTTGTTGTTTTTTGTTGTTGTTGTTTTCAGACAGTTGGTCTAACATTTTATTTTTATCATTTTTATCATCATCAGAAAAAGTTTGATTTAGGATCTTGGAAAACAACATAACGCAGGGGTAGAGTGTGTGACCCGTGTTCAGAGGCCTTAGTCCTCGACGCGGCCGTCACGGGTTCGAGTCCTGGCCAGTTGACCTTTGCCGCATGTCTTCCCACTCTCCCAAAACCCACCTTCCTGTCATTTCTCTATCTAATAAAGGCCACAGGAGCCAAAAAAATCCTTTAAAAAAAACAACACAACATGAATTTTTGAATGGGTTTCAAAACGAGGGAAGTAGAAAATAAAAACTAATCAAATTGCACAAAGTGGCACAAAATAGAGAAGGGACAGAGATTTAGTTTTAAAGGCATATTAAATACTTTATAATAAAAAACTATATAATAAAAAAATTACAATTCCCCTTCAGAATACACAAGAAGTTGAAATGTTATGCTATTTACATTGACATAGCCAAAATTATAATTGTACAATTTATAAATTGACAACAGTATCCAGGGACCCAGAAGGAAAGAAACTTGTATTAGTCAAAAAGATCAATTAAAAATGCAAGTTCATAAATACTTTGTTAGTCACAAAGTGAAAGTAGATGATGTTGTGACTCTCATTGTCTGAATTTTGTCACTGGGTCATCTAGGATCTCCTCTAGCTGTCTGTATTGCAGCGTATCTTAAGTCACTCTGTTTCATGAAGTGGATGCTCAGTGTTGGCAACAAATAAAAACCAAATTGTACTTCCATTGTTTATTGTTTGTACACGTATTAACTAGCCAAGATCAAAAGATATCTAAAAAGTTGTCAGGTGTTTTAATGACTGACCTAAAGCCATCTCTAGTTATGAGGTGGTGACACCAGTGGTGAGTTAAAAAAGGCTTTTGATTGTGGATAGATGCTGAACTGCTGCATAGAGAGGAAGAGGGGGAGAGATGAAGCTCGCAAGGTACAGGAGGGAAACAAAGAGAGAGAGCACAAAGCATCAGGTGGAAAAGCTTCTACATCCACTGCAACAAGAGACGTGTCTCAAGGCAAATCCTGGGACTCGTGGAGTGACAGCGAGGAAGAGTTCTTTGAATGCCTCAGTGACCAGGGGGAGATGGAGTCTTCCCAAACCGAGGGAGGAAAGGACAGCAGTAAGGTGAAAGCAGAGGGCAGGCTGCACCCCTACAACAACATGACCCTGCTCAACTCTGCAGAGCTCCTCTATGTTCCTGTTACACAGGTAACACTCTCCTGCTACTAGTTGTTGTTTCTCCACTGGAATTGTAGCTTCATAGACTCTCTGCTGCAGAATGTTTGATCCTGATTTCCAGGAACCAGCTCCCATGACAGAGGATCAGCTGGAGGAGCAGTCAGAAGTCCTGGCTAAACTCGGCACATCAGCTGAAGGTACTCACCTCCGGGCTCGCATGCAGAGCGCATGTCTGCTCTCTGATATGGAGTCCTTTAAGGTAAGGCCTCCACACACGCCATGTGAAGGTTCACCGTTTACTTACCTAACAAAGGTCTGTGGCTGGATACTGATGTACAGTCATGTGAATAAATTTAAGACACGTCATTAAATCTTCAGTTCTTTAAAAAAATGTTTACTAGCTAATGACTGTGGCTCAGTGGGTATAGAGTAGTATAGTAATGGTATAAGTTCAGTCCATTTACCATAACTGTGTTTGCTGGTTGAGGAACAAGTTAGGACACCCTACCCCCTTACACATGTAGCGTTACCAGCTTTGCTAGAAACTACTTCAGTGAGCTCCTTCTTGCAGATGTCTCCCAGTCCCTGACATCTTTCATGTTCAGCCTGTTTCAAGTCATCCCACAGCATCTCAATGAGATCAACATCTGGGATTTGACTAGGCCCAGTGCTTTCTTAATTCTTGGCCAATCCTTGATGGGTTTACTGGTATGTTTTGGCTGATTGTTGCAGGGTCCAGTTCTGCTTCAGCTTAACTTTTTCACAGATGGTCTCATATTTTCCTTTGTCAGCCTCTGATAAACGGTGGAGTTCACGGTGGATTCTGTGATGGTGAGTTGGTCACTTCTGAGGTTTTAACAGAGCAAACCTCCTTCAAAAAGCTGAATCATGATATTCTTATCATGTCCACCTTATATGAAACGTCTATGTTGGATTGTAGCCACTTTAAGATGAAATAAGTGTGTGTGTGTAGGGGAGAGTGTTCTTATTTATTTCACCTTTTTTTTTTAATCCCACTTTACAAACTATTTAAAAAGGTCTTTTTTACAGTTTTATTGCTTGTTTATAGATTTAGAGTATGGTTAAAATTGTTCTGAAATCTCCATATGTTTAAAAATATTAGAGAAACACAGGATGTCCTCCTTTTTTTTTCCAACAGTGAGCAAACCTGCAGTTTTAGTTAGTAAGACATTTTTGTCCAAGGAAAATTTGATCCTGAAAGCTCTTTAAGCACATTAGTTCTCATCCTCTACACTGACTCAAACAGGACATTGTTGGATTATGAAAAACTAGCGTTAGTGTTTCAGTGATGCTTAGCCTCACCAGAACTGGCAGATCCTACTGAAAGTGATATCCATCTTCCACCTTCATAGAAGAAGAAAGAAGCCATGATTTGTTGAATCAGGATGTAAAAACTTCCACCTCCTCCCTCCCTGTCTGTCTGCTGTCTGAGGTAGCCCCAAACTTATTCATACCCCTGAAAGATAGTCACCCTTTAATGTGAACAAGATGTTTCTTCTGAATAATCAGTAATATTATCGCTTTGTATCTGATTCAGAATCTGTGAAAGGAGCTGAAGATTAGGGTGATGGTGAGGAGGCCTTCCAGCTTCAAAGAGACTGAACTCATCACCAATGATAAATCCTTAATATACCAGTGACAGACTGGGGTAATCAGCTGAAGGCTGATTTTCAGGAAGCAGCCATGTTGGATCCCAGTTGTATCTGGGCAACAATTCACATTCAGGCAGAGGAAATGAGCACATTCACCAGACGAAAGAAATACTCAAAACCAACAATCAAAAGTATTATAGAAACAAGATGTTAAACAAGAACACATCTATGTAGAAACATGCAATCTAGAATTTGAAAGAAGGTATTTGAGGAAAAAGCCAGAGGTATCAGTGATGGGACTGGAGTACAACAGGACTGGTTTTTCTTGCCAAATAAATCCTTTTCATTTTTTTTGCAGGCAGCCAACCCTGGCTGTGTTTTGGAGGACTTTGTCCGCTGGTACTCTCCAAGGGATTATGTTGAAGAAGAGGTGGTCGATGAGAAGGGATCTACAGTTCTCAGAGGAGAACTTAGTCCAAGAATGAAAATCCCAGGCAACATGTGGGTGGAGGCCTGGGAAACAGCCAGAGTTACTCCAGCACGTCGCCAGAAAAGGCTCTTTGATGACACCAAAGAGGCAGAAAAGGTGACCAGATAGAAAAGATGCTTTTTAAGTGGCCACATACATTTGGGCTGCACAATATCAGGAAAATATTTACCTGCTAAAAATTAGGATGATGGTATCGATGATGATTAAGCCTCATTTTCCTGATGACTCTTTCAGCTACTTACTGTTACACTGTGCCTCTTCTGCTCTGTGAGCCTAATGATCTCAGTCATCCAAATGAATTAACATGTCATCCATATGCTGTGAATGCCACCAAATATTGTGTGCAGTTGTGATATTGAACACATTGGTGTTGTGATAATGGTGGGTTGTGGCTTTGCAAGTGAAATGATGAATAAAGAGCAGTTCTGTTTGGTGAGGAGTGTATCATTTGGTTTCAGTATCAAGTCAGGCTCTTTCAGTCTAGTAAAATGCCTCCTTTGTTCAAACTTTTTCAAAGAATGCTTTAAGACTTTAAAAGACCACAAAGAGGCAAATTTCAATATGTAAAAACAAAATGCATCAAAGGAATATATCCTCCCTTTTTTAGGTGTTGCATTATTTGGCAATGCTGAAGCCTGGAGACCTGGCTCATCACCTGCTCCCCTGTCTACTTCATGCTGCTATTATGAAACTGAAGCAGGAAGGTGAGTTCTGTTCATTGGTTTTACGTCTGTTTTTCTAACATCTGAATTTATTAGCCTTTTCGGAAAACATTTTTATCATTAACATGCAGAGAAAATCCATAATTCATAAATCACAAGTAGAGACGGTGATATCCAGCACAGCTGTGAGTTTTAAGAAGTAAAGCCGACAGAGTGCAATGACAGGAGGTGTGGTGCAGCAACATCACATAAAGGGCTCTACACGCGGTAGGCGACGCCACTCCCTCCATTCATATCCATGGAACCTGCGCGGTGAGGCGACATTCGTTTGCCCTCCTCCAGCCAAGCGACCGGCGACATTCATGCGTATGAAATTTTTCACTTGTACACGTGGATGTCCACACATGGGCTTGTGACACAAGAAAGTTGAAAAATGTTCAACAACCAATCAGTGAGGGTTTCACTGACTGACCAATAAGCTGAGAGCAGGCTACACACTGCAGTCTGCAACCACTTTCAGCACGGAGGAGCACATCATTTTAGTTGGGTCTGACGTTGCTGTACTATATGACACGTCGCGCAGTGATTATAGAGATATCCATTAAAAGGCAGCCACGTGGTATCTTTTCTGTAGTACAGGATGAACCCAAAGCTGTCTTTTTCTTTTAGAGAGTCAACAGCAAGATTTCTGTCCATTCCAGCAAAATCTTCTGACTCTTCATCCTTGATGCCTTGTCTGTCACGGTCTGCTTTAAAAATGTCAAATTTCTCTCCAATTTCACAACCAATCAAATTTCTTGCAGACAAGTGATCAAAGAGTGTGATTCGCTACGTGGCTGTCCCTTGTGTTGAGTTTCACACCGGGTGGCGATGACTTTCGTCTGTCACTGTCGTTTGTCGCTCCCCGGGTGTCAGGTCCATATGTTGGAGTTGAAGTGTTTTATTAAAGGAGCTACAGTTAGCGGTTGTGAGCATTTTTACCACCCCTGCCATCTCAAATGGGTTCTTGCTGCTATTTGTGGCACACCCCTGCCTCCTTAGCGGTTCTGGTTGTGGTCTGCTTTTTAAGAAAGGGTAAAGCTTAAGGATTAACCCACAAAATCTAGATGAAAACATTTCTGGTTAAAAGCAAAGAGTATCTGATTAATAAATGCATCAGTAAGCAAGGATGTGAAAACTGATGCATTTAGATTTAATCCCCAAAGCTGTATCTTTTTACAGCTGCTCTACTGAAGGATTAACATCTGCAAGGTGCACATCCACGGGTTAATGTGAACATCCCCCATACATACCTGCTGAACTTTCATCTTTTAGGTAATGGAGCCCTGCCAACATGCACAGGAGACAGGATTGGATTTCCCTGTTTTGTGTTTGCTTCTTTTTTTGTTCTGACACAAATTCTCTCTGTCATCCTCTTTGTTATTGCCTTTAGTCTCCATTCTAACTTTGTTTCTGTGAATTTTTTTAACAGAGTCCATAGAAAACATCCCATCAGTAGAAAAGAGCATTCAACAAGCTACAAGTCAAGCCAACAAACTGCTGCTCTCTGTTAACTACGACTACAAGAAATTAGAGGTCAGTGCTCCTTGTTCTTGACTTATCAGAATGTCATTTAAAAGGAAAATTACAAAGGAAATGCAGTTCTAATAATTGTTTTTACATGTATATCAAAAAAATTAGAATAATGAACAATCAACATTTTTGTCACACATTTCAGAAAGGGAAACTCTTGCAGATTTATTTCACATTGAATGAAATGTTTCAAGCCTTTTTTTTTTGTAATTTTGATAATTATGGCTTAAAGATAATGAAAACCCAAAATTCAGTATCTCAAAAAAATATAAATATGAAACAATTTAATTTTGACATTATAAGTTATGTGTTCTATGAAGCCCTTAGATATTGTATTCATGTTTGTATCTTGTTATGTACTTTCAATGTTTTATATTGATCCTGTATGTTTCTTGTTTGAAATGAAGTTATTGGAGGAAATGATGTATGAACATCTCTGGTTGATCATGAACTCCTCAGCATACAAAAGTATTTTCTGTTGTGAGAGCATTTGTCCTGCAGCTGAAGCTTGGTCCTGTTTGGGTAATCAACAGGACAATGATTCCAAACACAGCAGCAAATCCTCAACAGACTGGTGGAATAAGAAAAGATACAAGGTGTTGCAATGGCCCAGTCAAAGTCCAGACCTCAGAACTGGGCAAACTTGCAAAAGGCTATGCTGTCCTTTTTAATGAACTGGAGAATAATGTGTGTCCTGTTGACTTCTCCATGCTTCTGTTCTGACTGTGTGCACATTGGACCTTTTCTCTATGCAGGATTTTATTAACCAGTTGGTCACTATGGAGACAGTCATCACTGAAGCTCGCTCGCTCAAGGCCAAGTTTGCTGTTGATGAGGAAGAGGATAGTGCTGAAGCTGCAGATGAACTAGAAAAGTAAGTTCAGCACAGTGTTACTTGAGCTATGCATCAGTCAGAAACAAACAATACATTTGCAGTTAAATGTTTGAATCTAAAATGTATGAAGTGGTCTATTCTTTACTTATGTATAACTGTCTTTATGGATCTTAACAAGGAGCTTCTGCAGGTCCCACGTGGACTTGTAGCTGTGTTGAAGCACAGCATTGAGTGTCCTGTTTATTTCAGGTTTGTGACGTCGCTGTTGGAAGAACCTGAGGTGGTGGTCCTTGGAGCTGGGCAGGCGCGCATCGGTAGAATCATCCACAGACTGTTTATTAATGCTCAGCGGGTAAGCAGCTGCAAACACACACACACACACACACACACACACACACACACACACACACACACACACACATACGTTTCTTTATCTAACCATGTTAGGACTTCCATCTGTTGTAATATCTCTATGAGTAACCATGAACATCACCAGTATTATATCCCTTTTTTCCACATCTCCTGTCTTTGGCATTTCAGGCATACCAAATTGAAAAACTGGTTGCCAAAGTGTGCCAGAGCAGTTTGCTCTACTAGAAGGATATCTGATATCTGGAGATGGTGTCCTTGTTGCATGATTGGCTTTATTACATCCAGACTATATTCAGCATCACAGCAGGCAGGCAATGTAGATGTAACAGCAACCTGGGTTTGTATGACCTTCAACCATTTGGGTTATATGGTCTTGTGTGTGTGTGTGTGTGTGTGTGTGTGTGTGTGTGTGTGTGTGTGTGTGCGCACGCGATTGTCAGGGTTGAAGTAAGTGTGTTTGTGTTGAGGAGGTGTGTGTGTGAGTGAGTTTGTCACTTGGAGGTGCAAAGTTTGAGCAGAGTGGTAAGAACAGTAATTCTATTCAGTTTATTTCTATGGCGCCACCAATTCACAACAGATGTCATTTCAAGTTACTTCACAAGGCATTTCAATTCTATCATACATATTCTCCAATTGATCCTAGTTATCAAACATTACGTTAAGATCAATTAATTATTCAAAGTAGTTCAAAAAGTTTCTAAGGAAACCCAGCAGAGCATCGAGTCACTGACTTGCAGCGTTCACTCCTTCTGGCCGAGCATGTAGCGACAGACAGTCACTTGCATTGTGTCGTTGACTTTACAGCAATCCCTCATACCGAGGATGCATGTAGTGGCGGTGGAGAGGAAAAACTTTGTCTTGTGTCGTGCGTTCTGTGAAGAATTTTGTATTGTATAAACTGAAGGTTGGCATTTTGGGTCATTGTAAAAGTGTTCCTGCAAATCTTACTCTCTGTAGCTAAAATCTGTATTGGTAGACAGAACAGCGTCTCATTTACTGATAAGAAGTGAGATTGTTGAATGTATGTCTGAACTAAACTTTGAACTAAGTCTCGGGTGGTTTAACTGGATCATAAAAAATATTTAGCTTACGTCAGGGAGGGCCATCATTTTAATTGCAGACACTTCTTCCTTGAGTGAAAAGGGTAAGGGGATATAATTTAATTATGTCAGCTCATGTAGCTTGTTAGAAATATAGATGTCCAGATACCTGATGCTTCCAGTCTGTTTGAAAGTGTTGAAAACTGATGTGGTATTGTCTCTGGAAGAGATGGATTCGAATTGTTAAGAAAGAGCAACACATCATCAGTATATAAACAAACTGTGGATTCTGTTAGCTGTTTGAATTCCATTAACCCTGTGGTCTGTTGAGTGAGAACCAGGTTGTGGTCCCTATAAGGCCTACAGGTCTTCAGAAGGTAAGTGATTATACCAGCACAGACAGTAAATAGGTAACACAAACAAACTGTGGAATATTTAGTAGAAAGGAACTTTAGCCTCTAGACCTAGTAAACGGATGGTATCCAATCCTGGTACCCTGGAATTCACGGAGCTCCTGAGAGCAACCTATTCTCACAAATGTTTCCAGAAGCAGTCTGCATGCCTCACCGTTACCTCAGCCACAAGTCTATGACACACCGCTGTATTTGGTTGGAGCTGCTGAGGAGTATGAGCTGCATGACGCTGATTACACACAAAGGCACATGTCCATGGTGCACCAGAAACCGTTAACAGTCCGCTCCACGACCCTAGAGTTACTGGTGCTGGAACTAAGAGGAAGACTGGGATCCATCCTAGTGTGGAGTTGGCTGTGGCACCAGATAGGTTTTTCCAGGGTGTTGATGAGATCACCAGTTTTAGCTGAACCAAACATACATTTAACTTCCTTAAGACAAAACTAGAGGAGAAGGATGATTGGAACCTCAACTGAAGAAGTTGGAAATAATCTGCAAACTGCTACCAAACCCAGTGTGTAGACTCAGTTCCGGGTCATGTCCAGGGTTTCAAGACTTAAATTCTTGGTTATAAACAGACTTAGCATTTAAATTGGCTTTGCAAGAATACAAATTAGAACTGTTCTACATGTAACTTTTCTTTTCTGCTAATAGTTTTATACTTTTACAATCTAGAGCATCCACTGATCCCAGTTTGAGACTGTTTGCCTCCTGTGTTCCTCCAGGCTGCTCTTTTAGCACCAGTGGACGACGATTTGGAACCCGCTGCTGAAAGCAGGAAAATTCCTGACTTCCCTCCTCCTGCGGGCCGGGAGATCCTGCTGAGAACATGTGTTCCACGACCAGCTCCCTACTCCAAGGCTTTACCACAACGACTCTTCTGCGTGCTGATGAAGGATGAGTTCAGACTGGCAGGGGCCTTTTCTTCAGACACTTCATTCTTTTAACAACTGTCTTGTTGACTAGTTTTTACAAAGGCATCACATGTTGCTGTTTTACTGCTGCTTTAACTGATGCTTAGCTGTTAAAAGAGGCGTCACAGGTCAGAGTTGGAGATTGGCTTTCTGGGTAGACTAGTCATCTCCCACTGCAAAGTTGGTGAGAGAGAGAAGCATCTGGTTAAAGAGCTTTTCTAAATCCTAAAACTAAAGATATTACAGTCAACGTGATTTATTTGTAAAGGATTTAGGTTGTCTTGGATTCAGTGTTCTACAATTTGCTCACACTTTATTCTGGATGCTCAGATCACCAGAGGAAGTGACCTGATTACTCTGTTTGCTTAACATGATCATATCCTGACATTACTGCACATTCTGTACTCATTCCATATTCTGATATATTTCTTTTCTGCAAACATTACAGTGATGCACCTTTGGGGAAGTGAGTACTTGATCCAGTTCAGTCCTAACTGTAACTTTTATTTCATGCATATTTTCAGAATTTTTGTTTTGGCTTCATTTTACCTGTTTCTCCACGGTAAAATGAAGCCAGTATAAAATGTAGAGAGCAAACCAAGAGAACCTGGCAGCGATAAAATACTTTGTCACATATGCTGTGACATTAGCGATGTGCAGTAATGATCCATTCCATTTCAACATATGTCATTATTTGACTTTTTCAAAAACTGAAATAAAATGAAACATTAACACATATTATGTGTTATTTTGACTCTTGATGCTCAAGGCACAGCAGCATGTACATTCCCAAACACATTTCCTCCTCATATTGACTTTCACGAGTAGGCTGAGTGAATTCATTCATTCATACCACAGATTTTTATTAGCTTCAAAATGTTACTTTATAGCAAATACTCATTTTTTCTGTTTTCCACAGCTCACTTTTTCACTATAGTCCTGCAGTTCTACTCTCCTGTCTGTAGCATTTGAACTCCACCCTATCAGGGCCTCCAATGAATTTGCCAAGTTCTTCACTGAAAAAATTAAGAAAATTAGAGGGTTAATCTGCACATCAATATCAATTCCAGTACCAGTGTGTCCAAAACAAATTTAGAGAAAATTCCACAATTCTACTAACAAAGCGGTTCTCAAACCACTGATGAAAAAGAACAATTTGGACAAGTCCCCCCTGGCAGAACTACAGGCCAGTCTCTAACCTTCCATTCATCAGCAAAATTATTGGAAAAGCTGTGGTTCAACAGTTAAACAGCTTTTTAACAATGACAAACCACTTTGACGTCTTTCAGTCCGGTTTCCGTGCTCACCACAGCACTGAGGCTGCCCTCGTCAAAGTGTTCAATGATATCCACATAAATGCAGGCCACAGTGCTGTTATTATTGGACCTCAGCCCATCATTCGACACTTGATTATGTTATTTTACTGGAGTGACTGTAGAACTGGGTCGTACTTTGACTTAGAGTCTCACCTAAAGAACAGGGACTTCTTTGTGTCAATAGGCAACTTCTCATTGGAGAGGACAGAAGTCACATGTGGAGTACCCCAAGGTTCAATCCTAGGAGCCCTCCTATTTATTATCTACATGCTCCTGCTAGCTGAGGTTATGACTAGTTTGTTACCATAACTATGCGGATGATACACAGCTCTACATAATGTCACCAGGTGACTCTGAACCCATCCAGTCATTAAACAGATGCTTAGAACAAATCAATGTGTGGATGTGCCATAACTATCTTTAGCTGAACAGAAACAAAACTGAAGCTATCATCTTTGGACCTAAAGAGGAGCAATCTAGAGTCAGCACGCAGCTTCAGTTATTACAGCTAGAAACTAGTGATCAGGCCCAAAATCTGAGTGTAGTGATGGATTCAGACCTGAACCTTCAGAGACACATAAAAACGATTAAAAAGTCAGCCTTCTATCACCTGAAGAACATTTCCAGGATTAAAGGACTGATGTCCCAACAAGATCTAGAGAAACTCATCCATGCGTTTATCTTTAGTCGCATTGATTACTGCAATAGCGTCTTCACAGGTCTGCCTAAAAAGTCAACCAGACAGCTGCAGCTGATCCAGAACGCTGCTGCTCGTGTTCCCACTAAGACCAGGAAGATAGAGCACATCACCCCAGTTCTAAAGTCCTTCCACTGGCTCCCTGGAGCTCAGAGAATAGACTTTAAAGTTTTAGTTTATAAATCACTGAATGGCTTAGCACCAAAATACATTAAAGACCTGTTGTCATTGTATCAACCTTCCAGACCACTCAGGTCTTCTTGTCTAGTCCTACTCTGCATCCCCAGAACCAAACATGGAGATGCAGCATTCAGTTTCTTTGCTCCTCTGATCTGCTCATTAGCAGGACTCTGGAGAACCTGGCTGCCAACTGAGGTGGTGACTCATGTTTTGAACCAGGGACATAGCTTAACAGTTGCAGGACACTGGACCTCGAGTTGAAGTCCTCTGGAATACAAGGTTACAGATTCCACTGAGGTCTGGCTCAGTGTTCCTCAGAGATTTACAGAAACACAAGCAGTTCCTGGTCATACAACTCTATATAGAGATCTTTTTTTCTACAATGCGTCATTTTTTAGTGTGTAACTTTGACAAAATGCACAATTTTGAATTTGTGTTTTTAAAAGTTACAGAAATATGATTTTGTAGGTTCATACCAGGTTGAATAGTTTTAAATGCATCATTTAGAACTAGCTCTATTTAAGGATGAACTGGTCCAAATGATAAATTTGATATTTTGTATTGTACCATCTAATATTTAATACAGTGCCAGTAAACAACTGCATGTTGTTGACTGCTTTTTAATTCTGCTTTGACAAAGTTGACTAAATATGTGCTTCAAGTTACTCAGTCCAAATTGTACAGAATAGCAATCCTCCCTCCCTGTTGATGAACTCTTGTAGTGTTCAGCTGCCTGATTCAGCGTCATAACACCACCTCTAACTCCTTATTATATCATATGGAGTTTTCAATTGCTGGACTCATGAGGGACATTTCTACACACAAACATCATGCTTACTCAGAGGCTTTTATTTATTCATTTTTTAAACATTGGACATATTTCTAGGAGAAAGGAGCATCATTACTTCACTCACTGCAGTCACCTGACCCTTCATTGACCCCTGAGGTCTCAGAGGACAGGAAACAGAACTTAACAGAGTTAATGTGCAAAGTTCCTAAGTCAGACTGTACATCATCACCCACCGTCCAATTATTCACAGTGTTTCATAACTAGCTTGTTACAGTATCATCGTTTTCACCAAGTGAGACTGCTTCAGTTTGTATCAGTGTAGAAAAGGAGACACACAGCTGGCCCAGCTACAGTATGGGAAGTTTGAAGTGCTTTAAGTTGGTAAACAGAACAGATTACAGTAATGTAAGCTAGCGAACGTATAGCTTCACCAGAACTAAGTAAAGACAAGGCTGGAATAAGGATGTAAAGAAAAGAACCACAGAGCTGCTTGGTTAACAGAGATGCTCATCCAGGTTAGATGGATTCACTGCAGTCCCATGAGTCAACAAGCCACACCTCATTTCTTCCTCAAAAAAAAAAAACATGTTTCCTCTTTAAAAGGAAGGAACGTAATGTTAATAAAAAAGAAAAAAAAAAATCATACATGCGTTTAGTAGAAATTCCAAGTTTCTAAACTATATCTGAATATCACAATGGAGCAGAGTTTTACTCATCTAAACAGATGCTGATCCCTTGGTTGTCAAGATTAGTTTGGTACTTTCTCAGTTTCAGACTTATAATGATCAAATAATCATTATTACAACAATATGTGCACAAAAACACATCTTAAGGGAAAATAAGCCACCATGTTTGTGTGTTTGTGTGGGCTGCAGATAATACTGCCTTGTTCAAAGATTGTCCTCACAAAAGCTACAAAATGAAGAATTTCTCAGTGTTTTAGCTTCTCCAGGGATTCAGATGGAAACAAATGTGTTTTAAACGTATTAAATGCCTGAACTTGGCTGCATGCAACAGTAAAATGATGAATAGCAACATGTAACAGAACAAAGTACAGTCGTAAAATGTCAGCAGCAAAGTGTGTTGCTTTAGTTATTACTAAGAGTTGACACATTGCACCACCTTCAGTTTGGGATATGCTTCATCAAAGAGGGTTAAATCTACAGATCCTGAATTTAAGGTTATAAGAAGCAGAATCTTCTGAGAATGTTGTGGAGCTGGTGTTAAGGTGCAGCCTGTGGTTGAACAGGGTGGTTTTAGCCTTCTTTTGGGGTGACTCGTGGCCCAGCCAGCGAGTTCTGAATGATGCTGCTGATGGACTCCACTCCCTCTGCTTCCAGAAGAGTGCGATGGTCCCCTTCGATGACATACACTGACACCTTCCCATCACAAACCTGAGAGAAGACATTAAAGACAGATCCTTTCAGAGTTTAAACAGTGAGAGAAGCAAAGCTTCGTTTGAATGACTCAGGGTATTTCATGGGCTACATCTGGTTTTAATTTTATAGCTCAGCTGTTGAGTGAAAGTAGAGCGCTACAAAGCAACAGAGTTAGGAAATGCACTCAAAGGAATGTCCACATGTTTCTACAGCCACAGAACACCCTGTCACAGCCAGGGGGGGGGGTTCTAACATATTTGGTCATATGGATGCTTAAGATAAATTTTAACAATAGAAAATTCAAGAAAAAAAAAAAAAAAAAAAACCTTTGACAGTTTTTCATAAAATGTTTTGAAAAATTTACAATTTCTGGAGAGGAATAAATTAGGACACCCCCACATTTATTCTACCTTAAAATGGCTAAAATCCTACAAACACACCACATCCAGTGGACATGAGAACATCAGAAGACTGTAGCAGCCAATAGGCTGGTAGGGGATTTAATAATTTAGTAAGGGGGCTCATCTAATATCCATGCAGGGTTGTGGGAGGGAGGGGGGGTGCGTGGAGTGGGAGTTGTGTGCGGAGCTTGCGCTGTGTGGGTGTGTTCTCATGGAGTTTTTGGGGTTGGAGCTCTCCTGTGGGGGTGTCCCCCCTGTGGATGGGAGATTTGTGATGTCTGTACTCGGGGGTGCATGTTTGATGTTTGTGTGCTGGCTGGGGGTGGCCCATTGGGGGAACCCCCACACACACACACACACACACACACACACACACACACACACACAGGTGTTCGTCAGATACACTCTCAGTCGGGCTGTTGTTGCCACTAAATATTACATTACTTGTACTCTGTACTTTCCATTGATGTTAGAAATATTATTGTTATATATGCATATGTTGTTTGTTGTGGTTTCTCGGTTTTGTTTTCTCTCTCCAGGGGTCTCGAGGGAGACTTCAAGGGTGTTGACTTGTTTTATCACTATGCTTTTTCTCTCTCTTCTACTTCTATCTCCTTTACTTTTAAACATTTTCCCCACGTTTCTCTCTTTCTTTTCTCCTCTCTCTTTTTTGTCTTTGTGTCCATTACATTTGAAATAAACCCAAACCAATTTCTATGTTGTCTGAGTGCCATATTGCCAGACAGGACATGTTCAAAAATAATTTTAAAAAACTTTTTGGGAGGTGTGCAGTAAGGAGACCTTTACTCTCCAAGAAAAACATGAAGGCCAGCCTGAAGTTTACCAGAGAGAAGAAAGATATATAAAGAATGATGTTCTTTGAACAGATACGTCTAAATGTAATCATCTAGACATCAGAACAGAGGACATGTTTGGTATAAACCAAATACAGCAGTCCAGGAATGAACCTCATACCAACTGTGGAGCATGGAGGTGGAGGTGTCATGGTTTGGGGATGATTTGCTACAGTAGGACCTGAGCTGACCTCTCCATCACAGACTGCACCATGAATTCTACTACATCAGAAGGTACTTGAGGAAAATGTGAACCATCTGTACGAGCGATAACGCCGAAACAGAACCAGACCCTGCAACATGACCCAAACATGCCAGGAAATCCACCAAGAACTGGCTGAGAATTAGGAATCGTGAAGTCCTGGGCCTAGTTAAAGTCCTTAACTTGTGCTCACTGAGATGCTGTGGGGTGATTTGAAACAGGGGGTAACACGAGCTATTAGAGGGTAGAGCAGGGGTCTCCAGCCCTGGTCCTCCAGATCTATTGTCCTGTAGATCTCGAGGACCAGCGGTAGAGACACTTGAAGTAGGGTGTCCTAACTTTTTCCTGTTAATATCTTTTGCCAAATGAGTAAAATAAGGTTAAATGCAATTAAATCACATTCTTTTCTAGAGATTAAAATAAGATTAGACATCAATGGACATGTGGACATTTCTCAGTAATAATAGCAATAACAACGTAGGTGTCAGTTACCTCACTAAGTTTGTAGTCCTCTCCCAGATTTTGTTCATATTCACTGCTGGTTTTGGCACGTAGTAATGTAATGTTGCCATGGTATTTGGTTGCAGGTACATATCCATCAGCAGCTTTTAGCTTGTGATAAAAGGTGGAAGCTGCAAAGTCAAGCATGTCACGGCTGATGTTCTTGTGGCTGGAGGTAATCAGGTCCACTGCCACCTTGACACGAGCCTTCAAGTCAGAGAGTGGAAGCAGAGTCTCCAGCAGCTGTAGAGTCAAACAGCACAGTTACAAGACAGTGTGCTTTCACTGATGTGTTCTGTTTTAATCTCCCCTAAATAACTCATTTATGGCAACATGAGTTACTTTTATCCACTGTTATATAACCAAAAAAGAAATACTGATTTCACACTAAGCCATAAAAAACTTCCTAAACCCAAGAGATGAACCAATGATTTGTTATTAAAGGACATAACTTAGAATAAAAGAGCCCATTTTAATAGGAACCTTCAGACTTGTTGATACCATTAGAATATTTAAAGACGGTATATTTCTTTTCTTTCTCAGCGTGTTTGTCAGACTACACTCTCTTGGTACCAAAATGCTGTTTGACAAGTTTTCAACAAAAAGGGTTAGTCCTAATAAATAAATAAAGACAACATTTGAAATGCAGGAAGTCTGTACAGCTATACAGTTGAAACCATAAATTTACATACACAGAATTAAAAGACACACATTTTTTTCTCTGTGTCTTAAGTTAAATCAGGCCAAACTTCTCTTGTTTTCAGTTAGAATGACCAAAATTATTTCTATTTGCCAAATGCCAGAAAACTCAGCGAGAACATTTTTTCAACATTATTTTGTAATTTCCTTCAAATTCAGAAGTTTACATATATTTGGTCAGTATCAGGGATAATTGTCTTTCAAACTGCATGACTGGAGTCAAACGTTTTGGGTTTCCTTCCACAAGCTTCTCACCATAGTTTGCAGGAGTTCTGGTCCATTCTTCCTGACAGAACTGGGGGAACTCAGTCAGGTTTGTAGGCCGCCTCACTCTCACACGCCTTCTCAGATCTGCCCACAACTTCCCCATAGGACTGAGATCAGGGCTTTGTGATGGCCCTGCCAAAGCATTGACTGTATCGTCCTTCAGCCACTTTAGAACCACTCTGGCTGGATGCTGAGGGTTATTGTCTGTTTGAAAGACCCATTTGTGCCCGAGCTTTAACTTCCTGATAGATGTCTTAGGTGTTACTTCAATATTTTCACATAATTTCTTTCCTCATGATGCCATCTATTTTATGAAGTGCACCAGTTCCTTTTGCACCAAAACAGCCCCACAACATAATGCTGCCACCACCATACTCCACAGTTAGGATAGCATCTCTGTTTTTCCTCCAAATGCAACGATGGTCATTATGGTTCCACTTTTGTTTCATCACTTCACAGGACATGTCACTTCACAAAGACCCAGTAGTGAAGGTCTTTGTCCCTGTGGACAACTGTAAACTGAAATCTGGCTCTTTGTTTCTTCTGAAGTAAAGGCTTCTTCCTCACTGAGTGGCCTTTCAGCCCATTTGGGTACATGCCAGTTTCACTGTGGACCAATTTCAGTTTCTCGGAACAATTTCAGCAGCATCTTCACAAGACCTTTGGGTTTTGTTCTGGGGTAAATCTGCACATTTTGGACCAAAATACGTTCACCCCTGGGAGACAGAACCTGTCTCTTTCCTGAGCGCTATATTGGTTGGACATTCACATTATGTCTATACTTGTGTATAATTGTTTAAAGAGATGAATGCAGCACCTGAAAATTATTCCCAAGGATGAACCAGACTTGTGCAGCTCCACAATTTTCTTCCTGATAGCTTGGCTGAGTTCTTTCCAATTTCCAATTGTGTCAAATAAGAAAATAGTGAGTTTCAGGTGTGGCTTTAAAATTAGGGGTCCCGTTTTTTCCAGACTGAGTACGAGTAATTAACAAGTACTACTTCCTGCAATAACTTTTGAAAACAAATGTATTATATTTAGATGAGGGTGGCTCTTCTTTTCAAGCCTACAGTCCCTATGACTGTTTTAACAAATCATAAATAGACCATGACACACAGATTGTTTAGTCTTCAAATGCTTTATCAAATTACTCATCAACAGAGGCATGTTTTGTTGGAGTTGAGATCCACAGCCCAAGTCAAAATTCAGGTCGGGCCAAAGTTATTTGTTCGATAGTCTGGTGCGGCCTCTGTGGTGCATTTAATAAACAATACATACACAGAAAAAGCCAAAAGAGAATGCGCGATAAAATTGTGTTAATCTACTAATCTATAGCAGAGTAGGCAACTTACCCTGTTGAGGAAGGAAAAAAAGTAAGATGCAAAAGTAAGTCATTAGACCGTAACAAGCACAGCGCTGCAGAATAAATGCGCACGCAGCTTCACCCTGCTCCGCTCCCATTAATCACACATCCCAGATGACAAAAGTTTTCTCTTGTGGTGGTCGAAAGATGAAAGCAGTAAAAGCTTCATTAAAATAATATGTCAACCTCCTCCCCCCTCCTAGACAGCAAGTACACATGGCAGTCTACTTGTTTATCCTCTGTGTTTACCTTGAAATGTATCCAAACCAAGGGTCACATTAACCAAATATTTATTTTTAATAATTGTTTTTTACTTAGTAATTATAATAATTTTTTTAAACAGTGACGCAAAATTCTGACGGCCATCCCTTGTTTTGACAGATTACACACACCTGACCACCTGGTGCTGACGTGAAGACAGTTTCAACTTTATGCACAGAGAACATAGCAGAGATCCCTAAACCAATCAATGTAAGAAAATTTTCCATCAGAGTTTCACCTCTGATCTGGACGCTATCTGAGAGCTGATGGCAGCATGTTAACGAGTTATGGACAAGAGGCTTTGGAGCGTCTAGCGCCGCTGACAGTGCTGCGGGATTATTCTCCTGCTGAGGGGAGTGTTTGTGGGATCAGGTAACATTCAGAGAGTCCTGCTGACCTCTGATCACTTCAAGTGGTGAAACATTACCTTTAAAAACTTTGTCACTGTAGAGAAAAAGTTAAATGTATTCAGCTTGGTGATGACACGATGTGGATTATCTGTTCAGGTGTTGAATGTTAATTAAACAGAATCAAAATTAAGTGCAATTAAATTTCATTTTTATAATTTTAAAAATTGATGGGTAAAAATAGATAATGGCAGGCTTTTTTTGGCACAATTAGTCAAAATGACGGACAACGGAAAAAGTCTGCTCCAAACTACAGACATTTTCGCCCCTCCAACCGTCTAACTTCTGCCATCTTCATCTGTTTGTTTTGTTTGGGGTTTTTTTGAGGATCAGCAAGTAACTTATCGGTGTATTATCACCACCACCTCATTTAAAGTGTGGTTTCGCCATTGAGTTGCACTGCAGGGCAAGAGGAAAATCCAGCAGAGACGTGCTATTGGTTTGGAGTTTCGGCTTGCTTTTTCGAGTATGAGTACTTGAGACTGGTATCGGGCCCGATCCCAATACCAGTATCTGTATCAGGGACACCCCTACTTAAAATACAACCACAGATGTCCCTCCAATTAACTTAAATGTGTCAGTTAACCTATGAGAGGTTTTTGGAAGGAAATCCAAAAGGTTTGACCCAAGTCATAGAGTTTAAAAGACAATTATCCCTGATACTGACCAAATGTATGTAAACTTTTGAATTTGAAGAAAGTTACAAAAAAAATCTCTAAAAAATGTTCTTGCTAAGTTTTTTGGCTTTTAGCAAACAGAAATAATTTTAGTCCTTTTAACTGACCTAAAACAAGAGAAGTTTGATTTAACTTTAGACAGTGAGAAAAAAAATGCGTATGTCTTTTAATTCTGTGTATGTAAATATCTGGTTTCAACTGGAGCAGAAGACCTTGACAATAAAGGATAACTGTGTAGTCTAGATGAATGTAGACATGTTTCTAGATGTACAAACAAATAAAGGCCTTGATGACCTTCAGGTGGTCCAAAACCCTGCAGTAAGACTGGAACAAACAGAAGAGCTCCCGTCACTCCTGTTTACACTGGCAACATATTCATTTTAAATCTAGCTAGCAAGATTATTCTATTTAGATATTCCACTGTATTGTTGAAGCCTAAGGTTCTCAGGTCCTCAAAGAAAATCTACTCATAGTCCCAGGAACTTTAAATTCTACATTTATCAGTTTATAGAAATTTTGATTTTATCTTTTTATTGTGTTTTTAATCATGTTTTGATTTTTATGTGATTTTTGTGGCCTTGTAATATTTATCTGCTGATGGTGTTATATAAATAAGCTTAAGTTAAGATCAACACTAAATAAAGGTGTAATTTAGTCTGCTTTTTACGCCCTCGTGTGCATTTTAAAGTTAAGCAGCCTTTTAAACAGAGTCCCCTCAATTGACCCAGAGAACAGGCAGGACTGGTTTCCACTGTGCTTCCCAGCATGCTTGTATAAGATGTATTGTAAAGCAACTCCTTAGATATTTTATTTGTAAAAATAACCTCAAGTAACTAAACGGGAACAAATGGCTGCAAATTGAATTGTGCTTTTTACCACTAACTCATTCCCTCTTCTCTACTGACAGTTGGCAGAGTTTATATGAATGACAGATTTCCACTGTTTGTTTTTTAAATTCACAATGTTGCATTGGTTTGAAAAGAGTGATGACTCATGTTCACTTGATTGTGTTTCAGTAAGGCTGCTCTCTCTGGTGAACTACAGGTTTGATGAGTTGTTTGCAAAGTGCCTCGAGATGACATTTGCTGTGAACTGGTGCTATAGAAATAAACTGAATTGAGTTGAATGACATTTTGTTTCAAATTGTTGTCTGTTATTTAGCAACATCGAGTTCTGATTTAATCAGAAATCTCCAGGACACCACATGATAAGTTATGACAAGTGTACAAATGTATCAAGCAGAGTAACGTAAACAGGGAAAATGTAAATAAATTATGATTTTGGATTTCATTTGTATTCACAAACAATAAAAAATTATTATTGGCAACAACTGACAACTTATCAGTAAGCATTTATTTTTCACAACATCCATCATTGGTTGGATACCTTGTTGTATTCGATGCCTATGAACTGCTGGATGAAGGCGCACATGGCCTCAGTTTCAGCCTCAGACTCTTTGCCTGGAGTCAGCTTGGCTCTGTAGCTCTGCAAAGGAAACATACGTCATTTTATGGAATCATTCACGGATACATCTATTTTAAAATCAGATGTTTTACATCTACTGAAGCTTGTTTTCTCACTATTTGACATTAAATCAGACTAAACATTCCCTCTAATGTGTGACTGTTGTGAACCTCAGGGAGACTTTCAGTGTCACAGACACTGATATATATTATGCTTACGGAGACTTTTTTTAAACCTCCAAACAACTGGTTGCACTGGTGCGACCTGAGATTTTTTCCAGGTGCACTATTGAGAAATCCAGTCGCATTTGTAACCAAATTGGTTGCACTCTAGAGCCCTTTGTCTGAAGCCACTTTAAGGAACAACATGATTCTGTAAAATTATCCATAGGTCTGGATCACAGCCAGCGCTAAGCGCAATAATGCCTTTTGTCCTCTTGAATGGCATTGTTAACATAACCAGTCGATACATCAGATTTTCCTACGCTGTGGGAGAACATGATTCCTTAAAAATTAATTTGTGGAATTCAAACAATTAGGGCCTGATGATGCACTCTTCCACTATAACCTGCAGGGGACAGTGGGTACTGTGGGAATACCAGTTTGATTTGAATGTTTTTAAAGTAGTGTTATACTGTACTTAGTTTTTTCATTTATGGGTTAATCAGATTAATCAGATGTAGTTAGGTCAGTAGAGTTTTATAAGTTAGAACAAATTCTTAGAGGGGTGTAGAACATGTATATATTCACTTAACTTTTACAAAATCAGAAACCTCAAGTATAACGTATGTATTGACCGTAAACTGATTATGTGGTTCAACTTTCTTATAAACATTATATGGTATGTGTATTAATCCTTTGTAATCAAATCTGCTGTTGAACTCTGTAACACGTGGGGTCATCGAGGGCTCAAGTAGAGCACTATGTGGCCCCAGGAGCCAGTCTGAGGCTGCTTGGGAGGAAAGGGAGGACAACTTGGTGGAATGCACCAGAATACTGATAAAACTCAGTCCCACGTCCTTGGGTAGAATATTTTGTGCAAAACACCACCTGTATTATCTCTCGGCAGGAAATCATCACGCAGGAAAGCGTCCACCTCCTGACGGCTAACGTCAGGACGTCCCAGACAGAAAAAAACCACCTGGACATAGCGAGGTATAAATGTATGTGAGCTACAACAGTTAGTCAGATCACTGGGGTGAGACTGCCTTTTTTGCCTGTCCACACGGTGCTCTCTAAGTGGGGCAGCCACAGCTTTGATCTATGAGGGCTCCAGCTTGGGAGGAGAAGGTGCCTAGAACCAACATGGCCGCTCTCCTAAGGGGCTTGGTTGACTTCAGTGATGAGACCTGACCAGCTTAAACTGGCAACCACTCTGGACTTTCAAAATAAGAGTTCAATCTACCCTACAAAATAAAAGCCTTCACATTTTACACAGCAGTTAACTGCAGCTTTGGGCAAAACATGACAGGTTTGACATGTTACACATGGGATTGGTTTGGCCTTTTAAAATGATGCTCACTGAAAATTTCAATTACATTTTAAACTGAGAAAAGAGTACATTGGGATGTTGGATTAGGACGAAGGATCCATGTGCGTGATAGCCCTCATTCTTATGGTAGTGTCAAGATGCTAGTGATACCCCACAGACTAACGGTAGCATTTAAGCTAACATTAGCATTTTAGCTTAGTTTCATATAAAAGCATAATATTTTCATATTAAATTCAATAATTTAATGTTTGTCAACATTCTGGTGATAACCCACATTATACTAGTAGTTTCAACATGCTAGTCGCTTAACATGCACTCATGCTAACATTAGCCTTATAGTTAAAATTAGTATTTTAGCCTTTTTTTTTTTTTTTAAATAATTAAGTTTAGCATACTAAATGGAGGGAGTCAATATTAGTCAATATGGTGGTGACACTCCACATGTTACTGATAGCATTTTAGCCAGCATTATAGCTAATTTTATTGTATACAACAATGTTTTCACATTAAATGGAATAAAACCATGTTAATCAGCATTATAGTGATAACCTAGATCCTACTGGTAGTGTCAACATGCTAGTTGCTCTACATGCTAGAAATAGCCCTCATGCTAACGTTTGTCTTAGAGGTAAAATAAGCATTTTAGCCTTTTTTGATATAATTAAATTTTGCATACTGAATGGAGTAAGTCAATGTAGGTCGGCTTGCTAGTGACAGCATTTAAGCTAACCATAGCATTTTGGCTAATTTTAGCTTATACACTACTGTTTGCATACTGAGTTGAGTAAGTCACTGTTAGTCAACATGTCAGTGATATTCCCCATCCACAAACTTCCTTTTAGCTAACCTTAGCATTGTTGTTAATTATTAACATCAAAATACCTGATTGGGGTCCCACCGATATGCACACTTTGGCAGGCCCCTTTTAAATTTCTTCAGAAATTTTCTAGTTCGCTTTTGCTGTTTTCATCACATTTTGAAGATTTCCTAGTAACACAGACTTAAGGAGGCAATGTGAAGTTTCAATAAGAAGGGAGGGTTTTGTAGCCACAAAGTTGTTTTAAGCTCTGCAGTGAACATCTCAAGCCATACGACTTTGACAGGATGAGTCAGATTGTCAGGCTTAGAGATGAGGTGACCCCATCTGTCTTCAGCTACCCATTTCATCTCCAAACAGTGGGTGTGGTTTTTTATTTTAATTTTTTTTACTGTCCATGCAAACAGAGATTTATATGATTTATATGTAAAACACAAGTTAATATAACACTTTGCTAAGCCTGTTTCTACCTTTTTGCATGTTTAGCAATTAGTGATGTATTACATAAACTGTGGGATACTAAAACCTAAGTTTTTTTTAAGTATCATGTGTTTCATATTTTAACCTGTAGCAAAATGGAACACAAAAACTTAAAAGAAAGCTGAAGACCAGTGGTCCTTTCTAAGCATGTCCCTGAAGATGAACCTTCACCCAATGATGTGAGTATTTGATATGTCCCAAACAGCTGTGAGCATCATGGCAATCACTTCCTTGCTTTCTGGGAAGTGAACAGTGAAGCTTTGGGTAGAGTGGAGAGTCTAAAGCAGGAGAAGCTGAATTCAAAGGCTCGAGAATGTAAAGTAAAAAAAAAGAGTAAAGTTTCTTCTGGGGGATCTGAAGAGAAAGAACCTTATAAATAAGAAGCTGAAAGAAAGACTTGCATTCCACTCAGGTAAAAATTAATTGATCACAAAACTTTGAATATATGTTATGTTTAAACTTTTTGTAAGACTTTATGAATGTATTATTTATTGGAAACATATTAACTAATTTTATATTATGTGAATTTCAGATCTTCAGATGGACCTCTTTTCAAAGCGGGGCGATGAATAAACAGAGGACCAGAAAGAGATGACCCTCACATTGAACCTCCATGGTCCCAAAGCCTACAGATACCTGAGGTATTCTCTGCATCTCCCCCTCCCACATCCACATACATTGTGAAGGTGAAGTACATGTTTTTTGATTCCCCTTTTTAAACCTACTGGTTAAAATATTTAAAACAATTCAGCTTACATACTATGTTGTACAAAAAACGGAACTGATGCGCACATTTTGAGCTTCTATGTTCTATTTTCATTATTTTTGAAAGTCTTTGAAAAAAGAAAAATCTTAGAAAAAATTAAAGAAAGAAAAAGATCCAAAATAGGGATCCAAGAATTATCCACAGACTAGATACTGGTCTCACAGACAGATCTCCAATCTGTGGGACAGACTGATTATTGGTACCATCTGGGTGGGCAAATTCTAGTATGGATATTTTTAAATATATAAATTCAAATTCAATTCAAAACTACTTTATTTATCCCAAAGGAAAATTTAATGTTTATGTAACTCATTTAATCAAAGAGTTATTATAGATGGTGATGGCTGTGGGCAGGAAAGAGCTCCTGTAGCGGTCCGTTTTACAACCAGTCTGAAGAAGCCTCTGACTGAAGAGACTCTGTTTTCCAATAACAGTCTCATGAAGAGGATGTTCAGGGTTGTCCATCATTTTCTTAATTTTATGTAAAATCCTTCTTTGTATCATCATCTCCAGAAGTTCCACAGTCGTCCCCAGAACAGAACCAGCTTCTTTATCAGGTTGTTGAGCCTTTTTAGGTCCCTGGCTCTGATGCTGCTGCCCCAACAGATGATGGCAGAGGAGATGACGCTCAGACTGCAGGGGGTCCTGATATGTGCTGGTTTGCTTCCTCAGGTGGGCCAACAGGAGTCTCTCCAGGACCTTCATGATGTGGGATGTCAGGGCAACGGGTCTATAGTCGTTAATGACTGATGGGTGAGTTTTCTTTGGTACCAGAACCAGACAGGATGTCTTCTACAACAGTGGAACCTTCTCTTGGGTCAAGCTAAGGTTGAAGAGGTGTTGCAGAATCCCACAGAGCTGCTCTGCACAGACCTTCAGGACTCTGGGGCTGACACCATCTGGACCTGCAGCCTGGTTCTGGTTCAGTCTCTCCAGCTGCCTCTTCACCTGACTTCTAGAAACAGAAAAGTGGGAGGGGGAGGCAAAGGGAGCAGCAGCATCTCCTGATTTGGTTGAAGACAAACTAGTGGAAGCAGAAGAGTCCATGACTGAGGTAGAGGATCAAACATCTGAGGTGTGACAGGAGAGCTGTGGGTCAAAGGAGGTTGGGATGTCTGTTTGGCTGGGGGCAGGAGGGGAGGATGGTGACCTTGTTCCTGAACTGAACCTGTTGAAGAATGTGTTCAGCTCATTTGCTTTGTCCAGACTTCCATCTATCCGATCCTCCTGCTGCTTGAAGCCTGTGATCTTCTTCATCCCTGACCACACATCTCTGATATTGTTCCTCTGCAGTTTACTCTCCAGCTTCTTCCTGTACACCTCCTTGCTGTCTCTGATCTTTGAGCTGCTTCTGTATGCTCCTCAATAACTCTCTGTCTCGCTCCCTAAAGGCTCTTTTTTCCTGTTTAACAGTTCCTTTAGCTCACTGGTGATCCAGGGTTTGTTATTAGGGAAGCATCTCACTGTTCTGGTGGGGATGGTGTTGTCCACACAGAAGTTTATATAGCTGGTCACACTCAGTCATGGCATTAACGTCCTCTCCATGTGGCTTGCAAACAGAAATCCAATCGGTAGCATCAAAACAACCCTGTAGGGCTTGTAGGCAGCAGCATCAGAGCCAGGGACCTAAAAAGGCTCAACAACCTGATAAAGAAGCTGGTTCTGTTCTGGGGACGACTGTGGAACGTCTGGAGATGATGATGCAAAGAAGGATTTTGCATAAAATCAAGAAAATTATGGACAATCCAACGTCCTCTTCATGAGACTGTCAATAGAAAACAGAGTCCCTTCAGTCAAATGATGGATGGCAGAGGCAGTTAGAACTTCCTCCTTCTCTCTCTCATCTTTGCTCTGCATCCACGATGCCTTCTTTTCAACTCCTCTGGGATTTCTGGCTTCAGTTGTCTGCTTTTGCAATGTTAATCAACTGCTGCCTGTTGTAAACCACCCTGTTGATATGGTTATGCATCATAACAAAAGAGCAAAATATAAAAAAGTATTGGGGAAAAAAAATTAACCCAGCTGCACAGCATCCAAGACAAAAAGGAACAGTGGTCCAAAAGAGCAATTTTTTTCCAAGAAAAGCAGGAATTAAATTTTGAAAAACGAAAAAAAAAAAAAAAAAATCTCAAAAATTATACCTATGCATCCCTAGTTTACAGTATGTTTTGATGAGATAGACCTCTTCAGACACCACTGTGTATCTTTTTATAGCCTACCTGTGGGAAAAAAAATGAATAGTTTCCTTACTTATGGCTCTGACTGTCCTAATTAAACATCTCTGTAATCTATGTATGTAAATGTTTTTAATTTTTTCAGGGTTTTTTTTTTTTTTAGGAGGCTGGAATAAAAATCCCTCTGAAGGGGCAGTTCCAGGGCATTCCCCCCACATCTGATGGTCCGTTGAGGTGTCTCACCAAGTGGGTCTGGCAACATGGCAGCACAAGATGAGACTGTGTTCCTATCAGCTGCAGACATCCACTCTGCTTTAACGGAGGAGGAAGAGCTTCCGTCCCCACCACAGTTACCTGCCCACCTGCTTTAGTGATCTTGAAGACAATGCTCTGGTCTACATTTCAGGGTTTACTGTCAGAAAAATTACAAAAAAACTGTCCTGTGAGGTGTGCTGTGTACCACCTGCTTCAGTCATGGTGGGCTGGTGATCCTCTCAGAGGGAACAGTGAAGGTGGTCAGAGCAGAAATTATTGTTGTTGGTGTGTACCGAAGGCTCAGGATTGATTGTGTGAGAGAGTGAAATAAATTCAGGCGTAAGAGGGACCCATCTAAGATGGCAGCTGCATCAAACAATAGCTTCAATAGGCGGCGCCACTCTTTGAGGCGTCTATGTATATAAGTCTATGGGGTACCCCCCCAGGCGCTGGCCCCTAACCCTATTTCCAAACACCCAGAGTGCAGAGGAGGTAGCACACTTTAATTTTGCTTACACTTGCGAGCGCTCAACTGTGGAGAGTGACTCCTAAAATGCTGGTCCCGGTTTATAAACTTTATTTCAGTGAGGCTACCAAAAATTATGTTTTTAACTCTAAACGTCACTCACATCGCTTTTTGCCTTGGTGAATTGTGTTTTCTTTCTCTTTTTTCCTGTTAATCATTAAATAACATTGATCAGCTGGCTCATTTAAATAAACACTGACATTCATGAGCTGCTCTGCATTGACCATTTATAGTTGAAAGTGGCCGTATTGAGGGAAGAACCTGAGGCGGGATCTTGTACACAAACTTTGAGATTCAGCTGTTATTTATAAAAGGAAAATTGCATGCTGGTGTGCATAGTTTTATAAATCACCAATTTTGCCTTTTTGGCGTACATACACTTTTAGTATGAATTCTACAATCCTTTATAAATGAGACTCCTGGGCTTTCCCAAATAGTTTAAAGGCACAGTAGTCTTAGGGTATGGAAACGTCTGAATTTAGTGAAAGTAAAACAGTTCTGAGTCATTATTATGACATTTAACAAACAGAAATCATTATGTCAGGGGAAAACATCTAATAAATGATCTCCCTCTTATTCTCTGTTTAAGCATTTAAATTCTCTTCAGTGTTATGAACCTGTACGTTGTCCTTAAAGAATGAATGAGAAATCTAAGCACACCATCAAACTTCCTCAGTATTGTGTGAGTGAATTCGTTCTGTCCTCTAACCTGTGTGTAAGCTGCCACATAGGAGTGTGAGCCATCAAACAGGAACAGATTCTCCACACAGTGATCCTGAGTCTGCAGCTGAGAGCACATTTCAAAGGCCACACAGGCACCAAAAGAGTAGCCTCCAATTCTGTATGGCCCATCTGGTTGAAGCTGTCTGATGCAGTTCACATAGTACGCTGCCAAAGACTGGATGCTGTCAAGGGGAGCAGCTGGGGAGGAGAACATAATTAAGCTCAGATATAATGAGTATAACAATGATATAATCAATTTAAACATTGACATACACCAAATCTTAAGATACTAAGGAAAAATGTTGCGAAAGAAATTAGACCCTTAACTCAGTTAAAATGATGCAGCAGCACCTTGACATGGCTGTACATTAATAAATTCCTGCAAAACTCAATAACCTCTCAGAACAGTAAAGAAAGAGTTGTGAAAATGATTCCACAATAACAGAATTATGTTTTCATATGAAAGAAATTCACTTATTTACAGCCAATCAACTCAGGCATTGTTCCATTTTCACACAATGCTGTATTTTGTAAACCAATCACGTGGGATAATGTTGCTGTACCTTTTGTGCACTGTAAGCCAAAGCAAGGAATGCTAAGCTTGGAAGTGAGCGTCTTGAATGCAGAAGTAGAGCCTTCAATGGGATGGACCAAGAACAAGGGTCTCTCCTGGCTTGGAACCTTGTTGAGTGGTATCACAGTGGGGCCACTCGGGTCCACCAGCACCTGGGTCACATCAGACTCCAGTACAGAGCGAGTAGGATCCTCTGTGGCTTTGGTCTGGTTACATTCTACTGCTTTCATTAGGAAAAAAAAAAAAAAGACATTATTGTCAGTGTCACAGATACATAAGACTGAAGTTATTCAGAAAGTCTAATTCACTTGACTTTTTCTTGCTTTGTTTGGAGTTTACACAAACTCTACTTTGTGAGGTCTCCATCTGCCTTTATCTAGCGCCTTGCTAAAGGACTCAAATATAATGAAATTTATTTTTAATCACAATCAACCTTTTATGCAGTTTTATTGGGATATTATATGATAGATCTACACAAAGTAGTGCAGAATTATGAAGTGGAAGGAAAGTGTTGCTTGGTTTTTCACTGTTTTTACAAATCCAAAAAGTGTGGCCTGTAGGTGCATTTAGTGCTCCTGAGTGAGTACTTCTAGAACCACCCTTCATCCCATTTGCTGCTGCAGTTCTGTGATATATTCAGAGCTTTGGACATATTGTTTTGAACCTAACTCTGCTTTAAACTTCTCCACAACTTCCTCCCTGACCTGTCTGCTGTGTTCCTTGGTCTTCATGAAGCTGGTTGTTCTCTAATGTTCTCTTTCAACCCTCTGAGGCCAGAAACAGAACTCCAACTGTATTTAATGAACCTACATCACACTCACAGGTAGATGAGATTTACAAACAGGGGACTTGTGAAGTCAACTGGTTGCACTGAATCGTAGTTAAGGGCATCAGAGTAAAATGGACTGAATGCTAACATGCTACACATTCAGATAAAAAAAACAAAACATGTATCCTTTATTTGCTCCATCCTCCAGTTATGAACTGCTTTGTGTTGATCGCTCACATTAAATTCCCCCCAAAACACACATTAAATCAATGGTTGCTACCATGACAAAATGGGAAAAAATTCAAGGGCTTTTACAAGGGACTGTTTTTGTACATATTTTTTATATTGAAAAAAACTCTGCAATTGTTTAAAAAAATGAATCATCATATCAACTGGAGAAATATTACACAAAAGATTTTGTTTTCTTAAGGGCAGCACCTTTCTGTGACGGCTGCAGCCTCAGACACCTGTCTACTTGGATGGGCTGGACTGAAATGTAATTTCCCACCTGGGTTCTGATTCTTCAGCTATTTACACAATCATCTCACAACGTTGTTTTGTAAAGTCTGCATTGCATTGAAGCCTCACTCTCTAACCCAATTCAAGACTTTCCTTCAGAAAGATACCATATATTAGTAGGACCACCTTCCACTCCATCAAACTGAGCACAGTAGCTCTATAAGGGAGACTTGTCTTTCCTTCTATACTACTTTTCTCCACTTTACTTATTTAAGCAGGTCAGGTCTTAATACCATTTGTTCCTTCTGCCTTGCTCTTGGCCAACTCCTGCAGCTTGTTAATTGTGAGTTGGCGGATCTCCCTCATGGCCATCACAATGTTATAGTCCCGCTCCAGGGTCTGGCGAACCTCAACACCCATCAAAGAGTCCAAGCCCAAATCAGCTAACGAGGCATCCATGTTCAGACTGTTCACATCCTGAACACCTAGGAATGACAGCCACAACAAGGTCAGCTTTATACCTCATCAAAAAAACAGAATACTTTTTTTAAACAAATTTTTGAAATCAAAAGTAGTTTTTAACATTATGTCAACATGACTTATCCAGTACTTCTTTTCAAATGACCAAATATTCTTTCAACAAAATCAAAGCATAGAATATTTGTGCACTGCGGTATCAAAGAAACCTGCAGTTTCCTACCAAGAATGTGAGCTACAGCATCCACCAAGTCTTTCTGACTCCCTGCCTCACTCTTCACCGTTGTCCTCTCTGCCAACACAAAGCTAGACATCACTGGCTGCTGTTGGTGCAGGAAGAAGTCCAGGACCTCCAGGCAGGATGTGATGCGTTGCGGTAGGGTGCCCCCAATCACGACATCATTTCCGCCCATCATCTCTAACACCACACCCACATCTCCAATGGCTCCCCACTGGACTGCCAATCCAGGCAATCCATCAAAGCGTCGTTTTTCACACACACGCTCCATCACTGAGTTGGCGTAACCATAGTTACTTTGGCCAGCATTTCCACGCCCACAGCTGACAGAGGAGAAGGCCACAAAGTAACCGAGGTCTGAACATAACTTTCTTGTCACTCTAGGGAGACGTTGAAAATAAAACAGAGATTACTGCTTTAGCAAAGAGGAATAAAGAAGACAAAAAGATACCTTCTTTAAAGTTACCAAACAATGCAGATAAGCACAACTAAGTCTGTCTTACTTGTCCAGATTTATGGTCCCGTCGCATTTTGGTTTGCTCACATCAAGAAATAGCTCAGGTGTCAGATTCTCCAACATGCCATCCTTCAACACCTGAGGATGACAAACCAAGTGCTTCATCAAAGTTATGATCAAAGCAGAAACGCCGACACTACATGAGAATTATTTTTCAATGAAATACACAAATAACTGGTGGGGGTCATCAAAAATCGACCCTCCCCTCAAAAAAAAAAAATTTAAAAAAATAATAAAATTAAAAAAAATAAAAATAAAATCAACCTGCAAACATTACCCCTCTACTATGAATACTAGGTTCCAGAATTACGCTGCTTATGGTGGCAGCATGTTAGAGGAGCTCTGTTACTTTAGTTCTGATTTGTTCTTTTTGTAAACTTTTGTTCATAATCTTTTTGGTTGAGGCGTTTCATGTTTGGACAATTATTCCTTCTGGTTTTTGATGCTGTGCAGTTGGAAGGATTTTGATTCTTACTTTTTTACTCTTGTACGGTTGTTATAATGAATAACCATGGCAATGATGTATAGTTTTTATAGGTAGAAGCAGCTGATTAGCTCCTTAAAAGCTCAAATAATACCTGAACTATGCCTCCAAATCCCAGAGGAGTTGCAGCTGCAACCAGCAACCAGCTGCAAGCAAACGGTTTATTTTCACCAGAGTGCATCTCAGTGCAGCAGCGATTTATTTACTCAGACTTAGAACAGTAAGCAGTATATGTTCAGAAAATACATTTATTTAAATAATAACCGCAATGGTGGGGTGGACAAGAAAACAGGGACTGGCTTTCCTCCCAGTTTAATTGTGTTTACGGTCCATTCCACTGTTTCTGTTTTACAGATTCGAGTATAAAACGGCATATACCAAATTAAAGAAAAACTAAAATAAAAACAGTCTCCAGCGAACGTGGGCACTTCCAAAAAAAAAAAAAAAAAAAAAAAAAAAAAAAAAAAAAAAAAATCTCTGCAGCAGTTTTAAGTCTTTTTGGCAATTTAGTACATTTAAAATAAGTACATGATGGAAAAATCCAAGAACTATAAGGAATTAAAACAAGCTAAAACAGGCCATTTCTTCTGGATAAAGCTTAGAAATGCTTTGACAAGGAAAACAAGCATGTTTATCCTTATTTGGATTTAGCAGTTTGCACAGGTGCTGAAGACGAGTTCCAAAGGTGTGCTTATGGCCAGTATGTATATTTTCCGGCCATTTGTGACATCAATGGGAAAAAGCTTTCCCATGCATTTATTTTCATTTGAGAGATATATACAGCCAAGGTGCACTGTGTCCATCTATCTAGAGCTGTCCTTTTCCTGTTCAGCCGTATTTCTGCTGGTGCAAAGCTTTTTCAGAACTTGTTGACGTAGCTGCAGCACCTGGTGATTACTGCGTAGCATAATCAGCCAGATGGTAAACACCTAATGCTCATGGAAGTTTGTCATGTTTGAGTCCTTTGCTGAAACTGCACAAGTGGCAAACGGCTTTAGTTCCATTCTGGGGTTTACCTCTTTCATCTTTTGGGATTACGATGGTTTAAAGCCATCGTAATCCCAAATAGGTGACTTTGTATTTTTTGGCAACTAATTACTCCATTTTTCGACTTTTGAGTTCTAAATTGGCAAATCAGTCAGTGCACGTTTACATTGTACCGCCCACACAAAAAAAGTCCAAATGTCCCCTGCGCAAATATATCACCCATCGTCATTTGTGGACCCACGAATATCGGCTGGGAAAATGTTGTATGTCGTTCAACCTCATCACCCACCTCTAGTTACAACATTTAAGTTCCCTTTGGGATAAATAAAGTATTTCTGAACTGAACTGAATGGGCTGAATGACGCAACCAACCAAACTCAGCATCCTCAACAAAACATGCAAAAAGTTAGAAAAATGTCCGATGTGACCCACAATCTAGGACAAAAGTCTGGCAGTACTTTGTGTGAGTCTTTATGCACCAGTTGCAGCATATTTTAGGAGGCATCAAAGTTCCATTGTACTATAGTTTGTACACAGCTTAGTTCAAAATGGAACCATGAGAGTTGCTCTCATTTTATCAGTCTAATAGATTGATTATGTCTTTGCTGTAACGATGCCACTTGGCAATAAATCTTATACCCCATTTACTTCTTGTGAAATGGAGCCATATTTGTAAGGAAACAGCATTCATAGATGGAGCATCAGAGTTGAGTATGATGGTTCCACCCATGAAAAACGAGGCTATGCCAAACAGCTCACTGTGCTATTGATTATTGTTTGGTGTTGTTTGCTGGACTGGATGATTGTAGTTTGAGGAAACAAGACATACTGGCAATTTAAAATTTGGTTATCTACTAAACTTGGCAGAAACATTAAGGATGTTTGTTAAAATAACAAATTCTTAAACATGGTAGTATGCTAGTTACCATATTACTTTGCCAATTGATTACTCTTTTTTTAAGTCTATTCTAACAGTTCTAACAAGATATAGAGTCAAAATTAAATAAACTCTATATCTATATAGACAAACTTAGGGAAAATGTCAAACCCATGCAGGTACTGTAATGTTGGTAAAAAAAGTCCTCCTCTGAGAACCATAAATATCTGTACAACATCTACCCATTGCTATGACGCTGAACAGAGTTGGAGCATCGGCCATAACGACACAATCCTGTCTAATCATCAAGATAATGTCATGGCCAAAACACAGAACATCTACAGCTAATTATCAGGACTGTTCACATAAAGAAATAGGTGAAGCTGACAGGGGCTGTTACCATGGCGAGATGGAAGACTCCGCCCACTGGGCCCAGTGCACATGCCTCAGCAATCAGTTTCTCAGCCCCCTTCAGTGTGCTGATATCACTAGTGGATACCAGCACGTTCACACCCTGTTTCTGCCACTCGTGAACCCGCTTTGCCTGGTAACCTGACAAAACACAAGGTAGAACAACCAATAAATAACGTGTATGTTTCTCTACTGTTATTAGAATATGGGGTGAATGGGTGTTTCATTGGGACACTTCAGGAGAAGAATGTAATCTCCTGATCTCTGTGCTTCACAAACATTGGTGTGAAAGCTTCCTTTGTTTTGCCTTACCATTCCTGATGCCTGATCTAGATGTCAGCACCAGTTTGCAGGCTCCTCTTTCAATCAACCATTGAGCAAGCTCTAGGCCAAAGCCTCCAAGTCCACCAGTGATGATGTAGGAGTGGGATGGAAGGCAGGAAGTACGACAAATAGCAGGAAGAAGCAGAGGGGACGTAGGCTGAACGGCTGCACCCTTTTCCTCAGAACGGATCTGTGTAAAGAGAAATAAGAAGTTTGTTAAGACAATGAATTACAGTACTTCCTAAACCTGTCACACTAAAGGTCAAAGAGGAGACTAACCTGCAGGACAACTTTGCCAATGTGCTTGCCCTGGGCCATGTATCTGAATGCTTGCTCAACTGCATCCCTCTGAAAAACTGTAGTCCTTAGAGGCTGAACTACACCTTCCAAAATGCCTTTCTTCAACAGCTGAGACACTTCCTCCCACTCCCTGTTGCCTTCTTCGAACAGAGCATCCAGCAGGATACCATGAAAGGCAACATTCTTCAGGAAGAAAGCCATTCCTGGGTAGGCCCACAAATAATACAGCTGATACTCAACAGTCAAACAAAAGCTCTGACACTCAGGCAAATTACCACAAGTTTAACTTCAAAAGCAGATTCATGGGTCTTATTTGTAGTTGGTACCAATAAAGGCATCATACTCTTTATGGTACTTGGACTTTCATCCAGTAGAATTTTCCCTACTGACCCAGTGGAGAATTGTTGGAAAGGTCGTATTTCCCAATCTCCAGGAATCGTCCATGTCGGGCTACACAGCGGATACTAGCCTGCAGCTTCTCCTCAGCCAGAGAGTTTAACACCACATCCACACCTGAAACATGCAGAAAACAGAACCGAGTGGACATTTCTTGTTAGCTCATTCAGAAAAACACCACAAATTCTTTTTTTGTTCGGTTTCCACAAACAGCTGGTACAGAATATAACATCACACTGCAGAGATAACAGAGATAGGATTTTCATTACAATTCAGTGTGATTATTTTTTGTCTACTAAATATGCTATGCCAGCATTAGGAGTATGAGGGTCCTCCAGCCAATCAGAGTTGGTGTAAAATTATTTAATCTGGTGGGTGAAAAATAAACCTACCTGACAACCAGAGGCCTGAACTCCAAAATGGGCCTCAAAAATCTGGAGACTCATGTTAAATGTGAATTTTTTAGAGAACAATTTATCATTCAAATCAAGCAGAAAGTGGGAGGGACGGGACGGACAAGTGTGTGAATATCTAAAACACTTAAACAGCTCTGCTCAGATGGTCTCAGATAGTGGACTGGTGTCTGTTCTGGTCCTGTTAGACCTCAGTGCTGCTTTTAATACAGTTTATCACAGTATCCTCTTAGTAAGGCTTGAACATGTTGTACGTATTAAAGGAACAGCACTAGGCTGGGTTAAACCTTACTGGTCCGACAGATTCCAGTTGGTTCTTGCAAATGAGAATGTTCCTCATTTACCAGTCCAAGCAATCCATCCATTCTAAAGAAGTCCAGGTGGTCTGTGCAGTCAGGGGCCATTGGCATACCTTTCTCATGAAATAACAGCAAATAGTGACCCCTTTAAGAGTGTGTCTGGCGTGCCAGGGTAACAGACAATTTGGAACAACACAGGAACAATTTGATGCAATTAGATGCACAGGAATAGTAAGGCTGAGATAATGAGAGCAAAAAAGCTGAATACTGAGAGATAATGAGCTTATAACATTATAGTAACAAACTCTGCTTCTGCTCCCCACAGTTGTTTAAAGTTAACAAGAAGCAGATTTGGTCTCAGACAGAAGATGAACAGGATGGGGATTTCACCTGAGCCACAGGTAGGTAACCAGGCAGGGACAGAAAACTCTTGCTGTTAACTTGATTACATGATGAAGATGGTGTTGAAAAATGGTTTGTTTTGCTCCAGTACTGTCACAACTAAAGTAAATCTTAGCCGACAAGTGAACTTCAAAATAACAAAATGAATATAAAAATATTCTCAATATCATCACATTGCTGTATATTGCATAGCTGCTGTATCGTTATTTTGCATCTGGACAGGAGGGCATGGTACTCAATGAAAGTGGAAAAGAGAACATCCACTGGTACCCTGTAAGATATAGTAGAAAGGATAGCAGTGATCCAAATACAGCTCCCTTGTAAATCCCATTTTAAATCCGCGCTGAGCCACGGCAGCATCCAGTATGCTGTCAGTTAGTCATGTCTCCATCAGGATGAACAAGCTACACTCACGATAAAGCCGCTAGTTCTCCAGCAAGGACAGCTCATCCATCTTATTCAGCAAAGAGCTGATGTTCTCCATAATCACTGAGGTAAGTAATGGTTTAAAACACCTTCGATTATCAGCAAGCCTAGCCTTTAGCTTAGCCCCTGCCTTGCAGCCTCCATACCTCCTCCACAGCTCCACTGGAATGGTGTGCTTCCGTCCATGTGTACTCCTTCTGAGGGCAAGGAACTCTTCTCTAGAATAAACTAGAGAGCTGCCTCTTGTGTAAAGGTCTGCTGTACCATATGATGCATATAAATAGTATTTTCCAAAGAGTAAAAAGTACAGTTAAAACTAAGGGAAATAAAAGCGAACAAGGTCAAAAACAAGTCACCACATTCCTGTGTCTTATTTGGTGTATGCAAACTTCTGGTTTCAACAGAAAGTTATGAGCACCTGTGACCATGGAACACCTGTGACTACCCCAACGATTTAAGGGGTAGTCTAATACTTTTTGCAACTGTATGTTGCTTTTATTGCACACATGGATAGTAGACCTACTGGAGAGAAAGTCCAGGGCTGTCTTTTCTTCCCAGCTCATTGTCTGAAATTGTAAAAGCACATCTCTCCTGACTCTAAGCAACAGGATAGGATAGGAAAAGGAAGAATGAAATCCAAGTCACCCACCTTCACTCAGTCAGCTCTGGTCACCTTAAACCACCACAAATGGAATCTAGGCGTAAATTCAATCTGAAAGACTCTCTCCAGCCTCATCTGCATCACCCATCCTTCGCATCATGTGCCTCAGCTGCAGCACATCAGCATCAATCCACGCTTCATTGTAGCCAATCATCATGCAAGGCTCCATTTATAAGGCCCTCCATCCATGGCTTCATCTGCTCTCCAGCCAAGCTACAAGCAAGCAGGTGTGGAGCTCCATCATGTCAGACTTTCAGTCAGAAAATCCAGCCAGCTACCTCTCCTTTACCTCGAGGATCCTGATCCTTCCACCCCTTATCCTGCTTGGAGAAGTGCCCGCCTGGTGGCACGCTTGGATCATCCCTCCCAGCTTCAGCCTTAGCTCGCCCCAGGTCACCTGCCTCATTATTCGTTTGCCTTTCAGGGACTTCTCACCGCCCCCTCCTCAAATCCACAAATTCCCTGTTCCTCTCACCAAAATGCTGCAGGTGTGGTCCTTCCTCCTGACCCATTTCTGTCTTGCCTGGGTATCCCTCTGCTCTGGCTCCAAACTGTTCAGCTGCTGCAGCTTTTCAGTCCTGATCTCAGGGCGGCGGTCCTCTTCACCTTCTCCTCCTTACCACCAATGCTCATCTCCTCTGCCCTGCATTCATCTCATTCATGGACACACCTGCTGAACACTCTTGGAGCAGACAGCCCAAATGGGATGGTTTGAAACTTGTAGGCTGTGCCTTGATAAGCAAACCTGAGAAACTTTTCACGATGTGAAAATATGCATCTAAGAGGTCAATGGTTACAAACCAATCCTCCAGACAGATTGAGGAACAGAGAGCCTTGTGTGTTAACATTCTGAATGTATACTTGCGCAAGTGTCTGTTTAACACATGCATGTTCAGTATGGGGCTTAGTGATATGTAGTGTAAGTAGAAGCCCTGACGAAGCTCTTCGCTCGGTACTACTCTTATTGCTTTTTTTTGTCAAACAGGGATGCAATTTTCACCCTCCAGGATGTGTGCTGAATCCCTGCTGGCAACAGAAAAGCGCACTCCGTTGAATCTCGGAGGTCTCACGGCAAACTGCAGTCTGTACCCCCTGGAAATTGTGGCCAAAACCCATGGGGAAACTGTGCATGCGTGCCACTGTTCTGTCCGAGCATCACTACTGGGTGATATCATCCCCTCTACACTGTTGAGCTCGGCTCTCTTGTAAAGAGCGACAGCTCTATTTGTTGGGCACGGGGTAGGATGGCAGAGATCCATTTTTGTTATTTTTTTCTCTTTTTTTGTGGAGGGCTTTCTGCCTTTGGCAACATGCCTGGTTGCAGAAAAGCTTCTTTTATTTTTTCTGATTCCCCCTGAACAATAAAACGTGTGATGGATCACATTACACACATCTCATCCCACAGGGTGGGATTTGGTGTCCCAGAGTCCAGCTGATGACCCATCTCCTCCAACATTTCACCTTGATATGCTGACAACAGTGTAACTGCATTAAGGGAGCACACTAATTATGAAGCATATTTGTACATTTGCTGGTAAATAGATGCAGTGAGACGATCCATTTTACCTGGGAGTGAGATGCTTGAGGATGCTGACACAGACCTGCGGTTAGGGTGAAGGTGGTAAGCCACTGAAGGCTCCACTGTTGGGGGTTCGGCCAGCCCCAACTCACCCATGCCCTGTATCTTCAGCTTAGAGAAGCCCCTGGTGGGGAGATTGCTCTTAAATGGGCTAGACCAGAAACAGCTAATTTCTCTTATGCACGCTGGAACAGCTGGTAAAAGCTGTTTTGCTGTTGGTAAGACCATCATACAAGTCATATTCTGCTCTTCCTGCATCTTGAGCTGCTGGCCAGAGGACGTTCAGCTTCGAGGCAGCACATCTGCATACATCATACAGGTCGCTGTCCCCAGGGGAGGCAACTTCTGCTCCACTGAGTGGCCTAGAGTGTTGAGCCAGGAAAATTGAGTCATCTTCATCTTCCTCCATGTCCTCCAATTCGAGAAGGTCGGAGTTTGCATCACCCTCTGTTTCCTTAATGCCCGTTTCGAGTTTCTGCTCTAGATAATTCCCTCAAAGAGCAGAGGCAGGGACAGGGACTGTTCCTCCATCATGTCCGCCCAGCTCTTAGAGGCTTGCAGCTGATGGCTTTCACCTGCTGAAACAGCAGAAGGTGACGGGAGGCATGGGTCTTGGCTACAATCACTCTTAGCTGCCTCTCCAGGATTTTTTCCGGCATCGACGAGCAGTGCGGGCACCCCTGAGGGCCAGCCAGTGATGCCTGAGCGTGTTTAGCGCCCATGCAAGCGATGCACATCGGATGTGGGTCTCTACCCAAGATAGTGGCCCCGCATGACACTGGGCACTGGTGTGATACAGCCTCTTTAATCTATGGTTCCGACCCTTTAGCAGGGGTGGGAGCCACAGCCATTGCTGATAGGATGATACAGAGCTCGTCTTAACACCTTAGTTGTAAACCTGGAGATAAAGTCCACTCGCCGCTAAGCGTTAGCTGAACTCTACCAACCCTTATACTCGCAATATACCGCTATGCAAACACCAAGCCTGCCTTTACGTGTTACCTTAGTCGACTCAAACATTAGCTACTCTGTTAATTAAAACCGAGTAGTTATAAAAGTAGTTCGCCTTTACGCAGTCACCACTGCAAACGTTTGTGTAGCCAGAAAATGCTTCTTTCGAAGCACTTACCCAGCACGGTCCAGGTCTGTCCTGGTACTGCGACCAGCAACGTTTTCCTTTTCAGAACACCTAAGAAAAGTTAAGCAGAGCCTAGCTAGCTTGAATATGGTGAGGGAGCTTTGCTGTACTCTTCACACGGGAAGAAAGTGAGAATGAGTTGGGAGGGGTAGGTTGGCCGTGATATTGGATGGTGGGCAGAGCCACGGACACGGCTCAGCCTGTCTGTCGCTGACAGATGTAATTTCATTGGAGCTTCTGTAATTGGTCACGCTGAGGCGATTCCCATAGTGAAACACCGAGCGAAGTTAGAAAAAGAACCTGTTAAGCTTAGTGTGTTTAACAGAACTCAGTAACATTAGGAAGGTACTGACCTTTGCCCTTTGTGTGGAGCAGAACATGCTGCTCAAAAGAGATGTCCCTGGAGTTAGCAAATGATTCTGCAGACAGCTGAGGGAAGCGTTCCTGCAGGTAGGCCCTCTTCTCTGCTGAGCCTAGTCATTCCACACACAGGAACATCAGACATTTATATGAATGTTAAGATACACAATAAAGCAGCCTGATACAGTTATTATCAGGCTGCGATATTGCGTATCTTATTATTAGCATATTATTATGCTAATATAAATAATACTTTATGAAAAATAAATATTAAATGAGAAAAAAATGAAAACAGAAAACCTGACAGAATTACAGAGCGTGATGGCCATGAGTTTGTCGTGTACTAACCGACTGTAGTAAAAACTCTGCAGTCCTTGCTGAGCGCTATGGCAATGGCAGCCTGGCCGACACCCCCAGACCCCGAGTGGATCAGAACAGTTTCACCAGGGCAGAGCCTGCCCCGCACCACCAGAGAGTAATAGGCTGTGGCATAAACCACTGGGACAGAGGCCGCTTGCTCCATTGTCCTACACACACACACACACACACACACAAAGTATTGTTACACTGCTATGAGAGGGATGACACTTGCACTGTAAAACAGCCCAAACAACCTTTTTCACCACAGTCTGACATTAAATTAGACTAAACTTTTCCTGTTTTAGGTCAGTTAGGATCATTTAAATTAATTCGTGGCCACCAGGTGACTAATCTGGTATGCTGGGGGATATTGTATAATTAGTCCCTTGAGTGCCGTTTCATTTAAAATTAAATAAATAAATAAGTAAATACTGTTATGGATACGTTATTAATAAATATTCTATGAAATAAATGTCACCATGAAATAAAACAAAATAAATATTTTAAAAAGAAACTTTTACCTTATTTGTTTATTTTTTTTGTTTCAAGATGTATTTATTTATTTCATTGTTTATTTATTTCATAATGGTGTTTTATTTTGTGACACTTGTTTTGTAAAGCTACTTTACGTATTTCATTGACTTTTATTTTTTAACTCCGTTTTTTTTCTGGTTCTTATTTCATGTTCTTATATTCAAATGAGGGGGCGGAGTTTTCACGGTGGAGTGCGGCTGCCACTGGTCGGAGTGCAGCGAGCAGAGAGACAGCGAACTTCAGCGCATCTGCCTGAGGGTGAAACATGCGAGCTATCAGGGCTTGAACTGACGTCCAAAGACAATGAAAACGGTGAAATATCTTTGGAATACTACGGGAACTTGCCTCCGTTTAATCAAAAGCTCTTCACAACCCGCTCATTCGCAAAGCAGTACTTGCGCTTTGTAAACATCAGCTGCAGTGCTGGAGCGCAACCAGTGGTGTTCCGTCCATCTGCACGCATCTCCGCGCCACCTGCTGCCCCGCCTCACACCTCGCTACTGTTCGCTTCCAGCCACTCACAAGGCAGCAGCTCAGGGAGGACGTCAAATAAAAGAAAGGCTCTCATATTCCATGCTTCTCGCCAGTCAATTTAAAACCCAGATATTTTATTCAATCAATGAAATTCCCCCAGATGTCCCGGAAAACACGTCAAAAGTGGACATGGAATAGGACATTGGTTAGATTTGGGGAAAAGTTGCGATGACTCATGAAAATTGTAAGTCCATGCAAAAATTGCGAATGAGTGAATTTGCGTTAATAGCTGCGATCGCAACATCGCAACTTCCTGGAGGGACTGTATAATGATCCATTTGTCCCCAAGCTTTAACTTCCTGGCTGATGTCCTCAGATGTTGCTTCAATATTTACACATAGTGTTCTTTCTTCTTGATGCCATTGTTCTGTGAAGTTCACCAGCCCCTTCTGCAGCAAAACGCCTCCACAGCATGATGCTGCGGTCCCCATATTTCACAGTTGTGGTATGGCGTTTTGAGGCTTACAAATGTCCTCCTTTTTCCTCCACGTGTAATGACTGTCATTACACTTTAGTTTCTTTTAAAGGTTTTGAGGCACTAGTGACCTTTCATCATTAGTAACTGGACAGGAAGAAAGGCAGGGTGAGAAGGGGAAGAAATGCAGTAAATGGCCTGGGAATCAAACCCGGGACAGCTGCTTTGAGGACAGTAGCCTCTGGATATGGTGGACCTACCTGCTCTACCACTGACCCATCAGTCTAGTTTTAGTTTCATCAGACCACAGGACATGTCCCCAAAAATGAAGCACTTTGTCCCTGAGTGCATTTGCAAACTGTAATCTGGCTTTTTAATGCAGTTTTTGGATTACTGACTTCTTCCTCTCTGAATGGCCTTTCAACCCATGTTGGTGTTTCACTGTGGATAATGACAGTCTATTACCAGCTTGGGCAACATATTTTGAAGGTCTTTAACTTTAATTCTGGTGTTGACAGCCATCACACCCGTCCATCACTGGGACACAGAACCTGTCTCCTTCCTGAACTGTAGGATGGCTGGACATTTCATAAGGTTTCTACTTGCATCAACTATTTGAACCGATGAACCTCAAGGTATCTGGAAATTGGACCCAGGAATGAACCAGACTGGTGGAGGTCCATGTTCAATTCCTGATATCTCAGCTGATTTCTCTGGATTTTTCCATTTAACTCAGACCTGAATTAAATCAGAAGCTTACAAAGTCATGATGTCATCATGTAGACTTTCCCAAATGATTAAAAGGCATTGTAATTTGAGTGTATGTAAACTTTTGAAATTTGATTTGAAGAAAGTAATTAAAAACAATCTGTCATTATTCTGGCACTGACTGAGCTAAAACAGGTAACAGTCAGTCTGTTCTCATGTCAGATTGTGAGAGACAGGCTGTGGGTCTTTTTCTAAAGGTAACAAGTGGATTCAGTTTGCCTAGAGCCACACCACAAAAAACGCCTGCTTTCTTGGCACTCTTCATTAAACCCATTTTGTTAACAATCTGAACAGATCTTGTTTATGTGAACAAGTGAACTCCACTAACAGGTCAAACAGAGTTACTGTAAATGTGGATGAGTTCCTCTTTAAAGGAGTGAGCTTAGCAGCAAGAGTGACACTAACCAGCTGAGGGGAACTTCCCACAGGAATCGTTTATCAGCCTCCACAGCTGTTGCCAAGCCTTTAGCAGGCAGCAGCCCCATGACACGCTGACCGCTGGGATCCCGACCAGAAAACTCCATCCCCAACAGGCACTGCTGAAGAGCCAGGTCCCCTAAACAGATTAAAGTGAAGAGGAAAAATGACAACGCACACAGACAGGATGTTGTTGAATATAGTAATAGTTCATAGACATGTTCAACAGGCTGGTAGCAGGTTGGAGGGTCCATCTGTCTGTCTGGTCCATACAGCTATATCCAGGGTTTTCTGGCCTTTACACAGTGCAGTGAAAAAACTATGTGCCGCATTACAGATCTCTTTGTTTTTGCCACAATTAAATGGTTCAGATCAAACAAGGTTTGATATCAGCCAAAGATAATTTGAATAAACATAAGAAGCCATCTTCAAAGGAGGATTCAAGCTATCCAAACCAATCTGGACCTGTGTGATCAAGTAATTCCCACCTAAACCTATTAACTGCTTGTTATACCCTTTGCAGAAATACCTGCCATTAAGTGATAACTGGTAGTACTGAAGTCTTTTACATCATTGTGGAGAAATCTTGACCCACTCTGCTTTGGAGAATTGTTGTAATCCACACTGGAGGATCTTTCAGAATCAACTATCTGGTTCAAGTCACAGCATCTCAAATGTTTTTGAGTCCAGACTTTAACTAGGCCACCCCAAAAACCTTCATTTTGTGTTATTTTCGAGTCATTCAGAGGTGTACTTCCTGCTGTACTTCGGATCTTTGTACAGCTGAAACAAACTGATGGACAGACATCATGGTTTTATTAGTCCACAGAATGTTTTCCTGAGGCTCTTGGAGATCACCAAGATGTTTTTTCAGTAAATGTGAGACAGGCCTTTGTGTTGTTTTGGGCCAGCAGTGGTTCTGGTCAAGGAGCCCAGTCTCTCTTTCTTATTGTTGAAGTATGACCTCAACTGAGGCAGTGAGGCCTGCAGAGCTTTCAATTCAAATTCAAATTCAAAACTACTTTAGTGATCCCAAAGGGAAATTAAATGTTGCTGTAACTCATATTAATTCAAGATTCTTCAAAGAATTATTGTAGATGGTAATGGCTGTGGGCAGGAAGGGTCTCCTGGAGTTCTGGGTTCCTCTGTGACCTAATGAAATGAGTCGCTGATGCCCTCTTTTGGTGGCCCAGCCACTCCTGGGTTCTCCACTGTTCTATGTTTTCTCCAGGTGTGGATCATGGCTCTCACTGAGGCTCACTGGAGTCCCAAAGTCTAAGAAATGTCTTTATGACCCTTTCAAGACTAGTAGATGTCAGTGATTTTGTTTCTCATCTGTTCTTAAGTCTCTTTTGATCGAGGGATGATGGGTTGCTTTTTATGATACTTCATGTTGTGTGAGAGGCTCTGTTTAGATGATTTCTTGATCATACAGGTCAGGCAGTAATCAAGGCTGGGTATCACTAGTGAAATTGAACTCAATGGATGTGATTTATAACAGTTAATTCCTGATTTAACAAGAGGTGATTCTTTTTCCCCCACATGTGGCTAGGCTGGTGTGGATTGCTTTTTTTCCTTTAATAAATGAAATCATCTTCAAAATGTCTTTTTAGCTCAGGCTATCTTTGTTTAATTTTCAGATCACTATGATGATCTGAAATTTTTAGGTCTGACAGAAAAACAAAAAACAGGAAAAAAAAAAAAAAATCACATACTTTTTCCACACACCTATATTTCACTTCATTTGCAGATTTTTTTTCCAGATGAGCTCATACTACAGTATCACAATATGCTTAGCCTCCATAATATTATCATTATTATGTCATCATCTCCATACTATGGAGTACCAAAACTGATATAATTAAAAATAAAAGCAGATGTATATGTATTTTGTTTTTCCTTACACATGCGTTTTCGTCAAGAAATGTATATATTTTGTTTAGCTTTTTCCTAATACAAGTGTTTGTTCTTTTTACATTTCCTCATCTCCTCTTTTTACTTTACCGTATATGGAGGACCAAAACTGACATAATTAAAAATAAAAACAGAAATATATATATATATATATATATATATATATATATATATATATATATATATATATATATATATTTGTTTTTCCTTTTCTTTATACATGCATTTTCATCAAGAACTGTACACTGCACAAAAAAAACAAAAGGAACACCTAAACAAAACAATGTAACTCCTAATCAGTCCCACCTTTGTGGAATCAATGTCACCAGTTAGGTAGTAACACTTACTGTGAATCAATTTCACCTGCTGCTGTGCAAATGGAACATACAACAGGTGGAAATGAGAGGCAATTAGCAAGACAAGCCCTATGAAAGAGTGATTCTGCAGGTGGTGACCACAGATCATTTCTCTGTTCTCATTCTTTCTAGTTGAACTTTGAGTCACTTTTTCATTTTATCAGTGCATAGCAGCATCATGAGGTGTTTTTACAGCCCACTGAAGTTGCTCAAGTAGTGCAGCTAATCCAAGACAGAACATCAATGCGAGTGGTGGCAAGAAGATTTGCTGTGTCTCTCAGCACAGTGTCCAGAGCACGGAACAGGAACCAGGAGATAGGCCAGTACACCAGGAGACATGGAGGGTGCCGTAGGAGGGCTACAACCCAGCAGCAGGACCGCTACCTCGTCCTTTGTGCAAGGAGGAACAGGAGGTCCACTGCCAGGGCCCTACAAGATGACCTCCAGCAGGCCACTGATGTGCATGTTTCTACTCAAATTGTCAGAAACAGACTCCATGAGGGCGGTATGAGGGCCTGACATCCATATATAGGGCCTGTGCTGACAGCCCAACACCGTGCAGGACGACTGGCGTTTGCTAGGGAACACCAAAACTGGCAGGTTTGCCACTGGTTCCCTGTGTTCTTCACGGATGAAAGCAGGTTGACACTGAGCACATGTACAGACGTGACAGAGTCTGGAGACACTGTGAAGAACATTATGCTGCCTGCAACATCCTCCAGCATGACCAGTTTAGTGGTGGGTCAGTCATGGTGTGGGGAGGCATTTCTGGGATGGCTGCACAGCCCTCTATGTGCTAGCCAGAGGTTCCCTGACTGCCATAAGGTACCAGGATGAGATCCTCAGACCCATTGTGAGACCATATGCTGGTGCAGTGGGCCCTGGGTTCCTTCTTATGCAGGACGATGCTGGGCCTCATGTGGCTGAAGTGTGTCAGCAGTTCCTGCATGATGAGGGCATTGATGTCATGGACTGGCCTGCCCGTTCACCAGACCTGAATCCAGCTGAGGACATCATGTTTCAGTCAATCCATCAACGCCACGTGGCACCACAGACTGTTCAGGAGCTAACTGATGCTCTAATCCAGGTCTGGGAAGAGATCCCTCAGGAGAACATCCACCGTCTCATCAGGAGCATGGCCAGGCGTTGTCGGGAGGTTATACAGGCATGTGGAGGCCACACTCACTACTCATTTAGACTTGTCTTGAGGAATATTCACTGATGTTGAATCAGCCTGTCATGTGATTTTCCACTTTCATATTTAGTATGAATCCAAATCCAGATCTTCATGGTGTAATAATTTTTGATTTACATTGATAATTGTCTGTTATTTTCTTCTCAATCAATTCCACTGTGTTAATAATAAAGTTTTTCAATGAGAATATTTAATTAATTGAGATTGAGGATGTGTTATTTTAGTGTTCCCTTTAATTTTGTGAGCAGTGTATGTATTTTGTTTTTCCTTTTCCTTATATATGTGTTTTCATCAAGAAATATATTTATTTTCGTTTTTCTTATACACCCGTTTCATCAAGAAATGAAAGAAATGCCTTCTTGATCCAGCTCCTCTACTACTGGTCAATAAACAGGAAGGAAGGATCCATGTGCAGATCAATTGTGCAATGCCTGCGCCTTTGCTTCAGTTTAGCAACAGAAGCATTTCTTTCATTTCTTGATGAAAACGCATGTAGAACGAAAAACAAAATATAGATACATTTCTTGACAAAAATGCATGTATAAGGAAAAGGAAAAACAATATATATATATATATATATATATATATATATATATATATATATATATATATATATATATATATATATATTTCTGCTTTTATTTTTAATTATATCAGTTTTGGTCCTCCACAATCATCATCCGTCATTACTTCTAACTAATGCAGGGCAGTAATTTTGAGTTGGATGGCAATAGCCAAGAGACTGCAGGGTTAGTAACTACCTGGAATAGCATCCGGTGGCAGTTTTCCAGTAGCGAGCATTATATCTCGGAAGTTAAGAGAGCTATAGTAGACATGACACGCCTGCACTGTGGAGCTGCTGGACACAGAGCGGTGGCGAGGGGAGGCGATCCAGCGCAGGGAGGACAGGTCACCTCGAGTCAACACATTGATGAATGCAGACTCAGTCAGCTCCTCCTTCAGATCTGGAAAACAGAAAATAAAACAACAATGGTCGGAGAAAGGTATTCTGACTGCCAAGGGAAAAAACAAAAAACGACATCTTTACATTTAGCAGTATGTATTGCAAAGAGGTCATATTTTCCAAGCAACTGTTACAAACATTAAATCAAACCTATTGATTATAAATGTCTCTTTCTACTGTAAAGCTAATATTATGGATGCAGGGAACAACATTAACAGGAAGCACTGTGGTTAATATACGGTATATTCTGATTATCTGATACCATGAGAGATGAGCTGGTGTCTGAAAGTGCCCCACTGTCCATCTCTGAACACATTCATAACCAGATCTCCCTCCAACACTGAGTCCATGGACGTCTGGCCTGGCTGGAGGCTTGGTGCAGCTGAGGAGCCATTCAGGTTGGACACAAACATGCAGCTGGATCCAAATAAGGAGAAGCAGACACATTTAACCCCAGAGAGTGTTCAAATATCAAAAACCCTACATATTACGGTAGTGAATATGCCTTACCGTATTCGGTGGCCCCCAGGCTCCTGCAGCAGACAGTTGACCATGCCCACAATCCCACTGTGGGCCTGAGAGGCAGTGAGCCACACACGATGGTCTAAGGATTCTGCCAAGATCGCCTGTTACACAGAACCACACACAGAACCAAATCAGACAGTCATCTGCTATAGGCTGTCGACAAATAGAATGGAACCAGTAGTTCACATATAGAGGGGTTTAGCAACATAAATTTGGAATAAGAACTAAATAACATATATAAAAACTACCTGAAGGACAGCCTGCTGTGATACCTTCATCTTGGATTGAATTTAAATAACAAGCAATTAACACTGATTTCAAGACCATTTTTATGAATCTCTGTATTTCACACAGCTTTTACAAACACACCATTGTACATGTACTGTACATGCAGTGTCATTCTCATGAATTTTAAAACTGAAGGGGAAATACTTTTACTTTCTCAGTTAGCCCTAAGTGCATTCTTTATGAAAAGGAACAAGATAAAAATGTTACAATAACAATATTGACACATCTTTTGGAAAGTGAGTGATGATGTTAGAACTGTTCAGTCACACAATCAATAATTTCATTAATCATCTGCAAATATTTCATGATTAAGTGCCTCAAACCTTAAATCTAACTACTTGAACATTGTGAAGGGAACTGTGAATGAAAATTTAGAATATTATTTGCTGATTAAAGGTAACACTTATCAAAAGTAGAATCAATGTGCCTCTCTGAAAATCAGACACAAAGGTTTTTATTTGAAATTCTAAACGCCTGACTTGCTTTTTCTTGAGAAAAAAGAAGAGGAGACATGAACTCCTGTGATCTCTCTTGAACCACCATGATAAGAAGGTCCTTTGGTTCAAAGTTGGACTCTGGTGTCACTTCTCTGTGGGAAGTGTATTTGGACCTCAGCAGGTACAGATCCCTATCTGGTGTGTGACACAGCCGACAGGGAATATCTTAACACACAACTACTGTTGGACTGAGAAGGGTCTCCCCAGACTAGGTGGGGAGCTCTTCTGAATACCAATAGCAATCCAGCTGGATAAAATGGGTTCTGCTCACTGCTGCAGGTGTAAGAAAGCATAGAGAATTCAGCATAGAGAACTGGGCTCAGTGTTTGCCACGTCTCATTAGATAGCTGTTAATAAATAAAGACTGTAACACCCCCTGGTGTGTTTATGTTTTCAGAGAGAGAGAAACTTCCAACACATTAAATATTAATACCACTGGCAGGAAGGCAGTCTGCTCCTTTAAGATCGACTGACATGCATTAAAACTAGAGGATGCACCAATATGAATATTTAGGCTGATGTAGATATCCAGTATTAATACTGCTGCTATGGACAACTGATATTTACCGATATCATACATATTATATATGTTTCCCTACACTTTTGACACTGAGTAAAAGTGACCACATTGCCTCTGCTTCAATTAAACGTCCCACAATCCACTGCTGACCACCATCACTGTTACATGACCGAACAAATACCACATGGCCAACCCACTCCCCCTCCTGAAACACAAACAGCAACAAGACGGAAATAAACATTGGTTGTTAATGTCAGCACAGTTTTACTTACTTTTTTTTTTACTGATTTTTGGCTAACATCGGACTGATACCGATGTTGATGCTAATTTATCGTGCATCCATAATTAAAATTCTTCAACGGTCTAAAGATTGTAACTGATTAATAATGAATTATAGGTCATTTTAAAGGTGGACTGAGTCCTAAACTAGCAAAAACAGCCTTTCATTTAAAGAACATTGTCTGATTTGTTCCAACAAACACGTCAGAACCTCTACATGGTTGGTAGGAGCTCAGTCTGTGGAATGAAACATTATTCCAATATGCTGAGGGAGGCTTTTTCTACAGTCCTGGTCAGAGTGTGATAGGTGTTCATCTGTGTATGCATATGTGTAAGGTCAAACATCAGATTTCTGAGGTTCCATTTCGCTGCGTCACAGGTCAGTAATACTTTGGCAGTAATTCTACCACAAACAGAACAACAAAAGCTTCTTGTCTAATAGAACGCACAGAGAGGTTTTTTTTATTGAGAACTACATCATAAAAGTGACAATTGGTAGGAGAGCTCACAAATGAAGACATCTGAAGATTTGAGGGCACCTTTGTGGTTTGAGTAAATGAGACCGACTGATACACACCTTGAGTTTTTCCACCCACAGAAAGTCGGTGCTGTCCACAGGTAGATAGACAGACTGTTTTCTGGATGACTTGCAGCGACAAAGGAAAAGGACCGAGCCGTAGAAAGACTTCCTGACAGCTACCAGGGTCAGGTTGGCCTCAGAGAACATAATTTCCCACTCAGCCTGGAATGAAAACAATAAAAAGCAGAATGTCAATGACGGCAATAAGACACTTCTTTGAAAAGCTCTAGTTTAATACTAATTATTACACTCCACACTCAAAACAGACCTCATGTCATATCGGTAACAACAACAACAAAAACTATTCGATTTTTTTCAATGAAGTATCAATATGATGAAATATGAAATATCATTTATTTATTCATTATGATTTATTATCATTAAATGTTTTCCATGAACCTGTGTGAGCAGGCCACATTGATTGTTTCCCTGGGTGGTGCTGGTGAGGAAAGCCACCATCTCTCCCAGAGTGTGGTCCTTTAGCAAGGTGTGGATCAGAACAAAACCCTGCTCTCTGGCCCCAGAAGCCAGGTTAGCCACCAGCTGTCTGGGATCTGTCTTCAGTGCACCCCAAGCATGGTTACACACAACCAGATCTGCGCCTGCAGCCATTCTTCCAGGAGCCGGGTCCTTCAGAGGGTTCCACTGTGCTGAAGCCACGGCGAGTTCCTGCAGGGTGGCTTCGTGGGGGGACAGGAGATCCAGGTTTGTTGCTGTGGCAGTGTAGTCCACTTGTAGCATTGGCTGAATGTTGAGGAGGGGGACCACACGAGAGAAAAGCTGGCCATCATTTGCAAGAGCCTGGCAGTAGTGAGAGAGGGACACAGGTTATGGGATGTATCGCAATCAAATTTGCTCCAGAAAAATCGTTGATACTACCTCCAGAACTTTGATCTTCCCTGGCGTACAGTTCTCCATGCTCATGTCCAGGCAGTGTCGAAGGACTGGATCGTCCAGCAGACCGTGCAGCAGGCTGTCTTGCAGCAGACATGCCTGCTCCTGAACAACCACCTGCTCAAGTTCTGAGTGAAGGTTTCCGTTCAGCTCCAGGCCACACAGGAGGCTCAGGAGTCGCACCAGGCAGGGCTTAGACATCTCCTGGCTGAGCGGAGAACCAGCTGAGTCTCCTGCTAACCCAGGAATGGGCAGCTTGACACCATGAGGAGCCAACTTCAGCTGTAGTCTGTGAATCAAAGCTGCAGAGATGATGTAGAACAAAATCATTCAAAGTATCTACAACTTGTCCAGTTCAAGTTTTAAAGGTTTCTGTGGAGGGTGAGCTATGCTTTTTATTGATTATATGCTGTGATAAAGCCATCAGTGACACCAGCACACAAGCAGACAAATATTATATATTACTATACCTTTGCAAAGGTTCAGCTGCTCTGTTAGCATCTGATTGGTTGCAAGGCATTCAGTCATCACATGGGGAACAAACACAAACTCCTCCAGGGTGGGGGGGCTCTGCTGCTGCTGTCTTCGGGGGGCCACAGTGGCATGCAGACCAGACATTTGGACTCCACCAGCTACAATGCTGTCCAGGCAGCGGCTTACATGGACATCAACAACTAAAATGGCAATAAAAGAGTAAAAACTGAGGCCATGTTTGAAGACTTTGAAGCAGTCGAGACATGAAGACACCTGAACTTCTGTGTGTAGAGAAAATCAGTTGGTGGACTGACCGGTCAGATTCATGCGTTTTCTAGAGGAGATGAAGACTTAGAAACAGATAAATGTAAAGGTATCCACTCATGGTTAGGGATTAAGAAAGAAGGTGGTTTTCCACTAATTTAAATGAATACATTCATCACCAAGTGAGGCAGTTTAGGAAATACCTGTTAAACCTGCTGAATCCTGAGTTATCAAAAAGAACAGCTTCTATCTAAAACATCAACTTCTATATTAGACTCCATCCCAAACCAACTGTTAAAAACAGTTGTCCTTCATTTTAAATCTATTTTATAATATTTCATTAAGTATCACAGGCATCTATAGCTGCTGCAAGACAACTTTTACCTAAAGAAACCTGTTCTTGATCCAAAGATTCTGTCTATAGAGCTTTATGACATTTAGGATGCATATTAAGTAGGGATGCACCAATTCTGGCTCATCACTGATCTTTAAAAAGTCTGACCTGCCGATTCTGATTTTGGCCAATTTTTTGGTCTGAAAGTTGCTAAAAATTGCAACAAAGTTGCTAAGTTGGCGACAGTGGGGTGACTGTTGTTAACCGCCCACATGCAGATGTGACCTGGTGGGAGGGTCCGTCAGTGAGTCCTCTCTCACAACAGACCTAAAGGGAACAGTGGCTGATTTTCAGACCTTTGCAGAGGCAGATGAGATCAGTGGATAACATCGGTTTCACATGCAAGTATCAGCCAATCACCCAAAATTAAGAAAATCCAGGCCGATTTATCAGTGCACTTCTAATATTAAGACTTAAAACATCAAGTTTGAACATAGCAATTAAACACACCTTGCATCTCATCAGTGTACTTGCACACTTTCTCCAGATGGGCAGCAGGATCGATGCATACAGAGCGGATTCTGGTCGGCAAACGCAAACTGCGACCTGGTAGCCCAACCACCATCATCTGCAACATGGTATCTAAAAAGGTCACCCAGTTTCCTGTCCACTGCAGCTTTCCACTGTCTCCTGGAAACAAGCAGATTAAAGAAACCAGTGAGCAAACACCACAATCGTGAGGTGTGTGGTGAGTTTTTTTTTTTTTGTCATAGGCCAATATCTTATGACTTTATTCATCTGATGCTAATGTCATGTTATGTCTTTATTTTTAATGCTTATGAACTTTTGCAGAATGAGATGTTGTTTTGCATCTGTAAGGGAGTCAGACCATCTCACCATCTTCTGTCCATGGGTAGAAAACTGTCGGGCAGAGCGTTTTACCTTGACCTGTAAACTGGATGTAAGCTGGTACTAGTCTAGGTCTGGAATACGGATATAAATGAGTTGATTTTCAAGAAGCTGACATGTCTAGACAGGCAGACACAGAGGTCATGCACATGGTAAAGCAATGTGTTGCTGGAGTATTCAACAGTTGGTGAAATCGGTGGATGAGAGTGACCAGACACAGAAGATACCTCTGTGCATTACACATCTAAGGACATTTGATGATTGTCTCATCAGTGGTCTACATGAGGTCAGGCGGATTAAGTGTGCGACTCCAGTCCAGAGTTGATATACTCATATGAGGCAGCATCGTGGTTTTAGTCACCTAAGACAGACCAATTCCAGAGCCCATCTAGCATCTTTGCTTGCTGGATGCAAGTAGTGGACAGTGTGCCTTGATGACCGGCATCATGACTGTCCATGAGGGAAGATCACCATTCTATCATGATCAGAGATGAATCTCAGTTCATCATTAACAGTATGACTAATTAATGAACATATGGATGGAATCACAGGGACACAAGAAATGGACCTGTGACCTTGTACAGACACACTGGCATTACTCTTAATGTTGTGGGGCTCAAAGTCAGTGGTTCTTAATCTTGGACCTCAGGACCCACTTTCCTGCATGTCTTAGATGTGTCTCTACTTCAGCACATTTGATTCAACTGCTGCAGATCATCTGGGATAGTGTTTGGGGAACCCTGATGTTAAAGTAGTATGTCAGTGACTCCTTGCCTCTGCAAGTCTTTCCCTCTAAGGGACAGCAACCTGGTACAGCCTTTCTATAACAACACACAACTACACATATGGCTGTGGACTCTCCAAGCAAGTTGAGATCCTCCCCAGACCTTTGACCCAGACCAACACAAGTAGGATAAGACAACTCTGACCCAGAGCCGTTCTGCTACATCTTTATGGTCAGTTTGAATTAATTTCCACCACTCTGTCTTTGTGTTTAACTTATCAGTGAGTGTATTACAAAAAGCCATCTTTAAATCCTGAGCATACATCTATTTTACCTTCACTGCTGGACTCCAGGATGCCTTGGAAAGCCTTTCCATAGTCGTACCCACGCAGTCGCAGTTCTTTGTAGACATCATGAGACTTAAGTATCATACTGCAGTCATTTATTTTTTCACCTTTCTGATTTATATGAACTTGGAATGAATGAAGGTCTGCATCCTCAAGGATGCTTACTTTACCTGAAATGAATTGTGAAACAGGAAGTTAAAGATTTGGATTGTGTGCATTTGCTGGAAATACAAAACATAATAAAGATGCAAAAAGTACTCACCACTAACAACCAAGTTTCCATTCTCTGAAACCTCAAACTTGTTGGTGGCAGGCATGAGGTGCACCTCCAACTGAACAGAGCCTACAATGAACAGAACAAGACAGCAGGTTTGTCAAAATAGTAGATATTTCAATATAACTGATACAAAAAAATTCCCTTTTTTAATACTCATTTGCATCAAAATCGATATAAATTGATCCATATTCATTTTCCGAATTGGCCGACAAATAAATGACAGCACTACAGACATTTAGGCCAACCCCTCATACAGCAGCTGAAATGATGACAGAGAACAAAAACAGTGATCTGCTGCTAGAAGTTTAAAACTCCTGTAACCTGGCAAGTTTGTGATCTCACTGGTTGAAAAGAGAAAATTAAAAGCATTGTCAGGAGGAATTCTGCGTATGAGGGAACAGAACAGTAAAACTTGAAGGACGTCGATGAGCCCTGGCGCTAGCTGTGGCTGGGAAATCCAAAAGGTCAACAAAGATCTGATTTCTGCAACTATTAAACAGGCCTGACACTTGAAGCTAACACACACCTGAATGAACCAGATCCTTGTTTCCACTAAAAACCTTTTGTTCAATAATATGTTCAACTCAATTACATACTTCTATCAAGGAACCTAACACTTCTACTGTTGTTTTGTCTATTGTTTTGCTATACAGAAAAGCAACACTTTTCAGTTTTGTTTTTTTTGTTGTTTTTTTTCTAAATGATAATGCAAAAGTACCCACTATTTATTGATTTTGCACCAATTAGGACAACATTAATACTCGTATACTGTTCCTGACTAGAGTCTCCTGATTTTTATGAGATCTTTAAAAAAGGCTCCACAGCATTAAAAACGGTGTCCAGTTGGGAATTTTAGTACTGTGACAACCCTGAGAGCAAGAGAGAATGAAACAGCTTAACATTGACAAGTGGCTCATTAGTCCATCACTTATAAAGCTCTCTATCCAGCAGTGTCCATGCTGAGCCATGCTGGTCTCTCACCAGTCTTTGGCAGGATGGTAGCCCTGTGTATCTTCACATCCTCAAAGTTTATAGGGGTGGTTTCCATCACAATCCCACGACTCCTGACCAAGGTGCGCCAGGCCAGCACAAGGTAACCCGTTGCTGGGTAGAGAAAGCGTCCATCGATGCAGTGTTCAATGAGATAGTTGTCTGATGACTCTGAGTTTATCTCTGTTACAATAAGAGAAACCATGGTGAAACAAAGGGTCAAATGAAATCTGCCAGCAGACTTTTGTGTGAAGTTGACAACTGCTTTTTTTACAGTCCCTTTTTACCAATATTATAGATGGCAGCAGATTTGGATCCTCCTGAGCTGTGGGAAAAATGTCCTACTTTGGGGATAGCCCAAGCCTGACTATGGTCCCACTGCACTAAGGGAGAGATCATCGGGGTCCCAACTGGGACAGGATAGTTCACCACTGGGTACAGGCCATTAGAATCCAAGTTGATCCTAAACAAGTGCAATTAAAAGAGCTCAGAAAAACAGTCCATAGTGTGAGAGCAAAAATTAGGAGGCAGAAAATAAGCTCAAATCCAAGAGTCATACTGAGCACCATTACTAACAATAAAATAAAAAAAAAGCACAAAATGTTTGAGGCGTTCACTCACCCATTCATGTAGATTTTGCCAATGTTTGAGAGGAAGAACTCAAGGTTGTTGGCATAACCTCTCTTCATTAATGGAAGGATTGAACATGATTGCTTCAGGCTGCGCTTAAGGATGGCCTAAGAGGAAAACATTTCTTTATTTATGATTTCTATTTTAATTAAACCAGGAAGTCCCACTCAGAACAGAAACTGATTGAGAACATAATGTATGCCATGTTTAATGGTGCTTTGTAAGGTCCCTGTTATGTGGGTCTAAAAGTAAGAAACTAAAGATTTTTTGAGGTGTCAAGTGATGTTTGAAGTATGTTTCCCGCTCTGATGCAACCCTGTTCTGAATAGTGCATATATACTGGGATCAATTGTGTGGAAGACACAGTGTTCTCCCCCTTTTTGTCTTGTCCAAAAACTGCTGGTTTTTGCAGGGATCAATTAGTGTATGTTCCAGTGTTAAATGTATAGGAAGATGATGTGGGAGCATTTTTTTTCCTATCAAGACTTTCAACACCTTTGAAACAAGAGCCTGATAACAGTGTTTAAGGGTGTTAGCTTGGTTACTGCTAAGGTAGAAAAACTGTCATTCAGAGAGGGTTCTGAACACTTGTGAGAGGGATATAAATACTTTTCTAGGTGGCAGTTTTATGGGGACTGGAATATGTGAAAAAACACCTGTGACCCAGTGTTTTAGATAAATAGAGCCAGCGGGGTCAAACCTGACAGGATGGAGCATTCAGCAGATTTATCTATCTATGTTATCGTCAGTGATTTATCTATTTAGGACAGGAAAACAACTATGCTATGGACGAACCCACCATTGTAATCTTGTTGACACGTCATTTGGATTGTAGAAAACTGAGTCTGACTTTCAGTACATTGCATTTGTCCTTGGGTGAGCATCTAAGACCTCCCTTGATTCTTCTAAATAAATCTTCCAGAGAGGAAGCAGCTGCCTTTTATCTTCCTTAATTGAACGAAGGTGCAGTTTATTAAAACTCAACACTACCTTTCACAAACTGTCATTTTGTAAATACTAATCTGATTTTACTTAAATAAACTGGATTACAATTTAGTTGAACTGTAATTTCTTTATTTTCTCTAAATATTGCCCTGAAATGACTTTTGTTGAAAGACGGCACTTTAAAGATATGTTCTACAGGGGTTTTTCTATGGTCATTGTCAATGAGGATATTTCAAATATTTCAAACAGATGATGGCCAATATTCTGTGCAAATAATTTACACACAAATAATAATACAGCGATGGAGACGCACGGAGCAGGGGCTCAAACCAGCAACCCACCGATTACGGGACGAACTCCTACCACTGTCGCCTATTTATAAAGCACCGATTAACAACACATGTCATCTCAAGGCACTTCACAGAAAATATCAGTGCCATCCAACCATACGGAGTCCAAGTCAAGCACATACATTCCACTTCATCCAAACAATGCAGTCAAGCTCTGTTTAATATTCAAATTGGTTAAAAACTTTTCACACTGCAAGGTATTTCCTTTTGTTTTAAACATAATCCAATTAATGGCCATCTGTGCTTTGATTTATTTGCATGTGTGGAGAAAAAGGGCTATTACAAACATCTGGTGAAAATTTCATAATGTCATATCAGTTAGACCTCTAGAAATATATTTACTTGGATAATTTATGTATTTAACACTTCATTTAAAGAAATAATTACTCTCCTTTTAAAATGTCTCACAGCACATTTGAATCAGCCTAAAACTTATGTTTTAGGCTGCCATAGCACAGCTTTTTATAGTAAAGCTGCATTATTATCTCCAGGCTGATCAGCAGGAAGCAGTGACCTCTTTTAAAAACACACTGTAGATATTTTACACTGTATTTACCATCAGATAGGAACAACTGACTGGCCTCAGGCTAACATGTTTAGGACCCCACCAAGGAAAAATCACCAACAATCTAATCACCTTTTAAAAAACTGTCTAATATAGACAGAGCATGAAGCTGTAATATCTTAATACAATATTTTAAATTTGATGAGACTACCTGCAGCAGAGCATGAGGGGCTATCTCCACCACCACAGCATTTTCAGGCACCAGACTGAGGGCCTCCTGAAACAGCACAGGGCTCAGCAGGTTGTTGACATGGTACTCAGCTGAGCTGTGCTTGGCCAGAGGAGAATCCCACTCAGACTTAGGTATGCTGGTGCTGATCCAACGAGAGGAGCGCTGGTGTGGCTCCTTGATCACCTATGACATAGAAAACAACAGTAGATATTGGTGTGAAACATACAGACTGAATAAACAAACCTGACATAGGTTAGCCTTGTATAAAGTACACTACTTCTGGGCTTATAATCAGAAAATATATATTCTGGTATAGAGGATATTAGTGCCATATTAAATTATACTACTGTGTAATAAAGCAATACATTCTCATACATCTACCAGTCTGACCTTTTGACCTTCTCAGTTAAAATGTGTATCCTAAAAACTTTGGGGCTTGATTTATCTCTCAGTGAAAGTATTTATTATTAAATCAGAGATAATCTCTAGCTAATGTTTACATTAAGAGAAAATCACCATAAGTTGGATTTAAAGTAGAAATCTTTTATTTATTAAATAAACATATTTCCATGCATTTACTGAATGTAAATTTAAGTAACAACTGACTGAGAATTATAAGGAGGCTAAAACCACTTCTATTGATAAGGATCACTTGGGATTTGGCTACAATAATAGATGAATATTCAGCAACTTCTCATTCAACTGATTAAGCCCTAGGAGCTCTTAGCTGTTCTTTCTCTAGTTTCTAGCTCTCGCTCAAAAAATGGCTGCTAAAGTCATCAAAGTCTCCAATAACACAGGAAGAGTTATCTCTAGTTGTTTTTTTGAAAAAAAAGTTAGTTACACTTTAAACACACCAAACTCTGGCTAACGTATCAACTCAAGCTCTTCAGTTCTAAGACTGCTTTCATACAGGAAGAAGAACGCTCTATGCTTGCAGCAGGAGAGGCTTGGAGCTGGGGTCATCTTCAGGCCCAGGCTCGTACTGGTTGCTATGACTACCGTTTTAGTTTTCAGGCGGAAATCTGAACACAGGCAGAAAGTCCAGACTTATTGAGCTGGTGCCAATAAACAACCACACAGAGTGGAGTACAGTGTGGCAGCCTGTCACACAACTCTCATATTAAAAACAATAAAAAACAACTTTAGTTTTTGACGTTTGGTGAGATTGGCTCACAGTGATCCATTTCTAAACACACAGACATGAATTTGGTGTCCAGGAACACCAGAGAGTGCTGCGTTCAAATGAAAAGCTGTTGCTCAGCTCGGCATGGGCATTACAATGGCATCAGAAAACACATATGCTACTTCGCATGTGAATGCAGCCTACGTCAGTAGAAGAAAAAAAAAAAGGGGCTTCTATTGCTGAGAGGAGAACCCTGGAGACTGCCCAGCATGACCCTCGGGTCATGCTGGGCAGTCTCCAGGTTATTCTCCTGGTCACAGAATAACCAGCTAGAAAATCACATCTTGGAGCTGCCTTACGTTATGCTCACAATAATGTTTAGGAGAGCAAAAATTTCAGGAAATGTGTTATGCAGTTGCTCTAAAACAACTTATATGTTGCATGCTGTTGAAACCCAACAATGCTGTGTACCTTCTTTAGAGCAGCCAGCAAGTTAGGAGCAATGGAGGCCATATAGTAGGAGTGGAAAGCCACGCCGGCACTGCGAACCTCTTTTGCAAACACACCTTGCTCTTTTAGTTGAGACACAAATGCACGGACTGCTTCCTGCAGAAAAACACACACACACACACACACACACACACACAAAGCCATTAATTAGGACCCATTTTCCTGAGGAAAACATCAGTGAGGCTGCTAGTCTGGTTTCTTGTGTATGTAAATGTTATAGTTGATGATGTGGAAGTGGCTCAGTGATGAAACAGTGGAAAGCACCATGTTTCCAGAGACAGAGGGTTGGTTTATTACGATCCTGAACTGAAATCATTGTCATTACCCCTCTTATCACGCTAAATACCTATAATTGTCAACTTGTTGATGACTATGTATAAAAACATAGATGAAAATTAACTTGTTAATAAAGTCAGCACAGGATGTTTCAATAATGACCAATGAAGAATATTCGTCTAGTAGGGATGCTCCAATCAGGTTTTATGCTGCCAATCAACAATACCAATCATATAGTTTGGCTGTTAATTTTTGGATTTGGTTATATATGCCTCTGTCATAGGGAGGAGGCAGAGGAGTTCCACTTTTTCACAGATTATCTCATTGTCTCATGTTATACTGTCGGCATAGTGACAGTTATATGTAAAAAAAGAAAAAAAAGAAGAAGAAACCCCACATTTTTATGAAGGTTACCTACAGCAGCTTTAAGGAGACGTTCGATGTGAGAGCAGAGCACTGTCTGATGGAGCTGGAAATATTATGTCCCATTAGGATGTAGCAAGGGTCCAATAGCAAGAGCAGCCAGAACCCATGTCTTCTACCCCTGAGAGAGGATGGTCATCTAGCCCGATGAATTAAATGATTTTTCGGGTAATGTGCTGAGCCTTCTGACTGCTACAGTCATATGGGGGAGTGTTGACAATTATGGGCTGCTTTACTGCTGTCTGACAGCTCTGGGTGTCTTTTTTTTAATTTTCTGCAGTGAGCCTCAGTAACTCATACTCATCAAGTGGTTGTTTCTTGAACACTATATTAAATTTGTTGTGTTGATACATTTTGACGTGCTTGGTCTTCCCATTGCATGTGTTAGAAGACATAAACTTCACATCACTCTCACAGGCAGAGCAAAAATTTCACATGACACATTTGCTTAGGATTTGCTGCAGCACGCTGGCGTAGTGTGAAGGAAAGGGGGAGAGACACTGCATACAGGATCTCTGCAGGCTGCCAAGTAGGAGGTACAGGTGGTCGGGTTTGGAGATCAGCAACAAAAGAGATTGATTGGCAAACTCCGATCACATACTTTTTCACAGAAATCAGCCGATAATGATCGGTGGCCAACCTCTAGACTCCTCCAGTGGTTTCAGGTCAGTTCTTCTGTTATTAACCTTTATAAAAATTGTAAAATACTTTTTGCTTGAAAAGTTCTCCATAAGTAAAGTTTGATTGATACATTATTTAGTTTTAATCTGTGTGAGGTGAACCAGTTTTTCTAAATTTGCACATCAGCCCCTCTGAACTTTCTCCCATCAGTGCTTGCAAAATCACGCTGCAGTTGCATCCTGAGGTCAGACCCTGACCTGCTTCCATTCAGTCTGACGGCATGAACACAAGATGAGCTCAGTCTCAGAGATGTGAGCTGGTGGAAATCAACCCGTTCTCCACTGGTTTGGAGGTGAACAAACTCAGCACACTGACATGGCATGTGTTGTACATTATAACACACAAAATTAGCAAAATAGGAATATCCAAAAGAAAATGAGTAACACAACTGTGTCGAACTAAAGGGACTAAAAGAAAGTCTAACCTGAGGACCTGAGATGGTAACAGAATCCTCTGCATTGTGGCAGGCTGGAACTACTCCCTGAGGACACTGAGTGATGCACTCCTCCCAGGTCAACCCTGAAAAAGCACAGTTGGTTTAATCAATCAAATATTAAATGTTATTATAAACGCAAAAAGCAAAATATGATCATGAAAACTACCATGATTACATTTACTGAGATCTTCTTTTTCTGCCTCATGGAGAACAAAATCTATACAAACACTGCCATGTTCTTAAAAATATTCAAATATTTGACATGTTTTGAAATGTTTACATAGTAGGGCTCCTAGGGTGCTCAGTGACCCTTTGGTTCCTGATAAAACTGCAGGCTCAGCAACTCATGGTGGAGCAACCAGTGGGAATCAGGTGGTTCTGTTGTGTAAAATGTCTCTTGGACAAAGAGTTGAAACAGCTGAAGCAGGTAATGTGTGGAACGCATCAAATCAACAACACAACACCATGCCGTCGCTCCATGCTCGCCCAGGACAGTGAATGTTGCAAATCAATGACTCGATGCTCTGCTGGATTTCCTTAGAAACTTTTTGAACTTCTTTGAATAATTAATTGAGCTTAATGTTTTGTTAGATAACTAGGATCAGCTGTGATTGAATTTTTTTTTCTTTTTTTTTCTGTAAAGTGCCTGGGATGACATTTGTGGTGAATTGGCGTTATATAAATAAACTGAATTGAATTGAAATCCTCCTCTTACTGCACAACTACAACTGAACGCTGACTGGCAGCAGTTTAGCTTAGAACTGGTCGTGGATGCGTTTCCTCATGGTGTTAGAAGTCCTTATTGTTTTGTTTTGATGAGTGTTTTTCTTTTGTTTTGCATTTCCACTTCAAACCATGTATCATATTTTTACTGTTTTATGGAACCAGAAGCTCAGCTGGGGTCAGACATGGCACGCACATCCATCCATCCATCGTACTCTAAAAACTGCCTGCATAGTAGAAGCATTATGTTTCTGAGGGCTTCTCTTTGTGGACTTTCAGGAGATTTTTTTAAGGTAAATTCAATTCAAATTCAAAAATACTTTATTGATCCCAAAGGGAAATTAAATGTTGTTGTAATTCATTTTATTAAAGAGTTATTATGGTGATGGTTGTGGGCAGGAAAGATCTCCTATGACAGTCTGTATCACAACAAATTTGAAGAAGCCTCTGACTGAAGACACTCTTTTTTATTACAGTCTCATGAATAGGATGGTCAGAGTTGTCCATAATTTTCTTGATTTTATGTAAAATCCTTCTTTGCTTCATCTCCAGAGAATGAAAGATTTAGTTTTACACTCTATCTCTAGGGTAGCAGGTGACCTGTTGAGAGCCATTAGCACTGTCTGGAAGAGATCCCATGAATGGTAACTAATGGAACTAAGCTCAGAAAACTGACTTTCTACATTCATATCCCATACGTGAATGCATATCTTTCCCACTCTGGCTAAAATATTCACAAAAATCTTTCATCATGACATTAAATTGAGCTAAAATTTTCTTTTACTTCACAGACTGTGAAGCCATTATGACGAACTGTTTATTAAGATGCATGTCACAATATGATAAATACTGTGTCTAATGTGGATCACTTCCAGATCCTAGGAACCACCCTTTCTCTGGACCGACCTGAGCTGGTCCAGACAGTGTTTGATAGAAGGACCAGCAGAGACTGGACCTCCTGCTGCAAATCAAGAAATACAACTTTCTACAGGAGCTGCTGCTCATCTTCTGCACTACCATTATTCAACCTATCCTGTGTTGGTCAGGACAGGTCCAGACTTCAGTGAACAATCAGGTCTCCAGAGAGCAAGAGCAGGGCTGACCTTTCCCCCATCCAGGACTTATACAGGTCTAGGGTCAGGAAGAGAGCATCTAACATCTCTGCAGACCCCACATATCCTGGACAAAACTGTTCAGACTTTTACCTTCAGGTCAGCGCTACAGAGTAATATTTGCATAAAGTAGAGATAGCTACTTGCTAAAATAGCGATAGCTTCCTTACCCGGGCTTTGACTTAGCAGTCAATTACCCATCTACTCTCCTGTAGATATTGCACTACAGGAGACTACACTATACATATTGCACTAAATCAACCTTGTCTTCTTTTTTGTTTTTTGTAATAATACTAATCATATACATATTTACTTAAAAAATATTTCTAACTTCTTACTTATATATATATATATATATATTTAAATGTGTGTACATTCATACATACATGTTCTGTTTCTGACTGACATGCTCTTTGAAGTGAATAATAATTTTTTTTAGCTAGTTTGGTCTCACTAAGCTTTCTGTTCCTGCCAATAATATATCAGAGCATGTCTCAGAAATGGACTTCTGCTTCCAGCCACATCTTGTCATTTGTCCTGGAACCCTGTCTCTGTCAGTGGAAACATTAATGACAGAATGATAGCTCAGAATAGCTGGGTTCCTTACCAACTGCAGCCATGCCTCCTGGCGGTAGGTTGGCCACTTTGATGCAGTGGCCTCTCCAGTAGGCAGCCAGGATGGCCTCACTGTGGCTGAAAGAACCATCAGCATATCCGCAGGCCAGTTCTCCCACTGAGTGTCCTATGATGCCATCAGGCTGAAGACCCATCTTCCTGAGCAGATCAATCAAGGCTATCTGTAAACAGGGAGCACACAAATAAAACATTTTAGAGCTGGTGGTCCTAGTTTGGATACTGAAAAAGAAAGATGGCTATGTACCTGTATGGCAGCAAGACCAACAAAGGCGTTGACAGTATCCTCAAAAGTGGACTCGTCAGCTTCACTGAGCAGTTGAGACACAACCAGGCCAGTGTCCTTCAGGGCAACATCAGACCGCAGGATGGACTCTCTGAAGTCCGTCAGTTGCATGAGACTGCGGCCCATACCTGCCCACTGTGTCCCCATACCTGTGGACAGATGGTAATCTGAATCCAAGAAGATTGCAATAACCAGAAACACCCACCGTGTCTGAGTCTGACCAGTTCACATAAACTACAAGTCTTGTGTGCTCTGAACCATGCAGAGCTTTCAACATCATCAAAGCCAGAATGATTAGTTATGACCAGTGTTGTATTAAAAAACAAAAAACTCCACAGTCCTGTTAAAAGGTCAGGTTTTTGTGAGCCACAAAACATTTTACTGTAATGTCTGTGGTATCCTGAACAATTCAAGAGAAAAACGAACAAGTTTTTAGCAGAAAAAAAAGACTGTCAAATATTTAAAAAAATGGCAATAATTTGGTTGCAGAAGTGTGAACTCCTTAAAAGGCCAACAAGTATATTTGCCAAGTTTGCCTGTAAAAGTTCTCCAGATCTGTCAGATTGTGAGCAGATCTCTGGTCCACAGTCCTCTCTAGGAGACTTTTCTGACAGACTTAGTTCTGGACTCTCTCAGACATTCAATTCAACAATTCAACTTTTCTCTCATCAAGTCATTCTTGTGCTGGTTTGGATGAAGGCTTGGACTCGCTGCAATCCATCTTCAACTACAGCTATCTAGCAGACACCTGAAGGTGTTGGGTCCAATCTGACTGGTATGTAGAACAATCCATAGTTTTGTCTCAGTTCCATCTCAAGAAAAGTAACCCCAGATCATTGATTCTGCAACCCTCATGTTTCACCGTAGGTATGATTTTCCTTTGATGATGTACTGTGTTGTTTTTGCGTCACATCTACCTTGTAGAAGTGTGGAGCAAAAGTTAAAGTTTGGTTTCATCGGACTGCAACACATTCTCCCGCAAGGCTTTGGGAGAGTTTGGAGGGTTTCTTTTTAGAAGAACAGACTTCTGTTTTATTGTCCCACTCCATAGTCAAGACAGAAGGAGATAACAGAAAATTCTTGCCACCTGTAGGACATGACCAGTACCTGGTGGAAATTCTTCAGTGTTAATGTCAGCACCCTGACAACCCCCATGACCGGTTTCAGTCTTGTCTTTTCAATAAATCTGGAGAAATATCCCACTTTTATAATGACACTTGCTCCATTTGTTCTCCTACTGTTTGTGACCACCTTCACTGTATTGTGGTGGATATATGGCTTAATCCACTTTGTTTTCCCTGGAAGCTCTCTAAAAACTATGACAATACCAAATATATGCAAATGGTCAAACATCAGCAAGTTCCAACCAGAACAGCTGAACTTTATTTCAGGTTCATCACTGTAACTGATGGTAAGTATAAACTTAATGATTATTAAAAATGAATCAAAAGGTTCTTCAACAAAGTAGAGGTATCAAGGAAAACACTGGAAATGATCAAAGTCTTATTTTTCTACATCACAACATTCTACTGGAATTTAACCAGGGGTGTGTATACTTTTTAGAGCCACTGTATCCCTAACATTCTTTGAGAACTAACCAATGACAACTGGTTTCCTTCCACATTATTACATAATTCAGTCAATTTTTACTGGGACAACACCTTTCTACAACAAGTGCACGCCAAGTCATTTTACAAAGGCTACCTTACTGAACAGGTTTGAGCAAACACACACGCACACACACACACACACACACACACACACGTACCATTGTGTACTGGAAAGTTTGTGTTGAATCTGTTTATCAATGGCTGCTGGCTGCTTTGCACTAGTAAAGCTTTGGTTGGACCACATCGATCAATGTAAAGGCTTTTTCTGATCTGTGGTTTTCAGCACGTTTGTTTTTACTCTGGCAGGAACTCAAAATGCACATTAAGGGAAAAGGTTTGATTTTTGCCTTTGTTGTCACTGGATGTGCATTTCTTTACATTTCTGTATTATTACTGCTGCAGTAAGCTGTGCCTGAACTGTGTCCATGCAGGGACGGCTTATGTGCAGGGTGGGTGCTGATTATGATGGGGTATGGTGGTTCTTTAATGCCTCGAATACAGTCACATTAACTGTGGTTAGTACAGGGATGTTGGGATACGGAACACATGCTGATACTTGTCTGATTGCATAACTAAATGAACGTGGATGATGACTCACCAGAACAGATGTACCACAACGGTCTGGCTGAAGGTTGCACCATCTGCACCTCCTTTATGTCATTCTGAGAGTCAAGCAGAACATAACCCCTGTAGGGCATGCTAGCAGCAGGGATTTCTGATACTCTGCTTAGCAAAGACAAGAAGCTTTCATCGGTGCTGTGTTCCTTTCCTTTCTGGATGACCACATTCACAGCAGCCTCAGTACGGCCACACACTGGAAGCATTCTGGGAACCGTCCTTGGTCCAGGGGAGCTGGTTGGTTTACCAGCTGGACGAAGGATGACGTGAACATTGGAGCCGCCGAATCCAAAGGAGTTGATCCCCACAATGCCCCCTCGAACAGGAATGGGGCGATCCACAACTTGAACCCGACCATCAGTTAGGGCAGGAATGTCAGGATTAGGATGATTAAAGTTCAGGTTGGGAGCCCAAACTCCTCGCTCCAAAGACAGAACCACCTGAGGAAAAGATGAAAACAATTTCCAGAGCTGCACGGGAGACTACAACAGTACAGAGTTATCAGCTCAATCTTCTTATCTATCCTTCAACATACACAGAAAGTCTAACAAAAAGATTTGAGAAACCTCTTTCTGTTTTCTCTGAGAGCAAACAGAGGTTTCCCATATCAGTTTCCACTTTGCATAGTTGAAGTTTTGGTAACAATAAGGTGCTTTCTGATCCACTCACCTTTGCCAGGGCTGCCAGACCAGAAGCAGGTTCTGGATGGCCCATGTTGGATTTGGTGGAGCCAATCAGCAAGGGCTCTCGCTTTGCCTGACAGAAAACACTGACGATCCCATTCACCTCCTGTGGGTCTCCGACCTGCATGCAGACGACAGAGGCAAGATAATCCTTATGAAATACACAAGATTAATGAGAAAGGAACAGTGTGTGGTGATGCAACATCTAAACAGATTAAGAAGATGAATGGTGTGTTCATGAAACCACAAACTGCGTATTGACCTTTGTTCCAGTGCCGTGAGCTTCGATGTATTCCACTTGTTCAGGGGACACATGAGCTTCCTGATAGAGAGAGTGAACCAAGGTCTGCTGCATGTCACCTGAAGGAAATGTTACACCTGAAGAAACCCAAACAAGGGACTGATTAGAAAACCAGAAAGGAAACCAAGGAAAAAAAGTGAACACAACATAAAGCAGTTTATGCCGTCATCCTGACAACATGGACAAGGTCAATGATGCATAGTTAGAAGAAGTCTTTATACAGAACAGCTATCAGCTGACACAGGCTTCATGTTGACTTTAATAACAGCCTCTCGATGTGGTTCCTCACAGAACGTATGGAACATTTTAACATCCAACTCCATCATTCTGACCAAGCACACCAAACCTCATGCTGCCTCATTCACCATTTCGTTTAATCGTTTAGTAAAGCAGGCATTAACCTGAGCTCTGTTAGGACTCAGCAGGCTGTGTTTTGACATACATTCCAAGATTTTTATGCTGAGGTCAAATATTGCTGTTCAGTTTTGCTAAGTGTTGTTTTTTTTGTTTTCTTTAAGGAACATATGAAGTATTTATATGTTATTTTTGTTTCATAAAAGTTTTTAATCTTCCCATCCATCTAATCAGTCAGTGAATTCAAATGTACCACAGGTTTCTAAGCTAGCAATAATTCATCCAGTAGCTAAAAACTCTCTCACTTTAGTAATGTTAAATTATCACTACAAATTATCCCTTCAAATCAAAAATTCTTGAAAACAAGTATTAAAAATCAGGTACAAAATGATTTGGACAAAAACAATACGTCTGCAGAGTTCAGTGAGGATTTGGAGCTAATTTTAGCAGCTGTGAACTTTAGAGATATTTTGAACATGTTTTTGAGATGAGGGAACAACAGCAGGCTGTTTTCAGTCAGATTTATCTGTAACATTCTGGTTTGTTCAGATAAATAACGAAGCAAACAGAGTTGGTCCTGAGGTTCCGCAGGGCTTAGTGTTTGAACCAGTATTCTTTACTTTATCTATGCTTCCATGAGCTAACATTATTAAATGGCATGAATTACATTTTCATTGTTATGATGATAATACTCTGCTAAATTTATCCAGGAAGACCTAACCAGTTTTTATAGTCAATTTAATTATTTGCTTTTACAAAAAATTAGAGATTATATTTCTCCAGGATCTCCAGGACCTCCTTTCACCAACACAGTTCAGTTAGAATACAGAACACTGATCCACCCTTATGCAGAAAGATGAGTTTTAAAAATCTGAATTTTATTCTGGAAAATCTATTTCAAGGTTTTTAGTTGATCTAAAATGCAGCAACTTTATTCAGAACAAAATGAAATAATGTTCTCTTTATGATTAAACTCCTACTTATCAAGCTCAATCTTATCCAAGGTGTTAGAATTTTCATATTACTGCAAATGAGAGTTTCATTCTCAGACTGGGGGGTGACAGCCTGAGTCATAAGTGTTGTGATCTTGCAATCAGGAAGTTGTTGGTTCAGTTCCACATGTCAATGTTCCCCTGAGGAAGGCACTTAACCCCTTGTTGCCAACCATTCTGTGTATCATGTATGAATCTGTGAACATTTGAGAATGTGGTTCTATTGTAAAGAGCCATGAGTGGTCCATATGACTAGAAAAGCACTACGTAAATTCAGTCCACTTACTGCAAGCATCTGAACCCTGAAGCTCTTATCAGAAATTGCATTTATTCTTACAACAATGCTGTTTTATCCAGGAGATAATGTCTCAGAGAGGTTAAATCTTTGAATTTCTCAGTGGATTGACTGACCTTGCTCCTTGTATCCATCCGTATTGTTGCCTGCATTGATTATGGTTGCGTAGACTCTCTTTGCTGCAGATCGTTTGGTCAGCAGCACCACTACTGCTGCTTCAGAACGGCAGTATCCATTTCCTAGTTTAAAAAGTAAAGACAATAACAATCATATAGTATTCATTCAGATTTGTAAGGATGACTAAAAACAGTTGTTCTTAAACCTATGATTAACATTTTCTTCCACAGTTGTTAAAATATTATTTGGGACAAATTCTTTTACCTGATGCATCGAAAGACTTGCAGGTCCCCTCAGGACTCAGCATCCCCAGCTTCATAAACTGAACTGAAGTATTTGGCTTCAGCAGCAAGTTGACTCCTCCCACCAGGGCAGCATCGATGTGGCCCTGTCGAACTGCATGAAAGGCATTTTCCAAAGCCAGCAGACTGGAGGAGCAGGCTGTATCGATGGTAACACTGGGGCCTGGGGGGGGGGGGGGGCAATAACATTAAAAGTGAATCAGTAAAAAAAGATACAAGAACTGAGTCCACTCAGATTCAGTTCCAATTACATCACTCCAAGTTGAAGCTAATTATCAAAGTCAGTTGATTATTTCATGCCAGCATAAGAGTCATAATTTGGCATTTTTGTTTTGTGGGCCTGGACCGGTCTGGCCGCCGTCGGCCCGGCCCTATTGTTCTCCGGTCCTGGTTGCGTTTGCATTGAGCAGAGTGCTGCCTCAAAAGCATGGGAGGATCGTCATTTCAAGCAAATTCTTGCTGAAGTTCCCAAGGCCATTTCTTCATTCCTCCTTGTCTGGTCCAGCTCCTTCTGTATACACTCGTCAGCAAGAAAAAGGATTACCTCAGCTTTACCTTTAATTAAATCATTAAAAAGAATTCTCATCTGATCATCGTCTCTGAGCTGGACTCGCATGCGGTGCAGCTGAACCACTGCTGCTGCTTGCAGAATTTCCCTCCGCTGAAGTGAAACGAGATCAGGAAACCCCTCATTCGGAAAGTCTTGCCGACTTCTGATCACTTCAATTGGAGAAATATTCCCAGATTTAAAAACTCTGGCTCAAGTGGCACTTGTAATTGCAGTTTCCAGTGTAGCACAGAGTGCAGATTCATCCTCCAGATCAACATCAAAATCTTGAGACATTTGATTATCCACAAGCGTGGACTCAATTCAGGTCCAAGTGGACCAGGAGGAAGTTATGAGTGCGTTCAGGCAGGTGAATCACTCATAATTTAAGTGCAATTGTTTAACTTCATTGTTTTTATGTAGCTACTGCGGCCTGAATAACAGATTAAAAATAATAAATATTGTTGATCTCATATGTCTATTTATTCAATAATTTAGCAGCAAAAAGGGTTTTTAAATTGAAAATGTTGCTTATTTTGTTGCTGTATGGTTGTTGATTAAAATGCATGGTGGGATTAATTGATTACAGACCCCGCAGTTACCTCGATTAAAATTTTTAACTGAGTCCCACCACTAACTAACTGTTGTTGACTGTGTGTTGAGAGATTACATATTTTATCATGGTTGAGAGATTTCCTAATCTGGATTCAGGTACCTCTTCTTAATATTTGAACTTTTAGATATTGCAATGTGGCCACACGAGATTTTCAGAAGCAGCTTTCTGTCATTGTAATGGTTGTTAACATACTGTTTTTACTTGGAAAATATACATACTTATACAATAAATTTGAATGTGTGTCCCAATGAGGCTTGTTTGTAAGATTAAAAGTAACGTTTGAAAATAACATCCTTTAAGCATGTATTAAACATATTGTTCATTAACCTCACCTTTCTGTATTAAAAATGTTTTATTGGTCTGATGTATTCTAATGTTAATTGTCATGTTTTCATTAACTATAAACAGAAAATCATCATAATTACCAAAAATAAAGACTTGAAAACATCCAACTTTGTGTGACTCATCTAACTAATATGTTTCATTTCATAGATTGAGTTACTGAAATAATCAAAGTTTTCAATTATATTCTCCTTTACTGAATATGACTATACATATAGTTTTGGCCACTAAGTGTGCATACGTACCTTTGAAGTCAAAAAAGTAGGAGAGTCTGTTGGCCAACATGGCACGTTGGCAGCCTGTCATGCTGTAGCCCAGCAGCTCCTCTGGATCCCTGCTGAAGGCCTCCCCGGCCTCAGAGCTGCTCACTCCAACATAGACTCCTGTCCTGCTACCGCGCATGCTGCTCGGATTCAGACCTTTTTGCAACAGTTTTTTAATAACAGTACAGTTAGTCTTGACAGTTTGGATGACGTTTATATTTCACCATGTTTAACCCACCTCCATCCATCACAGCCTCATAGGCGACCTCCAGCATGAGTCGGAGCTGGGGGTCCATGGTATTGGCCTGTTTGGGGTGGACTCCGAAGAACCGTGCATCAAAATGACTAATGTCCTTCAGTTTCCCGTTCCTTTTGGGTAGACCGTACAAACCTTTGGAAAAGCAGAAAGAATCTAGTTTACTTGGGTTCTTACTGTATTTGAAGATAATGTCAATTAATGTTAATGCCTCATATTTCAAATTCTTTGAAAGGGAAGAAGAATAAATGTTAAACTGTTACCTCTTTTAAAATGAAAGACATTACTGGTCATGTTCTAAGTTACTCACTATACTGTATTTCCATTTTCAAATATTTTTCTTTTATACCCAAAGGGAACCGCATTGTTTCTGTTGTAACATCTGTTCCCCATTCAAACCCGTGAACAGCTGATCCATAATGAATTGCAGGTGCTGCTGCAACCTTAATGAGTTCCTGGGGTGACTGTGGCTTAGGAGGAAGAGTAGTCTTGCAATCAAAAATCTGTGGCTTCAATTACAGCTTCCTCCCATCACATGCTGATGTGCCCCTGGGCAAGGCAATTAACACCAACACCAACAATGGGTGTATGAGTGAGAGTGCTGCTAAATGAATCTGGCTTTAGTGTAAAGTACTTTGAATGAGCACTATGACCAGACTTATTCCATTCAATTCCAAAATAATTCACTAATCCTTGAAGGAAATTAAACATTGCTGTAACTCAGATTATACAATTTTCTTCAAAGAATTGTTGTAGATGCTGATGTCTGTGGGCAGGATGGATCTCCTGTAGAAGTCTGTATTACAGTGTATCTAGGGAAGCCTCTGACTGAAGACCCTCTGCTGCTGTATAACAGTCTCATGAGGAGGATGCTCAAGGTTGTGTGCCCTATCTAAATTTATTTTACATTTTGGGGTTAAGGTGGCTGAGGAACCTCAGTGGTAAATGTGACTTCAGGGGATATTCCAGGTACCGTATTTTCCGGACTATACGTCGCTCTGGAGTATAAGTCACATTTATTTAGAAATTGTCAAACATAAAGGTTCCGGTGACATGCTGCCTGCTTTTTAACAAACATGCGGAAACTTGGCTTTGGCTAAGAAGTCTGCTGGCAGTTTCTGACGCTCCAATGTCCGTGCTAAATCAGGATGGTCAGGAACGGCTCTGCTCCGCAGGTGTTCTGACGCCCTTTGCGTGTCTGTAGTTCCCTTGCAGAACGAGCACAACGTGCTGGTTATGAGCACTAAGCAAGCACGGGCATTTTGTGCAGTGTGGGCGGTGCGGCGATGCAGGGGAAACTGTTTCTGAGAGGGAAATGCAAACTGACCGACCGAACACCTGAAAAGTGCACAGTCGTTCCTCCAGCTCTGGTCATCTAGCTTTCAGCCCATGTTCAGCTTTCCCCATGACTGCAAATGGTAATGTTTAATCCTCGGTTTATTTCTGTCAGTATGAATTAACATTTAACGCATCAGTGAAAAAAATGTGTCATGAAGATGAAAAAAACCCATATATAAGTCACTCTGGACTATAAGACGCAGGACGAGCCAAACTATGAAAAAAAAAAAAAAAAAAAAAAACTGTGACTTGTAGTCCGGAAAATATAGTAATTTTTTTCCAACTTTGAATTAGAAAAGTCTTGCTTGCGTGGAAGAAAAGGAACATACCATCGTTTCCAACTTTGGGTCAAATGTGCAGTCTGGATATTGTCACAGTCCAAAAAAAAAAGTTCTGGTATACTGAGTTTATAGAAACTAAAATTCACAAACTACCTGTGGTAACCAAAACAGTCTCTCTGTTGTGATAATGTTTAGAATCCTGTATTCCAAACTAAGACTAATTTCTGCTGTGCAGTCATACAATGACTGACAAGATGGCATCATTGTAGAAAAGAAAAGCTCCAGACATGCTGAGTCCAGCCTATGTCTATTGAACGGATTTGAAGGTGTGGTTACCTGTACAGGGAAATGGTCCAGCAAACAGCTGACTTTCATAATAAAGATCTGATTGAACTCATACAAATGAACCTGGAGCTGCTGATCTTCCAGCAGTTTCTAAATACTTCTAATGTAGAAATTAAATGGTCAGAAAATATGACAGAAGAAGCACTGCAGCTGATATCTTTTCACATCTTTTTGTCTGCGTATGTTTAGGTTTAATACAAAATTGCATTCATAATTTTTTTAAAAACACAGTATGTATGAGTAAATGAGAATATGAGGGGAAAAAAGTTAAACATTTTGTCATATCACATGAAGACTGAACAAGATGCCATACAGACGGGATTTAATACACCATAATTCAAAGCTAACACTTGATGATTTCCCATGGCATGTCTAACCTGGTGTCCACCGTCGGTCGTCCTCTGTCACCATGTCCACACCATTGATGAGGTTTTCCCAAAATTCCTCCAGGTTGTCAGACTCTGGCAAACGGCCTGATATACCTGCTATGACGATCTCATCCATCCTGGATTACTGTAAACACAGATTGAGAGGGGGTTAAAGAACAATCACTGCAGGATATTTAGTAAATAAATGAAAGTGACAAACTCTTTCAAAATGGAAACTTTTCATTCTTGACAGTGTGTTTACCTCTTCCACATGCTCATTTTCCTCGCATAAAAAGAGTTTCTAAAGATTCCTATTGGATCTAAATGTAGAAAAGAGAAAATAACTCGGACTCCTGAGCCTGGCTCTGCAGGAAGTGTCTCCTTGTTAAAAGGTAGTCTTTTCTCTCCACAGCTGCCCTGTGTTTACACTGGGGATTGCATTAAAATAAAGAATCATATACTTTTTTTTTTATATGAGTATGTTATAATTGGGGACTATTTATCTTTATGCAAATATATTTTAATCTGAACCTCAATGAGAACTGATTAGGGGCTGCATGATGTTGCAGTCGTTAGCGCTGCTACCTGAAAGAGAGCAACAAGATCATTTGTTCAGATCTGAGCCGGGCCTTTCTATGGATGCATGGTTTCCCTATGGATATGTGGGTTCTCTCTGGGTATTCTGGCTTCATCACTTTCCAAAAACATGCAGATACAACTCATACTTCAGGTATGAGTTGTATCTGCATGGTAGTGTGTCCCTGTGATGAACTGGATGTACTTGCCAGCAACTTTATTCGCTAAACCTTTTCAGTTGCTTCTTAACACAAATAACTTACTGGCCAATTGCATGGCAGCGCCTCATGCAGCTATCTAGTTGTGGTGCAGATAACTTTTCACACACAACCATCTCTCAGATTGACAGAGAACTGACAAAAGAGGGAAACTACACAGTGAGCAGCAGCTGTGTGGAACAAAATACCTTGTTGATGTCAGAGGAGAAAAGGAAAAGTGGTTCGAGATGCTCCGAAAACTTCCGGTCAAAACAACAGTTCACCATCTGTGACGTATACAACAGGTGGAACCTTGACGCAGATGAACTACAGCAGCAGGAGACACCCGCAGGTGCTTCTCCTGTCAGCTAAGAACAGGAATGTGAAGCTACAGTTCACTCAGACTCACCTAAACTGGACAGTAACAGACTGGAAAAACACTGACTGGTCTGATGAGACTTGATTTGGTCGGGTCAGAAGTTGGGGGAACATCATGAAAGCACGGATCCATCAGCAGGTCAGGATAGTGGTGGTGTCATGGTGTGGGGAATATTTTCTTGGAACACTTTGGGCTCCTTGACACCAGCTGAGCATCATTTAAAGCCCACAGACTACCTGAGTGTTGCTGCTGAGCATCTCCATCCCTTCCTTCATGACCACACTGAGCCATCTTCTGATGGATACTTCAAGCAGGATGAAATCACAGACTATTCTATTTTCAGGTTTTCTTTGTTTGATATTAAACTTTGTTTGATGATCTGAAATACGAGGGACAAAAAAGCAAAAAGAGACAAAATCTGTAAGGGGAGCAAACCCTTTTTCACAGGACTGAACACTATGAGTGTCAGAACAGACGACAGCGGTTAGATCACCTGCTGAGAGACATTCCCAAATCCATTTCAGCACTTGCATTACATTACACACCCAAGAACACATCTATGAAGAGAAGAAGAGAGATGGACTCTTGGATAATTTGGTACAATATGGAGCAGACCCAGAACACACTAACACTAACAGCACTCACAGGACCGAAAGGATACAGCAGCTATTCACTGCACACATGGCACAGTTCCTGAACACACAGTCTGAACCAAAGCTGTGCTGCATTCTGCTGAGCTCCAGTGCATGCCACAACAGGAGAAGACATGTCAGCGGCTTGATGAAAAGAACAACACAATATCGATCAATGCTGAACTCTACGACTACTCCCCAGGCAACAACAGGTTAATCTAAAAAAAATTACAATATGATGAAAAAGTTCAATAGTTTTGTCATTGCTTTCAAGAAGTCAAACTCATGTTTTAAATATAGAGTCACTCCACATAAAGGATTGAAATATTTTACTCTATTTTCTTGTAATTGTAATGATTATGGCATACAGATAACAAAAACCAAGAACTCAGAGTCTCAGAAAATTTAAAATTTTAAAAATTGAACCTTTTCACACTATTCTACTTTTTTTTTAATCTACCTGTATATCATCCTCCTCCACTACCTGACAATGACAAACTGCTGATTAATATCAGGAAAGCAGTTTAGTCAACTTCCTGATCAGCTTCCTCACAATCTCTACAATCATCTTACAGCAACAATAACACCTCTATCATACTGTAAATGCTGCTCAACATTATATGTGAAGTATGTTTCATTTACAGGACTTTCATTCATGAAATGTCACTGAATTGAATTTAATATCAGTTCAACTCAATTCATGTAAATATCACCAAGTCCCAACAAAAATCACTTCAATCATTGTAGAAAAGAAACAGGTCCATTTTAAAATGTACCCACTTTAATCCACTTTATTCTACGATAATCCAGTATAACAGGAATTAATTACATTCAAAACCAACACTTTGATGCAATCCTAAATCCTGAGAAAGTACAAGGAAGAGACATCCAGCAGAACCAGGCTAAAGATGAGCCGTCAAACCTGTATTATCTGACCAGCTCATAATACTGCCTTGAAAAATTAATTTAACAAGAGTTTCTTTACAAGCGAATTTTAGTTGAAGGTCATCAAATTAGGGATGCTCAATACATATGCACCAGTATTGGCCGATGTTAGCCATTATTTAACACGGGGGGGCATGTGGTATTTGTTCGGTAATGTGACAGTAATAGTGATGCAGCACAGGATTATGGGGTGTTGAACTGAAGCAGAGAAGCAATTAAGGCGGTGCAGTCGCTTTTACATGGTGTCAAAAGTGTAGAGAAATATATATAATATTGGTAAATACTGGCCATAACAGTAGCATTAAGATATATGTATCGATATTGGCCCAACTATTTATATTGGTGCATCCCTAACTAAAATCAATAGAAACAGCTCCCAACACCCCCTAGCCCCACCCCATGTCTCCAAGCAGCAGCCAAATAAGCGGTGCTTCTGTCCCCAATGTCCCCATGGGTGAGAACCCTCTTTCTGACCCCCATGGTCCCCGCAAATAACCAAACACTACCTACAAAAAGTGTAAGTTGGTCCTAAAAAACAAATATGAAAAAGTTCCTTTTTTTATGGTTCAACAAATAGAAAAAAGGTTTTATTGAATCTTCAGTTGTATTTGAAGTATTTCTGTTCATAGAGTAAAATGGATCAGTTTCTTTATTGTTTAGTGTGAATCAGGACCATAAAAATAAATTGAATTGTCAGGCTCTTCTGCCCTGGGTGGAGAGCCATATCATCTAGATTCAAAACTACTCATGAGCCAAATTATCATCATTTCCAGAAGAAAAAAGCAGAAAGATCCATAAACTATTTTTAATGAAAAATGTCCAACAGCCATAGACTATTACTGTAACATAATAACTAAAGTGATGGGCTTCCAGCAGCGTCCAGAACCCCAGTGTGCCAGCCATGTTAAGAGGATAGAGGAGTCTTTAGCAGTGCAGTCACTTCTTCCAGGAACCTGCTCAGCCAGACTTGATCTACTAAAGCACAGACTGGTTGCTCACAATTCAAGTCACTGGAACATTTAGAACTGGAAAGTCACTGCAGGAATGCCCAACACATTCTCTCTTGTGGTTACAAAACCATAGTTATAAAAAAATAAATAATAATTTTAAAAAAGCATCAACCGTTAGTCAAACTTTTCAAGCAATAAACTAAATCCTATGTTGATAAATCCTAATGAATGACAGAGCAAGTTTTAACCCCCCCCCCCACGTATTGTAAATGACGCAGCAAAATAAGAGATCTAAGTAGAAACCTCACCTGTGTAATGCTCAGACTTTTCAGATTCTTCCAATATTATCAACCAGGTCGAGTTCCGGTGCTGAATTCGTTAGAAAGACAGCTCAGCTTGGTATGTTCGGCCTCCCTGCTTCTTTCCCTTTTTTCCTCTGATGAATATAAATGTGCTGTATTATGCCTGGCCACGCCACATGGGCTGACAGCCGCTTGACGGCACAGTCCAATGAGAGGAGAGGCAGAGCTTCTGGGTCCAGCCAGTGATGGAGTAACTCGTTGGCCTCCGACGTAAGAGGAAAGAAGATGTTAGCAGGGGGGTTACTCCAGTTCAGACTGACTCTGAATGTTCCGAGTCGCTTTGCTCCTTCTGCCCTGAAATTTTACTAAGCAATAAGCAAAATTTTGGCTTAACGGAAACGTTAAGCCAAACCGACTTTCTGACTTTTTCCTAATAATTATATCTTATATTTATTTAAGTGGTTCAGGAGGAACAGTTAAAATAACAATGACTGGAAATAAAAATACCTGGTTTAAACCTAAACGTTTTATTAGCGTTTATTTTCAGTTCATGATCCTAAAATTAAATGAAGCATGGAATACAAACGACTCCATCAGACCGGTGTTTTCACTCGTTGATGTCAACAATGAACTATTCTGAATGACATGTGACTTGACCAATCAGGCAGCGGAGGTGTGAGGGTTTATCCAATCACCGTAGAGAGGTGTGTGACTTTCAGAGATAAGGTGATTACGAGGCAGGGCTAAATGTTGACGTCACCTGAAGCTCTCGCGTGATCTCTTTGGGTTACTGGAGTTCACCATTTCAACCAGTAGTACACTCGTAAGGACTCGCTTCACCCCGTTACTGTGATAATACAGAGATAACAAAGGCAAACTCTATCTTGCTAAATAGATAGTAAAACAAACAGCAACACAGGTCAGGTTATTTCAGGACCAGATTGCCTACTAAGTTTAAAATCAGCTGAATTCATGGAAATTCAATAAAGAAAATCATGCAAACATTTTTGATTTTCTTTTTCATGACTCATTCTGTTGCTCTTTGAAAGTGGTTCATAATCAGTTTGCATTCTATAAGCCACAGTATTTCAGTACCAGCAGATGGATTCATCAAAATGCCATAGGCCTTGTGTTCCCATGAAAGATTTCACAGCATGTAAAACTGCAGTGCCAGTTACCCTCTCCAAAATGACAGCCACTGATGACAGCGTGTTCTCTAAAGGGTATCCTGTAGCTTTGTTGACACCTAACATCTAACTTAACTATGTTAATTATTTCACTCTCACTGTTGATGAGCTCCAAAGTTGTTGAATCTTAAATGAACAAAATGAGCTCATTTGAATGAAATATTGCTATCCAGTCATGTATCAGCAGAGTTTGGAACAAAGGACTTAACTCACTTAAGGGGGCCTCGATGGCCTCGATGAAATTTGATGGAGCATAAATTTTTCCTGCTGACATGTATTGTTGGTTGTCTTTCTGCCACGTTCAAAATTCAGTTACAGAGGGATGTTTTAATTCTGAGCAGTGAGCTTCATTGTAAGCTGCAACAGCATGCTTGTTGGGGTTAAGACCGTAGGATATGAAGTACAGAGCATGTGTGACTATTATCTGTAAACTGACTTGTGAAGACTTTGGGTGAAGCTGATAGGACAGTGTCATGGTCCACTGTGAAACGTGTTCTGTAACAACATAGGATGGAAGGCTACTCACCGAGGAGGAAGCTATTACTATTACTATTACTCCAAAAGAAACATAACGAAACCAGACTGCGGTTTCTAAATGCACACAGAGACAAAGACCTTTATTTTTGGAGACATGTCCTGTGTTCTGATGGAGCTAAAGTGGAACTGTTTGGCCATAATGACCATCGTTACATTTGGACGAAAAATGGGGTCACTTGTAAGTTTAGAAACACCATCCCAACTGTGGAGCATGGGGGTGGCAGCATCATGTTGTGAAGCTGTTTTGCTGTAGGAGGAACTGGTGCACTTTATAAAATAGATGGATGAGGAAAGAATATTATGTGGAAATGTTGAAGCAACATCTAAACACATCAGCCAGGAAGTTAAAACTCAGGTTCAGATTGGTCTTCCAGATGGACAATAATCCTCAGCATCCAGCCAGAGTGGTTCTAAAGTAGCTGAAGGACAATAAAATAAATGTTTTGGCATGCCCATCACAAAATCCTGATATCAGTCTTATGGAGAAGTTGTGGATAGATCTGAAAAGGCGTGTCAGTGAGGTAGCCTACAAACCTGACCCAGTTTCACCAGTTCTGTCAGGAAGAATGGACCAGAACTCCAGCAAACTATAGTTATGAACTTGTGGAAGGAAACCCAAAAGGTTTGACCCAAGTCATACAGTTTAAAAGACAATTATCCCTGATACTGACCAAATGTATGTAAACTTCTGAAGTTGAAGAAAGTTACAAAAAAAAATCTCTAAAAATGTTTACGCTACATTTTATGGCATTTAGCAAATAGAAATCATTTTGGTAATCCTGACTTAAAACAAGAGATATTTGGTCTGATTTAACTTACACTGGTAGATTCAATCCCCCCTGTGCTACCCTTTGTGATTCCGATAATTTCTGAACCTTTTGAAAAAGTTTCATGTTAGACCAACCTTGTTTCCTTCATGTTCTCAAGTTGAAAAAACCATCAAGTCCTGGATTAGTTCAACAGACCTTCATGTGACAGAACTCCTTGAGACTCCATTCAAGCTACAGCCGTCCCTTGCCATTCCTTCTTCCAGTCATCATATGCTTACCTGTCTGCTCCTTCTCTGGACTCACCAATCAAATTGCAACAAAAGACATCTTCTGGATCATTGTCTGAAATGCCTCCAACACAACCTTCAGGAACAAAAGCCTCCTTCCCAGCTGCCACCTCTGCTTCCATTCAGTAAGACAGTCCTTACCCTCCATTTCTATTGCTTCACCATATAACTTATTCTCATCCAGTTTAATACCGTGTCCTCTTCCAGATGCAGCAGAACCCCAAACCCTACAAAACATTCATCATGCACATTCTTTGTAAATAAACCCTTTTCACTTTCAGTCTGTGTCCTGGACCTGATTCTGTGAGTGGGTTAGAAAATTACCTAAGAACACGACATTGCTAAAGTTTCTAGGTTTATGCATTGAGGTTTAGATGCCAATTAAAACTGATATGCCAGCATTAAAGCTTTCAAATCATATCTAGGGTGGTTTACATAACGATATAGATTACTTGAGATCATTTTGATAGCACTCTTCAAATAGTTGTGAGTTCTGCTCCATACAAGGAGCCTTCTATTTCAAGTAATGGGTTGTATTTTGATTATGTCACCTCATTCAGCCTTTTCAAAATGTTGATGCCCATGTACCTGATGTTCCCCATCTGAATATCAGACGAGAGGGGAAGGGACAGTGATTGCTTCTACTTTATACAGTAGTTTGAAATTGTTGACAATTTGTTATCGTCTCTGGAAAAGATGAGTTGCTGTTTAAAAACAAATTAGCACATACATTTAATGGGTTATGTTAACACTTAATACCAAGGATATCTTTGTTTTGATGAAATTGTGACAGGGGAGTAGACAGCCAAGTCTGGTGCCTCTTTTAAAGACTAAAGCACAGAAATCCAACCATTTTTTACACAGACCTCATGGAAGATGTACCATATTCTGGTCCATGACAGAATATGTCCAAATCCAGATTTATTAAAGTAGCAAATAGAAGTTTCCAGTACTTCTTGGGATTTATCAACTTCTACCGCAGGTTCATAAGAAACATCAGTGTCATCGCATCTCCTCTCACAGCCCTCACCTCCACCAAGAAATAATTTTCATGGACCTCAGAGGCCAACAAGGCTTTTCAGGAGCTAAAACAGAGGTTCTCCCAGACTCCCATTCTTATTCATCCTGATCCTGACTCCCAGTTCATCCTAGAGTTTGCCGTTTCTGACACTGGGTGTTGGAACGGTCCTTTCCCAACGATCCCCTGAGGACAACAAGCCTGGACTTTCTTTTCCAAACATTTCTCTCCCCCTGAAAGAAACTACGTCAGAGACAGGGAACTTCTTACTATAAAGCTGTCCCTTGAAGAATGGAGACATTAGTTGGAAGGCACAGATACCCCTGTAATAGTCTGGACTGATCAAAAAAATCTGTAATATTTGCAGAATGCCAAAAGACTCAACCCAAGACAGTCTCATTGGGCCCTATTTTTCTCCAGGTTCAATTTAAACATCACCTACTAACCAGGTACACACAATATAAAACCTGATGCTATCTCCCGACAGTTTTCCCCAGATGACTCTGAAGAAACTGCCCAACCCCTTCTTTCACCCTCCTGAACTGTGGGGAGCCTGGCTTGGGACACTAAAAAAACTCATCCAAAAGGCCTCCACATAAGAACTGGATCCAGGTGGGGGTCCCCCTAACCGTCTTTATGGCCTTCCAAAGTCTGCTCCCAGGTTCTCCAGTGGGTCCACAACTCAGTTCTCTTGTCACCCTGGGGTCAGTTGCACCATTGGCTTACTCCACCACTATTTCTGGTGGCCATCTCTCAAAGACTCCACAAATGTCATCTCCACATACAGTTTGTGCCAGAGAGGAAAACTCTCACCATCCTCCCGCAGGCGTACTTCAACCCCTTTCTGTTCCTTGTTGGCCTTTGTCCTACATTTCACTGGTCTTCCTGCTTCCAAAAACAACACAGTAATTCTCACACAGATTTTTCCAAGGCTTGCCACCTCATTGCCCTCAGACTTCCTTCAGGCTCCACTACAGCCTGACTCCCTGTCTCCCATGTCTTCAAACGCCACAATATTCCCACTGAGATTCTTTAGGATCAAGGACCTCAATTCATCTCTCAGGTTTGGAAGGCCGTCTGCTCCCCCCTCAGAGCCAAACCAAAACTCACCTCAGGTTACCACCCACAATCCAATGGCGAGTGTGAAAGATTAAATCAGAATTTGAATACTCTTCACTGTCTGTGCCAACAATCCAACCTCCTGGCGCATCCACTTGCCTTGGATTGAATATGCCCATTACTCACATCTCAGCAGCCACCGGATTTTCTCCTTTCGAAACCTTTCTAGATTTCCAGCCGTCTCTTATTCCCTCCACATTCCCAGACTCCACCATTCCCACCATCAGGACTCACCTCAGGAACTACCAGAGAATCTGGGATCAAACCAAGGCTGCACTAGACCGGACATCAATCCAAAACAAAAGACTTACCAACCACAAATGCATTTCAGCTCCCACCTGCCTTCCTGGCCAGAAAGTTTGGCTTTCTTCTAAAGACTTCCCCCTGAAGACCTATTCTAAAAAATCTCTCCCAGATTCCTTGGTCCATTTCCCATCCAGTCTGTCATTAGTCCATCTGCCGTTTGTCTCCAACTCCCATCTCCTCTTTGAGTCCATCCTGTTTTTCATGTCTCCCAGATCAAACCTGTTAATTCCAGTATTTTGTGTCCTCTGACCAATCCCCCACCTCCTGCCTGGGTCATTGATAACCATCCTGATTTTCAGGTGCAACCCATTGTGGATGTTTGGCTGAGGTTTCCAATACCTCATGGACTGGGAAGGGTATGGTCCTGAGGACCGTTCATGGGGCCCTTGATCTTTTATTTTGGACCATACCCTTATTTCTGATTTTGAGGAGAGTTCTACTTCCTTTTCTCGGCTGCCAGGTGCCGTCCGTTGAGGGGGGGTACTGCTGTATCCTCAGACTGGTATGTTGTTTGTCTGGGTTCTGCTTTCTTCTTGTCTTCACAGGGTGTGATTGGCAGGTGCAGCTCCCAGGTGAGTGTCAATTAACATCATCAAGGAGCAGTATTTAGAGAAGTGGATTTCCTGAGACGGATGCCAGATGGTTAACTATGACTAGTGGTATGACCGCTCCCTCTGAGCCTTTTAGTTCTACTTTCCTAGAACTTACCAGTGCTTTTATTCATCCTGACAGATTATCTCTCTGAAGGTTCCTCCCAGAGTTTTGGTGTTCAGCTTCCATGCGATTTGGCAACTCTCAGGGTTTACTTCCCCAGCATCTCATTCTTGTCCTCCTCACCGCTCTAGATGCCCACCAGAAGATCCTCTACGACTCACCTGCCTGTCCACCCTCCAACGGTACTTCCTCTCCTTCAAAGGAAAACGACAGTGGACTGAGCCACAAACACAAAACAGCTCACCCAACAAACAGCCAACCACAAGTTCTAGGGATATTCCATGCTCCCTTTCGGTCACGACTCCATCTAAAGTAAGAACCTGACCTCCATCTCTGTTTGGAACTGTCTTTGGCAACCTTTCATCATCTCCCCCATGTCTTCTAGTACGGACCCATTCCTGGCTTGGTGTCTCTTCTCCAACATACCAACAGATCCAGTAAGCTCTTTTTTTTTTTTTCTTCATTCAATAAACCATTTCAAACTTTTATTCCTGTCCATAATTGTTGCTTGAACCAGTCACCTTGAAATCATAACGTGTATTTATTTATAAATCGACAGGTGCAGCACATACCTGAGTGTCCACTAAATCCATGCATATAGTTCTTTAGGACATCCGGATGTTTCTGATCCAAGAATCCATGAGTTAGAATTCTGTATGACAGTGGTCTCAAACTGCATTCCTCAAGGGCCAGAGTCCTGCAACTTTTAGATTTCTCTCTGCTTCAGCACACCTGGCTCTAATATTAGCTCATTAGCAGAGCTCTGTGGAGTTTGACTGCATGCTAGTGAGGCAGTTTCACCATGTAGTTCAAGTGTGTAAGACAAGGGACACATCTAAAAGTTGCAGGACTCTGGCCCTCAAGGAATGCAGTTTGAGACCACTGCTGTAGGACCACACAAAAACTGATGGGCATTTTGTTGTTTTATATGATTATTATTCTGCCAGGAGCATTTTTTTTCCCCCTCTTGGGTCCTGTGGCGGGTGTCATCCAATGGTTAGATGTACTATCGCCATATGCTACGCTGGCGTGTGGGCCAGAGTGTTTTCTTTTCTTTCCCACCACCCTTCTACTTGAACTAAATTCATATATAATCCCGTTTCCTTTAGCAATTTAAATGCTTTATCTGGTCATGTTTCATGTTAAGTACCTTATTCACTGGTAATGTCTCCATCTTAATGCTTTAATTCTTCTCTACTCGCACTATATTTTTCTTATTGAATTATATGCTCTGTCTCCATGTCCATACCACACTCACATCTATCTGTTGGCTGTTTACCCACCAAATTACATTCTACTTAATCCTGTATGTCTGAGTTGTAACCTTGTCATTACTACTTGTTCCTTTCAACTTCCAATTATTTCCATTCTTCGTACTTTTTGTTTTTGAAATGCTGACCTTTAGTCCCTTCCTCCCAAAGCTGTTGCCATTCAGATTTCACTTGGTTCTTAACATTTTATTTCAGATTTACTAAATGCTATTTCCATAACTAACTTGTTTTAAAGACAATTTAGCTGATCTGCCATATCATTCCCTTCCATGTCTTTGTGTAAGTATCCACATAAACCTAACCTTTTACTTGAATTTGTTAGTCTAAATACAATTTCATATACCAGTTCCAAATGACTTTTGGATGAGAAATTTAAAATGGACGTTGACAATGATAAGTACTCTTTCCATCCTATTTTGCTCTACCCACTGTAATGCCATCAAAATTGCTAACATTTCCACTGTATACGCAGCTAAATGATTAGATGTTCTTTTGCTTCATAAATATATTTAGTTCAGGAATAGCATAAGCAAGTCCAGTTTTGCCTGAGACTAAATCCTTTGAACCATCTGAATATATAACAAGATCTATATACATTCTATCATTTACAAATCCTACCCAGTTATCTTTATTAATCTGTACTTCTTCATAAAACTCTAGATTAAGAGTGTTATAAGAAGAGCTGAGGCTTCGAGGCATGTCGAAGGGGCGTTTCCACAAAGCGCGTATCGAGGCTTGCTTCATTTAGGAGAGGGGCCAAAAATGATGAAGCCTCGCTACCCAGCCGTACCACATGACTTCTTCAGGAAGTGGTTCAGATTGCCCGTGAGGTTTGACAGGCATTTAAGTGCCTCAGTATTCAGTCAATTTGTGGGTGTTTGTTGGAGAGTTACTGATTGTTCACGTTTTGGATAGAGCTTTGATAGTTTGGAGATTGAGTAGAGGATGGAGCCAGTTAGGAAGAGAAGGATTTCACCGATGTGGGAACATTCTGACTTAATTTCTCCCAATAAGGTAAGGTAAATACAGCATATTTAAGATTAATTAGACTTGCTTATCAAGAACTGTATTTTTCACTGTTTATTTATAGGTGAAGTGTTTGTGTTCCAAGGAGTTGCGGTACAATAATACTTCATCCATGCTGAGGCATTACCGTGCTTTCCATGAGAATAGGCAACTGGAGCTACACCCAGCCATGGCAAGTTTTACAATACTATATACACACACAATCTCCAAATTGACCTTTTTTATTGTGTAAATAACAAGCAAAAAGGTAACAGGCACTGTATTTATTTCCTTTTAACCAGCCACAGGACAACAAGAGCTGGATGAACTTCTCATCCCCACTAAAGTGAAGGATACACAACCCTTCAGTATTGTGGATGGTGTTGGCTTCAGGGCATTTGTGTCTAAATTGGATCCTGATTATGTTCTCCTACACAGCAAGTATGTATGGATGCATACATAAAATGTAAGAGTATGTTGTAACATGATTCATCTCTACATATGTTTTTACTTTAGGCTCTGAAGGTCATGGTGGAGGAGAAGTTTGAGTGTGCAAAGGAGAAGGCTAAAGTGGAAAAGGCGGCTGCTGTTAGACTTGCATCTGACATGTGGACAGCCATCAACATGGATGCCTAATTGGCTGTAACATGCCATTTTGTGGATGAGAGAACTAGGCTCTGTGCTGTGTTGCTGGGAGTGCAGTCAGTCCCCCAATCACACACTGCTGAAAATATAACTCGTGTGAAAAGCTCCCTGATGGAGGAGTGGGGGGGAATCACTAATAAGGTGACATGTATGGTCACTGACGGTGCTCCTAATATGGTCGCCTGTGTGAGAGAGCTGAAGCTTCACCAATATATTTGCATTGCACATGCAATGACTCTGATGGTGAAGAAGTCGCTTGACCAGCACCTTGTGCTCTCTGGTATCCGGGCCAAAGTTACTTGAGAAGCAGCACGACTGCTTATGTGACATAGTATAAATTGGAATTATTATTCCAATTTATAATAAAGCCAATAGTTTTTTATGCTCCTACTGCAGTGATTCAATGGTCTATTCATCTGTGTTTTTAAAGGAGAAGCTTCTTCTTCTGGGCCTAGAACAACTGAAGCTGATGCAAGAGGTGGAGACCAGATGGAATAGCACATATGTAATGTTGCAACGTTTGTTAGGTTACAATTAAAGGAGCCAGTTGGAGCAGCATTAGCTGGCCTCCAAAGTGACATCGTTTTATCAACATCAGAGGAGTTCAATATTGTTGGAGGGTGCCTTTCTTTGCTGTCTCCATTTTTATGATGCCACTGTTGAGCTGTCCACAGGGGAAAATGTTTCTGCCTCCAAAGTGGTTCCCCTCATGAAAATGTTGGAGCAAAGCCTTCAGGAGGAGATTACAGCAGCTGCCTTAGAAGTTGGAGACCTCATCAGGCAACTACAGGATAAGCTTCAGATTTGGCAGTCCATGAGCATCCTATCCATAGCTACCCTCCTCAACCCCAGATTCAAAGTCATAGGTTTTTCAGCCAGACTAAAGCTACCAAAGTAATTAAGAGACTGACCTCAGAGTGTGTCACCATTATGTGATCTAACAGAGCACAGAGGAAATCTCCCAGGCTTCCACCTCTCATGATATCACTGGAGGTAATCAATTATATTTTCATTTTGAGATAAATTATTTCTATCAGAAGACTTGCTAACATGATCTGCTGTTTTCTCTTAAGTAGCAAACTGTGGCATCTTTTGGACATGAGTGTGATGGAGACGAGAAAAATGCAAAATGTAACTGCAGATGCCACGGCTGATGTCCAGTGCTACCTTTCAGAGCCCAATATCAGCAGATGGAGAATCCACTGGAGTAATGGGAGACGCAAAAACTACTGTACCCAAGTTTACACAAACTTGCCTTTGCGTTTTTGTGCACACCAGCATCTTCAGTGCCCTGTGAACGGGTGTTTTCAAAGGCCAGAGAAGTAGCGTCAAAAAAGGAATCGCTTAAAGCCAAAAACTTTTATTTCTGAATAAAAATGAATAAAATCTTCCATTTGCACATCACTGTCCAAGTTACACAAGCATATCCAGTGCCTTCTTCCAAGTTCCACAAAAACTTTCACTGTCTGTATGCTTAAGCCCATGCAATTTCACTACAGTGACAGAAAAACGTACACAGCTTACCATATAAGATTGTACTTTTCTTAGAAAAATTACACACAGAACATGTTCAAAAATATTTTATTATACATGTATAATATGGACCCAAAATGTACATGTGATAATCATATGAGAAATTATTTATTACTTATTAATAATCACTTCCAAGGCCTGTAAAGGATAAAAATACATGCAAGCATCACAGATTATATTGCTGACTGTGATTATGCACTTGGCCAAGAGGTGGTTTCATGTGCAAATGAAGCTTTGAGAAATGAACCCTTGGCTGAAGCAATTGGCTCAAGTGGTTCAATGGCTCACGAAGCCTCATCTCACCATCACTACTCTAGATCTACATTGAAATTTGGAAACAAGCAAAACGGTGTGAGCGCATTGTCGCCGGGGAGTTGTTTTGAATTACAAAAAATGGCGGCTCGCATTTACGCACTGGAGGTACGTCATCGTGATTTTGTCCATACATTTCTGTCAAGACGTGCAGAAGAAACAGCGCCTCCTACAGTCAAAATATACAATGACTGTGGAATTTCTATTTTGAAATATGCAAAAAATTGCGATTTTTTTTTTTTTTTTTTTTTTAATTTCTCCAAAGCAGAGATTTTGTGTCTTTAATTTATGAAATGTGAAATAAAAATAAACTGAGAGTAAAATTTTCCTTATCCATGGTTCGGCTACAAAACGAAAAAATGTAACATTTTGCATATTAAAACAAAATTTAAAGAACAGTTTGTTTGTTTTTTTTTACCTCTCAATCTGATGTGAAAATCCAATTACCAAAATTTACACGGACCAACACTTAAAGCTGGTTTTCATCGGATTTTCAGTGGTGTAGTTCTTGGAACTGGCCGAAAGATGGAGACGAAATTTCAACATGCCACTTCATTTGTCAATAAACTCCACAGCAAACATTTTACTACGTTGGACTGAATGAACGATACTCTGAAATAACTGCCTTCAGTCGGCAGTTATTTCAGAGTATTGAAATAACTGGCTCACCTCCACCTGGGCCAGCTGCCCAACTCACACCTACGAGCCTGACCTATGTCTGGGTAAAACAGGGAGCCAATGGTTATGCGCCCGCCGGTACGTACTCATGTGTCAACAAGAAGTTGACTGTTCCTGCCACAACATACGTGAATTAACAAATAAAGCTTCGAGAAATGAATTAACCAATCAGAGAACAAAACAACTCACAGCCATCCAATCACACCCCACTTCCTGGAGTACGGACGTTCTCCAAAGATGGCTGCTGCAGTTAACAGTGAAGGAGAAAAGTCCATTAGTATTTGAGAGAACAAAATAACCGTGGAAGGATATCAAAGCCGCTTAATATAAAGTAAGTCCGCACAGAAAAATGTTGTATGTGGATATATTGCATTTATGTAACGCAAATTACGTTGGAGTAGTCGCTGATAGGTCGACGCCTGTCTACAGCATCTGTTGACAAGAAGGAAAAGATAATTTCAGTCGTGTTAATAATCAGTTTTTATTAGAAAACATGTCCAAAAAGCCAAGCTTCGGCTCTGCTTTCGCTCTAGCTGTTGTTAGAGTGGCTTTAGATTGCATTCAGTCGACAGTTATTTCAGAGTATTGTTCATTCAGTCCAACGTAGTAAAATGTTTGCTGTGGAGTTTAATGACAAATGTATTGATTATATAAATGAATGCTGATTGAGTAGACATTTAAGCTGTAAGGTTGTTACGTTTGTACACTCGTAAAGTCCTTTATCGTAGAATAATCCACATCCACCAGCTATCGGTTCAAGCTAGACTCGGTTCATAAATAATGGTACTGAATAAACATTTGAACACACTCAACCGGCAGGCTGATATTAGGCTTCTGCTGACTGGATAGGGTGTGTGGATACTATGATGTGGCATAGTGAAAAAAATCTAATGTTATGTAAAATAACATTATTTATACACATCCAAAATTGTCTATAGGAAAAATGTTAAATGTTATTCCTTAATTTAACCATGAAGTCCCATTAAGATCAGGGATGTCTTTTATGGAAAAGACATGGTCAAGACAACAGACAAAATCCAAAAATAAAGGTTCTAGACTACAAAAAATCCTTTACATGCTGCAAAGAGAATCTGCAGTCAGATATGATCGCTAGCAAAATGTTAATACTTCTTTGTGTTATCAAGAAATTGTAGCATTATCATCACTCCCTAACTAAAAAAAGCTGGGTGAATGTATGTATATATTTGAGCCTGATTCTATAATTATATTTTAGTTGTGATTATGGAACATATACAATGAATTTAAACTCATTCACCCCATTCTTACGTTTAGGTATTCACAATACACTGGCAATAACTTCAGTATCGGCTGATGTTTGTTATTTTTTAACATCTCAGTATCGGTCCCATAAGTAAAACTGAGCAGATATGAACAACCAAACTTTTATTCCATCTTTTTACCATTTGTTTTTCAGGAGGGTGAGGGGAAGGGTTGGCCATGTGGTATTTGTTTGGTCATGTGATAGTGATGCAGTGCTGGATTGTGGGATTTTCAACTGAAGCACAGTAGCAGTGTCAGTGGTGTTAAAAGAAAAGAGTAAGGAAATATGTATAAATAATATTGGTAAATATCAGCTATCAGCCATAACAGCAGTATTAATATTGGATATTGATACCGGCCCAAATATTTATATCGGTGCAAACTTACTTACGTTTCTGATTGAAGTTGTATGTTGATAATAATTTCAACTTTGTGAAAAATTAATGGTTCACATAAATCAGTAAAAGCCCCATGTTAATTACACGTTCAGTTTCCATGATGAGGGTATGTAAACTTCTGAACTATACAGTGAATAGTGTGTTCAGTCTTGTACTTGCACAGTCCAAAAACTGACAAAGTTCTATAAATTGAGTCTGGGAAAAATCTGAAGTTGTGACTTGGTGAATGTGTATTAGGTAAAACTCATGAACATCTGTCCATAGCATTTCTTCATGTTTCCATCTCTCCATCCAAAATGATGTTAATGCTGTTGCCAGAAGTAGATTTTAAATACAATCTTTAAAGCTAGAAGCTGTAGCATTCACAAGCTTTTCTTGTGTGTGAGTAAGCCCCACACAGTGAGCAAAAAGTTATAATTTTTCAGTTTTAGCCTAATGCTTTACACTTATCAACTAACATAAATTGATATGTGACATAGTATAAATTAACTTATGCTGATGAGCATCTACGGATTGACTTCATGGTTGGTACTTCAGCTAGTCCTGGTGTGATTTAATTTTTATTTATTTATTTATTTATTTTCCTCCATAGACCCATGTCATTACATGAAATATTCCTCAAATATAGTTTAGATCCCTCCTCTAATATATTGTGAATTTCTGCTGAGGACTGTAGTACATGGATACTGTTTATCATCATGCTTAGCCTGCCATGCAGTCACAGTAGATTGTCCTTGCTCTGTAGTTCTCTGGCCTTGCAGAAGGACTCCAGCCCAGAAAATGATTGTTATTGTTTGATAAACTTTTAGGGTGCTGCCTTGGTTATTGAAGCAAAGAGAAATGGAACTCTTTAAAATTCAATTCAAAAATACTTTATTGATCCCAAAGGGAAATTAAATGTTGCTGTAACTCATTTAATTAAAGAGTTGTTGTAGATGGTGATGGCTGTGAGCAGGAAAGCTCTCCTGTAGTAGTCCGTATTACAACGAATTTGAAGAAGCCTCTGACTGAAGATACTGTTTTTCAAAGACAGTCTCATGAAGAAGATGCTCAGGGTTGTCCATCATTTTCTTGATTTTATGTGAAATTCTTCTATGCACCATCATCTCCAGAGGTTCCACAGTCGTCTCCAGAACAGAACCAGCCTTCTTTATCAGGTTATTGAGCGATTGCTCCCTGAGAAATTAGTAGTTTCTGTAGCATTCACTCCTGGTGAATGAGCACGTAGAGACCGTAGACAGTCACTTGCATTGACTTTGTTGCAATACCCTCATACTGAGCATACATGATTGTGACAGTGGAGGGGAAAACTTCCCTTTAACATGAAGAAACCCCCAGCAGAACCCGAAAATGACTCAGTGTAAACAGCCATATGCCATGGTGGTCTACGTTTGGAGTTTAGGGGATGGAACAGTGCTGTGAGAACATGTCTACCTCCTTAAAGATTGCTTTTGCTGTTTACTTTTATCACACTTGAATGTTTTCGATTTTAACATGAGCCAAAGCTAACCTAGGAAATACAAAATGCAGTTATCAAATGATGATAATAACAATGAGAAATAAGTAGAGCTGCACCGATTGGAGTTTTCTGACCAATCACGAGCTTTAAAAAGCCTGACCTGCTGATTATGATTTAGGCCAATGTCAATTTTTTTGCGTGCTAAATATAGCAACTGAGTTGCTTAGTTAGCTATGGTGGGGTGACTGTTGCAAACCGCGGACGTGGGCAGGTCTGTCAGTCAGCACTCTCTCACAGCAGATCAAAAGGGGACAGTGGCTGATTTTCAGACCTTTGTGGAGGTAGATAAGATCGGTGGATAAGATCAGTTTTACATGTAAGTATTGGCCGATCACCAATCACTCAAAATTAAGGAAACTGGGGCGGGCCGATAAATCAGTGCATCCCTAGAAATAAGATGCCTAAACCAACCTGGCCATGTTAAAAAAAAAAAAAAAAAAAACCCTGCCCCCTAAACCCAATAACTGCATCCAGCAACATTAGTTTTCAAGCATGAGGTCACAAAACGACAACTGGACATTCTTCTTCAGGGATTTCTGATAGAGAGCAGAGTTTATGCTCCCATTAAATTAGAGCAAGTTGTCCAGGTCTTCAGGCAGTAAAGCATGCCCTTACCATCATACTGCTACCACCACCATGTGTGACTGTATGTATGGAGGTATTTTTCTAAAAGGATATTAGTTTTACACTAAAACAAAAATACCTGGCTAAAGTTCTGCTTCTGTCTCATCAATCCACAGAATAGTCAGAAAGGTTTGGAGCCTCTGCTGTCAATGCCCTCCTTACCCCTCAGGCTGTTTCTCTCTCTCCACTGTGACTGAGCATCATCAGCTCTTTGGCAGGACAGGCTGTTGACTCAGTCTAGCTGACTTGTACCGCACAAAGCTGCTTATGTTAGTGGATCAGGTGGTTATAGTTTCTGAACCTACATCCCCTTTTCACTTCAGCTACTATGCTAATACTGACTGGTTCTACTGCACCACTCAGCTTCACTAAGAAAAGCAGCCATAATGTCAGTCATCTATAGCACAGTGAAAACATTAGCACAGCTTATTAAGTGTTATGTTCTACCAAATGGAGGATTATAGGGAAGTGCAAAAAAAGATCATTCAACTCAAATTCAAATGTACTTTGTTGATCCCAAAGGGAAATTAAGTGTTGTTGTAACTTATCTAATTAAAGAATTATTATAGATGGTGATGGCTGTGGGTAGGAAAGATCTCCTGTAGTAGTCCATCCTATAACAAATTAGAAGAAGCCTCTGATTGAAGACACACTGTTTTTCAATGACAATCTCAAAGAGAATGGTCAGGATTGTCCATAATTTTCCTGATTTTATGCAAAATCCTTCTTTGCATCATCATCTCCAGAGGTTCCACAGTCGTCCCCAGAACAGAACCAGCTTCTTTATCAGGTTATTGAGCCTTTTTAGGTCCCTGGCTCTGATGCTGCTGCCCCAACAGATGATGGCAGAGGAGATGACGCTCTCAATAATAGACTTATAGAAGACATGCAGCATCTTACTGCAAACCTTGAAGGATCTTAGCTTCCTCAAGAAGTCCAGTCTGCTCTGTCCTTCCTTGTAGACGCTTCACAGTTGAGTCTCCAGTCTAGTCTGTTGTCAAGATGAACACCGAGGTATTTATATTCCTCAACCACCTCCACTTCTTCTCCCATGATGTAAATAGGATTTGAGCTAACCCTCTTTCTCCTGAAATCTACAATCATCTCCTTTGTTTTGTTCACATTCAAGATGAGATGATTGTTTCCACACCATGCCACAAAGCGGTCCACCAGATCTCTGTACTCAGCTTCTTGTCCATCTCTGATCCACCCGACAACTGCAGAGTCATCTGAGTGTTTCTGGAGGTGACGGGAGTCTGACTTGTGCTGGAAGTCTGAAGTGTACAGAGTGAAAAGGAATGGTGAGAGTACAGTCCCCTGTGGTGCTCCTGTGCTGCTGACCACCTGGTTAGACACACAGTCCTTCAGTCTCACAAACTGTGGTCTGTTTGTCAGGTAGTTATTGATCCAGGCGATTGTTGAGGCCTCCACCTGAGTCTTCTGGAGTTTCAGACGAAGCAGATCAGGCTGAATTGTGTTAAATGCACTGGAGAAATCAAAGAACATGATCCTCACGGTGCTGCCTGCTTTGTCCAGGTGACAGTGGGTTTGTTGAAGCAGGTGTATGATGGCATCTTCAACTCCATCTCCACGGCAATAAGCAAACTGCAAGGGGTCCTGATATGTGCTGGTTTGCTTACATAGGTGGGCCAACAGGAGTCTCTCCAGGACCTTCATGATGTGGGATGTCAGGGCAACAGGTTTGTAGTCGTTAATGACTGATGGGTGAGTTTTCTTTGGTACCGGAACCAGACAGGATGTCTTCCATGTCTTATAGATGGTGACACCTCTTCAACCCAAGACATCTCTTGGGTTGAAGAGGTGTCACCATCTATAAGACTGTATCTGTAGTCATTGATGACTGATGGGTGAGTTTTCTTTGGTACCGGAACCAGACAGGATGTCTTCCACAACAGTTCTCTTGGGTCAAACTAAGGTTGAGAAGGTGTTGCAGAATCCCACAGAGCTACATCGCACAGACCTTCAGAACTCTGGGGCTGACACCATCTGGACCTGCAGTCTTGTTCTGGTTCAGTTTCTCCAGCTGCCTCTTCACCTAACTTCTAGAAACAGAAAAGTGGGAGGGAGAAGCAAACTAATATCCTTTTAGCAAAGGGAGTTCTTTCATGTTCAGCCTGTTTCAAGTCATCCCACAGCATCTCAATGAGATCAAATCTGGGCTTTGACTAGGCTCAGAACCTTTCATTTCTTAATTGTCAGCCAGTCTTTGGTGGATGTACTGGTATGTTTTGGGTTATTGTCATGTTGCAGGGTCCAGTTCTGCTGCAGCTTAACTTTTTTGGTTTCACATTTTCCTCAAACTCACTCTGATACACAGTAGAATTAATGTTGGACTCTATGATGTTGAGATGATGTTGAGCTGGTTATGTCCTGCTGCAGCGAAGCATTCCCAAACCATGACATCTCCATGCTCCACAGTTGGTATGAGGTTCTTTCCCTGGACTGCTGTATCTGGTTTATGCCAAACATCTTCTCTGTTCTGGTGTCCAGATAATTAGATCTTATACTGATATGTCCAACAAAAAATATTCCAGAGGTTCTGGTTTTAGTCTACATTCTCTTGGGTAAACTTCAGGCTAACCCTCATGTTTTTCTTAGACCGTAAAGGTTTCCTTCCTGCCTGCTCACCTCCCAGGAAGGTTTAACTTGTTCAGTCTCTTTCTGATTGGACAGACATTGTAAAGTTAAACCAACAAATCTGACAGTTTTGAATGTTTTTATTATCTCCCATTATCTGCACCTTTCAAAGAATCAAGCACACTCATCCCTTTCATTTCTCAGTCTCAGCAGGCAAATCTATAAGGTAACCCTGTTCACCTGTGCTCACATATTGAACTCTGTTCAGCTGAAAGCTTCCCCAAAGACACCACTGGTAGGAAATGGACAGTATTATTCAAAGTTTACACAATTCATATTTAATTCAGAAAACTAAAACTTTACTGAAATTTACTGATTGTTTGATGCAATTTTTGTATATATATTAGTATGCACAGTTTGCAACATAGTTGGTGAGATCCATATAAAAAGAAAAGAAAAGATGAATAAACAAATGTGACTGAGTTGAGTTGTTCCTGTGTCTCTTTTGAGGAAGCAAGCCTTTTCAAGTTTAGGTAAAGGCTGAAGTGGCTTGAGAGAGTAAAAAAACTTTATAGTTGATAACCAAGTGACAGTGAGGACTTGATAAATGAGAGTTCTGTTGATGCAGAAGAGGACAGTCAAGAAGGACATCAGATCACAACAGCATTAAGGTACTCAATGGCTGAAGAAATGTTTGGAAAGTCACTGAAACCATGGCTAAATCTGCCTTCACCAAACAAGCCAACTTCCTGAGCAGAAGAGCTCTCAATATGATGGAGATGGAAATGCGGGAGGAGTTCAAAAAGCTCACCTCTGATACTAGACATGTAAATGATTCAAATAATGAATACAAAGCTGGCCTGTTAGCAGAAACGGAAGACAAAGCTGGTGAACATGTTGAAGTGAAACTTGATAAACAGCAACAAGCTGATTTGAAAAAAAAACTATTAATGACTGTGAACTAAAATTAGGGGAAGTCAAACAGTTCAGTCACAAAAGGCTTGTGATGCTGCTGCTGATATACATCTTTTAGCTGTGAATAAAAGTGCATATGAGATGCAGTTGTCATTTGTGGAAAAAGTGATCCATGAAGCAATCAAAAGCCTTGTAACCTGGACCTGGGAAATATGGGTTCCAGCAGAAGAACGGGGCAACTTAGATGGCAAAGTAAGGCATCTTAAAGTGATGAAAAATAAACTTGAAACAAGAAAATCACAGTTTGCCATAGCACAAACGCAAAGGAAAAGAATAAATCTGAAGCAGCTCAGTCAGACCCTACATCTTTACCTGCATAAGCCACATCCATTGTGAAGATCCGACCCATTGGTCTTCCAAAATTTTATGGCTGTAAAAGAAATTTTTACAGATGGAAGAAAGACTGTGAGAGTTTGCAGAAGCAGGGGGAACCAACTGGCTCTCTTGAAGTGAAAAAGTTGCAGTTGCTGGATAGTGTGGATCAAAGGATATGTCGTGAATTACACCTATCTGCATACGATACTGCTACAGATATGTTCAGAGTGATGGAAAACAGGTATGGAGACAAGTCTTCTGCAAACACTTCAAAGCAATGAATGTACCTGAAAAACTCAACATTGTGAAGACATTAAAAACATGTAAAAAAAAAAAAGTGTTTGAGAGAGCATGAAGATGATTCTTAATGTATAAACACTTATCTATGTAGAAACAAAGATTGTAAGAAAGGAAGCTTTTCAGATCACCATTTCCTTCTTTGCCCAAAAGGAGAGTTTAAAAGGAGTGAAATTGATAAAACCAGAAGGGAAGGGGAAAGACTTACAGAAGAACAGGAGAAGTTCATATCTGAACTTTCACCAGAAATGGCAGAAGAATGCAGAAGAGCATTCTCAAATATGGCTGTATCAACAAATATGGCTGTATCTGACACTTGGGTGAACAGAGGGGCGCAGCTGTTCACTGACCACTACCCGGTGGTGACTTGGCTCTGATAGTAGGGAAGAATGCCGGTCAGACCTGGCAGACCCAAACATATTGTAAGGATCTGTTGGGAATGATTGGAAGAGTCTCCTGTGAGACAGAGCTTCAACTCCCAACTCCAGTAGAGCTTCGAACACGTTCCAGGGGAGGTGGGGGACATTGAGTCCAAGTGGGCCATGTTCTGCGCCTTCGTTGTCAAGGTGGCTTACCGGAGCTGTGGTTGCAAGGTTGCCGGTACCTGTCGCGGTGGCAACCCTTCAATGCTGTCAGGCTGAAGAAGGAGTCGTATTGGGTCTTTTTGGCCTGTGGGACTCCGGAAGAAGCTGATGGGCCGATTTCCTTTCTTGGAAAAGGGTAGAGTGCCTTCTCCAGGTTGGGGGGGGGGGATCCTGCCCCAAGTGGGGGAATTCAAGTACCTTGGGGTCTTGTTCACGAATGAGGGAAAAATGGAGCAGGAGATCAATAGGCGAATTTGTGTTGGGTCAGCAGTAATGCGAGTGCTATACCGGTCTGTCATGGTAAAGCGACAGCTGAGTCAAAAAGTGAAGCTCTTGATTAACCGGTCAGTTGACATTCCTATTCTCATATGTGGTCATGAGCTGTGGGTCATGACTAAAAGAACGAGGTCACGGATACAAGCGGCCGAAATGACACCCCTTTCTCTGCAGAGTGTCTGGGCTCTCCCTTAGAGATGAGGTGAGGGACTCTGAGTAGAGCTGCTGTTTCTGCATGTTGAGAGGAGCCAGTTGAGGTGGCTCAGGCATCTGGTTAAGATGCCTCCTGGACGCTTTCCTGGTGAGGTGTTTTGGGCACATCCCACCGGAAGGAGACCCAGAAGAAGACCTAGGACACGCTGGAAGGACCATGTTTCTCAGCTGGCCTGGGAGCTGGCCCAAGTGGCTGGGGAGAGGGAAGTCAGGGTCTCCCATTTTAGGCTGCTCCCCCACCCAACCAACCCCACATAAGTGGAAGATAATGTATGGCTGGATGGATGAAACCTCACAATGCTAAGTTATGTTCTCTTGTCCACCAGCATATTGACCATTTTAAGTTGCAAAAGAAGTGGGAGTGTCCATCCTAAATTGAGGTCTTTGCTTTGTTTATCCATGTTTTTTCTCTATTACTTGAATTTGTCAGTATTGTTAAAATTGATATCAAATATCCACATGTCCATACATGTTAGAGAGACACACAATCCACAGAGTTCTAACCTTCTCTCTGCTGATCCCTGCAGGTGTCGCTGTGCTTCCTGTCACACTGGCAGAGTACAGATCAAGGTGTTGCCAGGTGGGAAGTCCCAGGAGCAACCACCTGCCTTCGCCTGCTTTTTCCCTCTCTGCGTGTGGTTCTTGATGTGTTCCTTCTAACAGCAGTGACCTGAGAGGGTATCCAGAAGAACAATTTCCAGTGAGGAGTAATACCCATCTGGACGTTCTGTGGTGGCACTGAAGGCCTCTTGCCAAGTGTCGATGACCGCTTGAGAAGTAGAGCATGTGGAGTGGTCGGGGTTGGCATGGCAATGCAGGAAAAGAAGCAGGTGAGTTTTGTTGCTTAGTTCAGTTTCTAAATGTTGCTCAGATTGTTTCCTGTAAAGGTTCAGGCTTTACAGAAGAGACAGTAGAATTCTGAAACAAGCAGTACCAAGAATCTTTAGCACGACTACATGCAGTGTTACACCACTGGTGACAATCCACTGTTGTCTGTTTTGATAACACTTCTTTTGTGTCACTCTGTTTAGTGTTTATACTGTTATCATTGTAGGCCTTGATCCTGACATTTAATCTGGTTGGTTTTATTTCTGTATCATCTGGTTCTTTGTGTATCTGTCCATTGCTATCAAAATATTCCCTGCTGATGACTGGTGACTGTGGTCCAGTCTGTGTCACACAGATCAGGTGGGACCTCTGTTCCAGGTAGACAGCCGGACCCTGAGGCTTTGAGTTACAGTTCAGCAGACATCATCTTGATTGTTACCAAAGATTTTAGCTGAACGTTTTGTATCCTCCACCGCTGTCTCAACGTAAGACCCAAGTAGGGTTGAAGGTAGCGATTATTTTAGTAATTGATTATTCTATCGATTATTTTGACTGGTAATCAATTATATGGATAAAAAAAAATGGCACATTTTCAGATCTGTCATTTAACCACTTAAGCCTTTTTTTGTACAATATTAGAAATACATTAAGAGATGCGAATAAACAAATAATTCGCTTCCTTTTTAAATATGAAAATAAACATGTTATTGCCTAAAATGCAATAACATTTAGTGAACGCTCGATCATCTGTAGCAAAGGATGCATCTGCAGCTGAAAAAATCCTTCTAACAGCAACATGTGAAAAGCTCAGCTCTTTCTGTTGGACTGAACATCAACACAGTGTAGGACTGATCAGGTGATTATTTTATTGATTAACTAATTAATAATTGGGTAGCAAAAGGTGCTTAATAGGAGTTTTTTTTTGTACAGAATGTGAACCAGGTGAAGATAAAACTGCCAGTAGAAGAGGTTAGGGGCTTCTTTGTTTCTTTTTCTGCCTCTGCTTCTACTAAGAATGTGGCTCCTCGGGTCTGCTTCATGTATCCATGTGGAGGATTTTGTTGATTCTCTGCTGCTGTGGGAAAGTTATTTATTTCTCCACTGCATGGGATGTTGATCCTTAAAACTGAATTCAGGTTCAAGGAAATTGTCATATTTGTGTGTGTGTGTGTGTGTGTGTGTGTGTGTGTGTGTGTGTGTGTGTGTGTGTGTGTCGCTCAGTGGGAAACTTAGTTTCTCCTTGACATGACTAATCAGGGTTTCTGTACAGTCTGGAAAAGTCTGGAATCTTCCAGGTCTGGATAGGAACAGGACAGTAGCATGGAACAATATTTCTAATTCCAGATTTTATTTCCTAGTCCATTGTTCTTTCTTTCTCTCTCTCGCTCTCGCTCCCTCCTACCTTATAACTTACTATTGTGATGACCACAATAATAAAACTAACTCACACTTCCCAGTTTTTTCTGTGAGCTTTAGCTCTCAGCTACTAAACTTAGATGCACAGTGTGTTGGAAGACAGTAGTAGATCATCCAACTGTCCAAATGCATTAATGTCAAACAGCATGGGAATATATGGCACTCCATGTATGATGTCAAACCAAATATTGCATCCAAGTAGTGCCTTGCAATGATGAAATTGCTAACAGTGATAATGTGATGATGGTTCTGACTTGATAGATTGTGATATACTGTTATCCCTATACTGTCTCTTGTGTTTTTAATCTGTAGACTGTTGAACAGCAAGAAGTTCTCAGTATATTTGTGAAATTGCTTCATTTTCCTCACACTGAAGCTTAATGGCCCATATAGTAAAAGACTGTTGGTATGAAAACGGGTAAATTAGCTTATGCTCCTTTCTTGTTTTGTAAAGGGTGATCTATCTATGTGTTGTCAGGAGGCAGATGGTGTGACTCGTGGCCTTTCAACCAGTCAGGCACTGGTGAAGCTGCGGGACCAGCTCAGCAGCCTGCTGGAGCAGCACCAGAGAGCGACACGTCGACGGGTTTCGTGGCTGGTATGCACACACTCATCAACAAGAGATTTTCTTACTTGAGGAAGAAAAAAAATGGAAAAAGATCTTTTTGAGAATTTTTTATCTGGCATTAAAACAAAACAATTGCTTGCAGTTATTTTAGTTTTTATCTTTATTTTCCAACTTTCCAGTGGGACAGTTTCCTGAAAGTGCAAACTAGTTGAAGAATTTCGTGTTTTACAACCTGTTCGGATCATTGCTGTTTATTTTTTTTCTTGGTTTGTAGCTTATATAATAAACTGAACTTTGTTTTGCTTTCTTCTTCTTGTTTCGGCATGTTTTAATAGGAGCAGTGGCAAAATAGCTTCATTTACCATGGCAACCGACAATCCTGTCTCCACTGGCCGGGGGGGGCCCTTACTCTGCTGGTGGTACTGGGACTCCTCTGCTGCCATGGCAGCCAGCCGACAGGCAGGTAGGAGATCTGTGTTTACCTGACCCATCCTGTCATGGATTATAAATGTGAAATGGATTCATAACACACTAAGTAAAAGCACAATAATTAATCTGAACATTCCACATCAGTGCTATCTTTGATTCCATTGGTGTTAATGAAAACATTCCCAAAACATTCAACTTTGAGTTTAATTTAAGCAAGTACTCCAACCCTAGAAGGAACTTTCATTGTAGTAGATCATTATCAGAAAATGCTGTACAATACTTTTAAAGAATCTGTTCCCTGTTTACTTTCTCCTCCATTTCAGAAAAACACAGCTGAGGGCAGCTATTTAATTTCTAGCCCTTTACAAATTGATGTTCTTGATCATAGAGTTACTTCCTCGTTGCATATGGCACGAGACAATGTAGCCCCCCTGAAAAACAAGGTAATTATCCACAGGAGGTTGGCTCCCTAGTTTAATTCAGAGCTGCTTACTTTAAAGCAGGAAATTGGAGATTTCTTCCTGGTAAAGGGGAATTTTTCCTCTCCACTGCTGCAACATGCATGCTCAGTATGAGGGATTGCTGTAAAGTCAACGACACAATGCAAGTGATTGTGTACTGTCACTATGTACTCTTCCAGGAGGAGTTAATGCTGCAAGTCATTGAACTTGGAATCTGTCTGGCCACTCTGTGTTTCTATAGACAAATTCATATATTTTTCTTTTGCTAAGTGTCTTGAGACAACATCTGTTGTGAATGGGCCTTTTATTCCCCAGTTCTGGTGTAGAGATGGTAAATGCTGCAGCTCTGCTCCTTCTCTTCCTGTTGAACCTGGTTCTGGTTGGACGTCAGGAGAGGCTAAACAAAACTGAGATGGTCCGGCGCCTCAAACGCATCATCACACAGCTCAGTGGTAAGTTGGGAGTGCAAAGTCAATGAAATTAAAATTTCTCATAAGGCTGAAGGGTTAAATGTTCCTGTTATTGTGATGACACTGGTGGAGAGCCACTCATGTTGACTTATTTCCCTGGCCTGTTCTGCCACTTTCCCTCTTTTTACATTCCAGATTATCTGTCGGGGTGTGTGGGTGAAATTCAGTGGCCTTCTTCTCTTTACCCTGACCTGTACACGCCCTCATCTCCATCATGGTCACTTCACTGGACCTACCGGGACTCCCAGCTGGTTAACCTCCCTGTCAGTCTGCTGGTGGAAGGAGACATCATTGCTCTGCGACCTGGCCAAGAGGCATTTGCATCTCTCAGGGGCATCAAGGTCAGCCTGTTGTGATTTGGAAGCCACAATATTTGATCCATTTCAAATATCAAATCTACCTGGTATTTACTTCATGAAATCTTGACATAAAGTAATTAGAAATATCCATCTAACCGGCTACTGTTTTCTGTTGATCTGAAATTGAATCACAGGGCCAACAGGCCCAACAGGCAAAGGGAGGGGGGTGATACCAGACATCCCTCCCCCTCAGCCAGCAACACTCCACAGCTCAGTCCCAAGCTGATCCCAGGATATAGGGAAGATGCATGGCCTCCACCAAGTTCTGGGTCTGCCCCAGGGGACAAACCTCCAGAGCGAGAGGTCAAGAAGGCATCCTGATGAGATGCTCTGTCATCCTCAGCTGACTCCAGCAGTGGCTTGACTTCCAGTCTCCCTCAGATTAAGGAGAGAAAAAAATGCTCCCTCTTTTTCCTGGTGCTTTGTAACTTTCCTTATAGGGTTGAGCCCTCAGCATGATAAAGAATGTTATTAAAAGCAATAATAGTTATAGCATTGTTCTGTATTAGTACATATTCTACCTGTATACAGGTTTTTCCATGTTAAACCAGTCATGCCAGCAGTATTATTAGGTGGATGGTGGCAATGGTTCACTTCTGATTACATCTACTAGAAATTATTTGCACCACGCTCTAATTCCCCCTATAGTCCATCAAAGTAGCTTCACAACAAATTGAAACTACTTATTTAAAATATTTTTTTCCAAAGAAGCAGAACAATGTTTTGTATCAAGTTTAACAATCAAAGCTGAACAACCTTTGACTTCAGAAGGAATTAGATATGTCAAACTGAATGTCAAGTCATGTGATCACTATAAGCCTCCAAAAATAATCAAAACTCTGACCTCAAACTCAGTTGAACAATACTTCTATACATTTCAAAATCTGGATATCTCTCTAGAAACAAATCTAAAACGTCCATAAAATATGTAACATTAACATCTTCCAGACAAATGTTTTTGAAAAATCTGTCTTCTTTATTTCCTCCTTTCCGTCCTTTCTCTCCTCCCTCTTCTTCCTCTTTTTCCTCCGCAGGTCTTCTTGTGTCCTCCTCTGTTCCCTGTCCCTTCTGCTATACTACATACTGGTTTGAGCTTGTTAACCATCATAAACTAGGCTATTAGCTGGGCCAGTTACCAATTTCAAAGTCACTCTTTCAAAACCACTAAAATTTCCTGTCATAACGTTCCTGCAGTGTCAGCGTTTTTTGTCTTGCCTGGACTTGCAGCAACTCTCCAAGTCCCTTGAAAAAAATATAGTTATGAGCAAGTTCTGTTAGTTTAAAAACTAAGGTAATACGAAAAAATGTATACAAGTTAGCATTAAGGGCTGCATGTCTGTCTGGTGCATTTTTGGTTAAAATGTGTTTGTTCTTCAAGTTACTACTGTTCTTGAAGTTACTCACAGTAGTTAGAGCAGCCAGAAAATGTACTCAAGTAAAAGTAGCAGTACTTCATAATCATGTTACTCAAGTAAAAGTGAAGAGTATGTTGTAATAAAACTACTCCCAAGAGTATGTTTTCCAAAAAATTCCTACCCACCTCTGGTCACAAAATCTTGAACAAATTGGTAATTCAATTAAGCAGCATTTGTCTGCTGCCTGTCTAATGGCTTGATGTGAAATCAGGTTATCCAAACAGTTAAACCCCATTAATGAAATAAAATGACATTCATGAAATGACCACTGAACACTGTATTCCTCTAAAATATCAACGTTTTTTAAAAAACAAAACAAAACAAAAAAAAAAACACAGAAAGCTCTGCAAACTTTGTTAATCTAAGAAATATATAAATATTAAAAAATAGTTTTTTTTTTCTTTACAATATTTACTTATTTAATATTAATCTATTAGCATGATTTGTTCTTTACATGGACACATTTATTGGCTAATAGTGCAGTATAATAAATAAATAATCATTCAAAGTCAACATCCAAAGCAATCAGTCAAACCACAATAGTCCACTAAAAGCACAACAGGAAACTGAATCTCTCATAACCACCATCTCCATCTCAGGGAAGGATTGAGATATAAAGAACTGTGACTGACGCCTAGGTTTTCTGCAAGGTTCATCTCCTGATCCGTTTGGGCCGATATCAGACAGAGTGGATCAGTAGCAACGTGAGCCACTGAAAACATTCGCCGACACATTTTAAAAACTTGCCTAATATTAATCCTCACTGACTGTTAGAGTTTTCCCTCTAGAGGACGTGGTGGAATATCGAGTGGGCATTTAAAAGGCGCAGGTGATGAGAGCAGCGCAGCCTGGGTGTGTCGACTCAGTCTCTAGACAACCAGGACAGCAGCTCATGTCGGCTGCACCTGTCGGTCCCGCCACAACAGTTTTGCTGGCCTTAATGTTTCCTGTTTTATTTTGTTCAGTATTACATTTAGTGTTGATTTGTGTGTGACAGACATGAAAATACAAAACAAATCACGTTCTGTTTTGATAACTTCGCTTCATCTTACCTGCGTCTGCTCCCTCCCGCTTCACGTTCAAGCAGCACGCTGCATTTTTTCTGCATGTTTTCTATGAGGAGATGGAAGAGTCCAATTCTATTTTGTGGAAGGGGAGGGGTCAGAAATCAATCGTACATTGTGTTGGGTTTTTTGTTTTTAAAATATAGTCATTTTATTTAAAACATGTATTAATGCTGCAGGGGCAATGTTAGGGGCCCCCAACCAGCAGGGCGCCAGGCAACCGCCTACCTTTACCTATTTGGTAAGTCCACCTCTGAGGCGACACATTACTATTTCCTACATTCAGGGTAAAGTCTATGCGGTCTTGAAATGAATGAGCTACATTTAGCATCTAGCATTAGTGAAACAAATATCACCATGTTACTGTGTTGTGTTGGGTTGCACCATGTTGTACTGGTCACAACTTGTCCACATGAGTATTGTGGAGTTGTTGGATTGTGTATTTGATTCATTTTAAGTGAAAGCTAAAGCACTGAGTGCCTCTGTAGCTTTAGCTGAGCAGCTCTTTGAATGCGCATTTGGTATTCACTTGGTCATACTTGTGATTTCTGTTGTTTGTGTGGGTACAGTTTTTATATACATACATACAGACATACATACATACATACATAAACTACTTTACATCAAGCACCGCCTTGGAATCTAAAACACAAGAAAAACTCCCAACGTGATACATTTGTTGTTGCGCAGTATAACCTGATTTGTTTTAACTATTAAAGCAGTGGAAACGCAGTTATCCTGTTAGATTTAAATTTTATCTACTTGTGTTATGTGCCAAAAAATCAAGTATTCAAGAATAAATGCACATGAAGGAGAAAAATGAAATTTCAGCATCACATCTCTGATCTAAAAACAGCTTCCAAAGACCATTAAGGTTGACTATGACTATAGAGATTACGGTGAGGTTATGGTTAAATCTACACATCTATTCTAATTGTTCTTTTAGAACAGCAGTGGCTCTAGCAGCAACACGTCATGTCAAATGGTGAAGATCAGCCCACAGTTCTGCAAAGCTTGAAAAAACAAGTCATCATTTCATACTGGCCCACTCCTAGCTGAGCCAGTGTGTTTATATTTAAAAAAAAAAAAAAAAAAAAAAAAAAAAAAAAAGACTGATATAGTACAAACCTGAAGAAATGTCACCTTTCATGTTCCAACCTACAGCATGAACTCCACTATTCCCAAATGGTGATAAATGACTTACTGGTTTTCACACATTGCTACTCAATGTTTTCTCTTGGGGTGAGATTGTTACTGCTGAAACACAGAGCTGAATATGGAGGAGTCATGATTTTTCAGTAATTAAAATTATTAACATTACTATATATATTTTTTAACCTGTTTTTATTCAAAATTTCCAGTGCAAATCACATCATACACATCACACATATAATGCATGATACAAATGGTGTATATATACAGCCACTTGTACTGTGTTCCACAGAGGGCTTCGTTTGTCCACAGTTCAGAAAAAAAATAACTAAATATAGGGTACAGACAAATGTCTCCTCTAGTATAACTAACACAATCACCGTCAGTTGGGGTTTGAAAGAAATGTTTGAATTGGGGACCGTTTCTCTCTGAACATGTTATTTTTCATCTGTAGTTCAGCTGTAATTTGTTCCATATAATATACTTCCCTCACTTTATTGTTCCATTGAGAGACTGTAGGGGGCTGTGGCTTCAGCCAGAAAACCGTGATCATTTTTTTTGCTAGAACAAGTAGAATCTTTAAGAGATAAAACTTACAGTGAGCTTGAATTTTATTCTGAAATATTCCTAGTATTACCAAAGATGGTTTTAAGGGGATTGTAATGCCCAAACATACAGTAATTTCACTTTGTATCCCCTTCCAATAGGTTGATAATTTTGGACAATCCTAAAATATATGGATGAAATCTCCGATCAATCCACATCCCCTCCAACATTTGTCTGAGGTGTGACCAAATCTAGATGTGAGGAATCCTGAAGAACCTCACTTTGATTTTCCATTCAAATTCTTTCAGTGTTGGACTATTTGATAGTTTATGACCCTCCTGAAACAATCTTGTCTTGTCTTTTAATTTTCCATAGTTACGTAGTTCATAACATTCATTTCTAACTCCCGTTTCCCCTTTGTCTTTTGTGTCTGCTATGGCATCCTCCTGTAATATTTTGTAAGTATGGGATATGTATCTAGTAGTTATATTTCCTTTTATTACAGAGAGGAAAAAAATAATTCTCCATATTAGAGGGTGGCAATTGTAAAGTGTTCCATTCCTTGTGTTTATGCAAGTAATACCTCAATTTGTATATTTGTATTTGTATAAGTGGTGAGCTGGGAGATTATATTTTTGTTGGAGTTGTTGAAAGGACATTAGACTTCCGTTCTCAAACATTTGACCTTGCAGAGTTAATCCTTTTTCAGCCCAGTTTTGTAACCCAGATATAGGAAGAAATTCAGAGTTATGGGTAATGTATATAGCTCTATATAAGGAGCTTGGTAGATTCAGTATCTTTTTTATCTTTGACCATGTCAATAGGATAAACTTAGCCCACTCATTATTAATTTTATTCTTTGACCATGTGTTTTGGTTTACAGAAGGTATAGTGTCAAGGGATATGTCTTGGCAGTCACCTTTTTTTCATCTTACACCAAATCTTCATCTCGGCATATCCATGTTACTATTGACCTAATTTGGGCAGCCCAGTAGTATTTTTTTAAGATTTGGTATGTTTAATCCCCCAAGTGTTTTAGGACACATAAGACTCTTCAATCTTATTCTTGGGTGTTTCTTTTGCCAAATCAATTTTGAGAGCCATTTGTTTAATACAGTAAATATGGATGTAGGTATTTTTATAGGTAGGGTTTGAAAGAGGAAAAGCAATCTCGGAAGGATGTTTATTCTGATGGTTTCAATCCTTTCTATAAGTGAGAGAGGTAGAATATCCCATCTCATGAGATCTTTCTTAATCTTGTCTTTTAATTTTCCATAGTTAGCTTTAAACAGTTGGGTTAATTGAGGGGTTATGAAGATTCCCAAGTATCTGAATCCCTGATTGGATGTTCTAAATTTGAATCTATCTGTTAAATTTGTAGTTAAGTGGCCATCTATTACCATTGCTTCTGATTTTGATTGGTTGATTTGGTAAAAAATGGTAAATGGCCTGTACTTGTCCAGAGGAACCCAAGGTGCTTTACACTACATTCAGTCATTCACCCATTCGCGCACACACTCACATGCTAATGGTGGCAAGCTGCTGGATAGTTGCCACAGCTGTCCAGGGGCACAATGACAGAGGGGAGGCTGCCATGCCAGATCACATATATAAGTCAGAATGTCATCAGCAAAGAGTGAGATCTTGTGCTCTCTGTTGTTTTTCTCTCTAATGCTTTTAATATCCTTGATCAGTCTAATTGCTGCTGCCAGCCAGAGGTTCAATATTTATAGCGAACAGTTAGGAACTAAGACAGTAGAGGTGGGTAAAAATATCGATTCATCAATGTATTGCAGTTAAATTTTTCCAATTCAATATAGGTTTGGAAAAAACCCTGTGAATTGATTAGATTCCCTTGCCACGGCGCACTGTCTGGGGATGTTTGAGATTTCATACTCCAGCATACCACTTTCTATATTTCTCACACTTTCTGCCAGTGGGACAAAGAAGGGCACTGGATAGTAGCAGGCTTCATGAACTACTTGAGCACCTAACTTAGCGCTATTTCTTTGCCCCCAGGCACTAATTGCACACCTGTCAGTTCAGCGCAGAGTAGTTTATGTTAATGTATACCTTCTCTGTTTATATGGGCAAGGAAATAAATCTCCATAAATTATCCACAGGGACTCTTATGAATTATTTGTGTACTTCTTATTATAAAATTGATATCAAAGCATTGAGAGCAATATCGAATCGTGAGTGACCCAAAAAAATCAAAATCGAATTGAATTGTGGGGTTCTTAACAGTAGAGTAGAATAGAAATATCCTTTATTGCCCCATGATGGGGAAATTTCTGTGCAACAGCAGCAAAGTGGCAGTAGCAGGCAATAACAGAAAAACAGACTCACACAAAGAATATAAAAATATGTATAAAAAAACAATAAAAAAATACTGTACAATAAAGCAAAATTTTAACATGAATACTGTGTAGTTGTGCAAAATACTCCAGTCCAGAGGAATGTGCAACTGAGCTGGTTAATTAAAAATCTACAAGATGTGTATGTCCTGGAGCATTAAAAATATAAGCTATTTACAGTTAGTGACAATAGAAAAATGGTAGAGTTGTACAGATAATAGCATGTATATAAACACTTACTGATTTTTGTTGGGAGCAATAATGATTATAGAGTCTAACAGCAGCTGGAAGGAATGATCTCCTATAACGCTCCGTTGTGCACCTAGGATGTAGTAGCCTGTCACTGAAGGAGCTCTCTGGCTCAGCAGCAGCTTCATGCATGGGGTGGGAGACCTTGTCCATCGGTGATATTATTTTTGCTAAAGTCCTTCTATCTTCCACCACCTGCACTAGGTCAAGGGGGCTTCCTAGCACAGAGCTGGCCTTCCTGATGAGCTTATCTAACCACTTCCTCTCAACTGTAGATGAGCTGCTCCTCCAACATACAGTCCCATAGGAGATGGCTGATGCCACTACAGACTCAAAGAAAGTCTTTAGGAGCACTCCCTGTACTCCAAAAGACCTCAGCCTACTCAGTAGGTAGAGTCTGCTCTGACCCTTCCTGTAAAGCTCATCAGTCTTATGAGTCCAGTCTAGTTTATTGTTCAGGTGAACACCCTGGTATTTATAGGAGTCCACGATCTCAATGTCCACTCCCTGGATATTTGCCTGCGGAAATCCACCACCAGCTCCTTGGTTTTATTGGCATTGATCAGGAAGTGGTTCTGCTGGCACCAGTCCATAAAGTCCTGTGTCCACTATCTGTACTGTCTGAGTCACTGTCTGACTGTCTGAGTTACTGTCTATGATGAGGCCAAGTATGGCATCAGAGAAGTTTAGCAGATGGCAGCGTGGGGAGTTGATGGAGAAGTCTGCAGTGTAGAAGGTGAAGAGCTGCTAGCACAGTTCCCTGACGGACCCTCGTACTGCAGACCAGCCTGTCAGAGACACAGCCCTGTGTCCTCACATACTGTGTGCGGCAAGTGTGGTAGTCCAGTATCCACTGGGACATGTGGTGGTTCACTCCTGACAGCTCCAGCTTGTCCCTCAGAAATCGTGCCTGGAAGGTGTTGAAAGCACTGGAAAAATCAAAGAACATGATCCTCACAGAGCTTCCAGGTTTCTCCAAGTGGGTCAGAGCTCGGTGTAGGAGGTAGATGATGGCATCATCTACCCCAATGCCAGGCTGGGAGGTGAACTGCAGCACATCCTAGGGCTGGGTGATAAAATAACGATATCTATCGCGATAGACACGTGATCAATATCAATAGACAATAAGTCCGATAGAATGTTCAATAATTTCAGTGAACTCCGATCCAAGACCGCACAGCATTCTGGGGAAGGAATTCAAGAGGAAAGACTTTATTCGCTCAACCTCTCAGGGTCCAAAGGTTGGTGGCATTAACTAACTTGCTCTATAGTTACCTAGCAACAAGGTGTTGCATAACATGCGCACCAGCAATTTCATGTTGCCCCCAACATACTCCAGCCTACTTCACTCGGAGGTCCGCGCTTACTCGAGGCAGAACAATGCGGAGTCAAAGTAGACGTCCACTGGACACGTCTGTACAAAGGTACATTTTTGGCTGCGGCTGCCATGGTGGAGTAGAAACAGGGCTAGGCACCCAACTAGCTCATCACACTTGCTCGTATCCATTCAGTTTGTGGGAAATGAAGGGATTTGTCACAAGAAATGTAGGCAATCGGTACACTTGAGTATGAAATCTCAACTGTCCACGGATAGTGTGCATGGAGTCTGCGCGGCCACAGAACACACAGCAGGGGTTGCGTTAATGGGATATTCTTTGTCTTTGACCGTTTTGTTTTAAACGGTGACTGAAAAATCTGAAGGCCATCCTTGACAGATTACAATCCACACAAGATCACTTGGTGCAGATGCAACTTTATGCACAGAAAACATTGCGGAGGTAACTAAATCAAACAATAATAAAAGAAGAAATCCCATCCGATTATTGTCTCTGACCTGGACATTGAACTAAATGCATCTCCCACACTTAATGCACTAAATACAGCTTCATCTCACTTTTTAAACTTTATTTATATATTTATTTATTAGGCTTCTTGAACTGGGACTTGAGTCCAAATTTTGTACCATAAACATGCAAATGTGAACTAGTATGACAATAAAAATCCTTGAATCTCAGAACAGTTGAGCTACAGAGAGCTAGCAACTTAACCCTGGTGTAAACAAAGATCTCATGGCCGTTCGCGCCTTCTCCGAACACAAAAGACTTAAAAAACGAACTTAAATAGAAAGTTGTCTATAAAACAGTTAGTTCCATTGTGTGAACCAACATTACGAAAGAAAGATAGCAACAGAAAAAGAATACACAGCACGTCGAGATAAGATTTTAAAGGAAAATACTTTTAATCGAGTCAGAGCTGCTGTAGCGGGCTGCCAGCTTGAGTGGTGCTGGAAGAGGATATACCCAGCCCTATGAGACAGTCTCCCTGGCGAACACCTCTTTCAAGCATGAAGAACTCAGAACAATATTCGTTAACCCTAACACATGATTTAGGATTTGTGTATATTATTGTTATCCATTCCACAAACTATGGATGAAAGCCCATAACTGACAGTGTGTTGTATAAAAAGTGCCGACTAACTGTATCAAATGCTTTTTGTGCATCAGAACTAAACTTAATTCTCTTGCTTCCTTTGGCCTGTGTTATCACATTTAGGGTTCTCTTTATGTTATTTGTACTATGTCGGTTTGGGATAAATCCTGTCTGGTACGGGTGAATTATGTTTTTTGATATGCTTTTGCATCCTTTTAGCTGAAATACTGGTCAGAAGTTTTAAGTCTGTGCATAAGAAACTAATTGGCCTTTATCGCTGACAGGCTGTTGCATCTTTTCCTTCCTTATGAAAAACTGATATGATGGCCTCAGACCACTATATTATTATTTTTTTTAAAAATTGTTTTTTATCTGTGTTTGTAGTAATCCCCCCGGGATTTACACCTACGTGTGAACTGCCCAACCAAACTCCAATGTCACTTCATTCTCTTTCTGTCCCTGTTCTGATGCTCAGTTTGAGCTTCATGAAGTTGTCTTCACCACATCTAGACATATCCATTCCTTGAACTGTTGCCATGTGATTGGCTGATTCATTATCTGTGATAGAAAGCATTTGAAGAGGTGTACCTTCTAAGGCAGGTGGATAACTACTAAAGGGTGGGAATCGGCACTCTCAGCAGGTGGCACTGAGCTTTATCTTTGTCCTTCGCAGGATGATGAGCACATAGTGTTAGAACCAGGAGATTTATTCCCTCCATTCTCTCCTCCCCCTTCGCCTCGGGCTGAGAAGAGGGGACCCCAGAGCCCCCAGCAACACCGCCTCTTCAGAGTGGTTCGGACCCCAGTGCTGGAGCCGGTCAGGTATCTAAATATTTTTCTGCATTTAAAAGAAATGTGAAAATCATTAGGGCTCTGGATAATATTTGGTAAAGTGGGGGTCTCTGAATAATTAGGTGAGTGTTGGATCATCTACATTGTAAAGTACAGGAAGCAGCTGTTTTATTATCAAAGCAGTCCTGGTTACTGATACATATTTACAAAAATTGACATTTGATTTAAACCAACAGGAATGGTTTGGAGCTGGCTCTGTCACGGCCAGTCACAGTGCTGGATAATGAGAGGTTTACTGTTCAGTCCATCATCACGAAGCTCGTCTGTCCTGTTGTGCTGGTGAGCTGTTAACAGGACCCTTTTACATATTCAGTGCATCTAAAAGAACAGATGGAAAGTCTCAACATTAACTTGTCCTTCCTGCAGGTGGCGTTCCTACTGGTGAACACTGTTCGCTTTTTCTGGGATGCCCCCAGCCTCACTCCTGTCAGCTACAATTTCCTTCAGCTCCAGGTAGGATTATGCCACATGCCAGATGTGCAGCATCACCAAATCTCCTGTAATATAGTAAAACTGTAACCTGTCTTTTAACTTGTATAGAGTTGCGACAAAGTTCATGGAAAAGTTTAGTGAAGGGATTTTACAGATAGTAGATTTCCATGTAGAGCTTTAACAGACATGACTGGAGAGATCACTAATTGGAACAATCACAGATATCAACAGCAACAAAACCTGAGAGACTAGTCCCGCAGCAGCAGTGCATCGATTCGTATAATCTGTAAATGATCCACAGAGATTTGTGGTTGTTTTTCTTTGTACCACAGAACATGAACCATTTAAACCCCTAAAATGTTTCTCTGAATGAAGAATGTCCTCCCTCCTTTCCCCACAGACATCTGTAAACAGACATCAGTAATTTAGAATCTGTTACAGTAAAATTTGACAGAAAATAACGACTGTAGACTATTTTAAATTTTAATGCTGAACAAATTCAACCAACTCTACCTCCACTAAACTCCATCTTAAGGTTCCAGCCAAATAAAAGAAGTCCTATCTCCTCACCAGGGCCTTTTTCTGGGCTAAACTCCTACCCTGGTGATCTATTATACCTGGTAAATATGTAGTGGAAACCCAGGGGTGTAAGAATGGACCCAGAAAATGACCCTGGTTCATGGGAACTAACTAGAAATGTTCATCATTTGCTGTGATGAGAGACTGTATTAATGAAGGGATGAGTGGACTGAAACACGTTTGATGTTGTCATTGTAGCTTATGGCTGTTCTGCCCATCCTGCCCTTGCTCTTCCCTGTCATGTGGGTGCTGGTAAATGCCTTTGGAGAGGCCAGGGTCCTTTCAGAGTTCAGTCGAGCATCACCAGCTGGCTTGGTAGGACACACACACACACACACACACACACACACACACACACACACACACACACACACACACACACACACACACACACGAGTTTGTATTTCTACCCATATTAGGACTTTGTACTGACTTTCATTCATTTTAGTAACTGCATTTATGCCTAACCCAGACATTTTCCCTAACCATCACTAGTCTATTCCTGACCCTAGCCCGAACCAAAACTTCATTCACACCAGGGTCAGTTCTTGGCATGGTTACATAAGGGGGCAGGCAGAAATGTGAAGAGTTCATCCTCATCCATACACAATTTGCTCCAGCATATTTATTGTTATTGTTGACTTGTGTTCTCTTCATGGGATTGGGGTAATAGCTAAAAGCTGAAATTTAAAATAAATTTAGGTTCCAAATGGCGACGATAGAAAGGTGTCAGTTTATCTTGACAGTGAGATAAAACAATCTAAATCTTTTTCTGCATTTAAAAGAAATGTGAAAATCATTTGGATTAAGCGATATGGCACTGAATAAGCTAATGTTTTGTTTTTAATTTTTGTGTATTTGAATTATGTCTATAATAGTCTTATAGGGGGCAGATATAAGGTTCTAATTCTATCTGCTCCTTTTCATTCATGATTTCTTTTAGTTATTACATGAACTATACATATTTATTATTTATTATGAGTGAATGAAATAAAAAAATTTAAAAAAATAAAAAGATGAAATGAAATAAACGGTGTCCAACGCCATAAAAATGGACTGCATTTTACCAGGCCTCTACCCTAAGACCTGCCCAGCTTGGGTGTCCCACCTGAAGCGAAGCTCCTGCTGGTATAGTTCTTAAGCTCTTGAGCACACAAACCTCCTGACCACAATAAGGTGGTAATCCCTCAGGGGGGAAACAGAAAATAATAATAAATAACAAGAAGGAAAATTAAGATATTCTTCAACCAAGACTGAACAACCAACATAACATTTATCTTATTGGATGGTTATTATGCATCTTAAACTAATTTGAAATTGATAACATCATGCAGCTTTAACTGAATGGAACTCCTTTTTAAAAAGCAATATTGTGTTGTTTTGCTATGCAGTTCAGTATGTATTGGTCATATCACTGAGCATAAAAGAAATGCAGAGACACACGGAGCTCTTTAAGACCCACCAAATCCTGTGAGAGTGGAAAATGAGGGAAATTTAGTAAAAATCACTGTGATTATTCTCAAAACAGCATAAAAACTAGAAAGTGGGTGGGGCTTGATAATAGGGGTCTTTCACACACAGGTCAAAAAATTGAAGCTCATCTCCAAAGAAAAATCATCAGAACACCAGAGGCAACATAAAAAGCTGCTCAGCTGTTATAGGAAGGCTTTGATTGTTGCAATACCAGTAAAGATTTTTCCACTGAGTGTTAAGAAGGGTTTTGTAGAGTTTTTGAGGTCGAAGTCAAAAAAACTTTTGGCTTCAGAATGGTCAAGGTGGCAAAAATACACACCAAAGAGGATTTAAAGTTGCAGAGCTCTGAATTTTTTTAAATGTATTTTTCAAAAAATACATTTGTGCCTTTTTAAAATATGAGATGAATCTCACGGCTCAGTGATAAACAGATCCAGGTGATGTGTCATGGGTATTTTTGGCTCAGGTTTACTTTTATAGTTTCTTAAATATGGATATGAATTTTCTCAGAATAAATGTGATCATAGCTGAGTCAAGAGTACAATTGTTGAGATCTTAACTCAGAAACAAATTATTAATCACTTAATATGTGTGATTAGACATTGATTTTTGACAGCATGAATCCCAACAGTGAGTTTTTGCCACATGCAGTGAACTAATCAGCCCCTCTTCATAACTCTAAGCTGCTACTTTCATCAGCATCAGGCTCACTAACCACTGGCTTCATTTGTTGTCCAGCTTTGTGATGAACAAAAGAAACCAGATATTTACATACACTGTATAAAAACACAGTATCTGGTGTTTCTCCCAGTCTGGCATTAAATTTGACTAAACCTCTCCTGTTTTAGGTCAGTAAAGTTTACCTTTTGATTATATCTGTTTGCTTAATGACAGAGTGAGAGAGAAAACTTTTTGTTTAATTTCTTCAATTTCAGAAGTTTACACACTAAGGTTACCATTCCTTTGCTTTGTACCTTGAGGATAAGTTAATTAACATTTTAAGGTTAAATGGAGACCCTCCCCTGGATGCATTTTGTACCTCAAACACTCTGCTTCCTTGTGTGACATGATGAATTAAAATATTCTAAAAATCAGCCAAGATATCAGGAAGAGAATTGTGGACCTCCACCAGTCTGGTTCATCCTTGGGTCCAATTTCAAGATATCTCAAGGTTCCACATTCATCTTTTCAAGCAATTATATGCAAGTCTAAACATCATGGGAATGTCCAGCAATCTTACTGTTAAGAAAGGAGACGGGTTTTGTGTCCCAGAGATGAACAGGTCCTGATGTGAAATGTGTGAATCGACCCAGTCTTGTACCAATATGGTCTTGAAGGCTGCTCAGAGAGGAAGAAGCCATTTCTCCAAAAGCAACAGAAACATTTGATTTGATTTCAGTTTGCAGATGGACTCGGGGCAAAGAGTTTAATGTTCAGAGACATGTCCTGTAGTCTGATGAAAAATGGGGAAGATTGAACATTATGTAGAAATATTGAAGTAAAATTTCAAGACATCAGTCAGAAAGGAAAAGCTTGGGGACAAATGTGTCTTCCAAATGGACAATGACCCTCAGCATACCTACAAATTGGTATCTTAAGGACAACAAAGTCCTCTTCTATTTGATCATTTTGCCCCACAGTCCATACTGTTTTTTTGTTTGTTTGGTTTTTGCCTTTTTTGTCCTCCATTGCCTGGAAAACAAAATATGAGCCATACTATATATGCAACAAACCTTTAAATAGCATACATTCTTTTACAGAAATATATATTCAACAGCTTCTAACAATCTTGTAGGTGATAATTGGGCTTAAAGAAGCAGATGTGTTCCTCTGCCAGCAGCTGTTGACCAGTTTCCAGATAAACTGAGCACTGCTAATGTTGGCTGATGTGTTCATCTGTAGTGTGGGAGAAACATTTCAGTCCTTTTTAACTGATATGTGGTATCAGGTGTTTTTCTGTCCTTCAATAGTTTTGAAATTCAAGTATTGTGATAAGCCCAGAGTAGTGGAGGGATTTAACCCTTAAACACGCACACACACATATACACAGAGGAGGTGCATTGCCAGCCTCCCTCTTGGTTTTAACTAGCTTCTGTTTTTGCCCTAGCTTGCTAAGTTCTCTGAGGACACTCTAAGCAGCTACACCGAAGCAGTTTCCTCGCAGGTATAACCCTTCTCTGTCTTGTTCGCTCACCTCACACCTGCTTAAGTCCCAGCTCCACCTGAACCTGCTTGTCCTTTTTTTGCTCGCTGTCCTGCGGCTCTCCCTTGTGGACTCACAGCTCCGCTGAACCTTTACCATTAGCTTTCATCTTTTATTATTATTATTATTATTATTATTATTATTATGGAAATATTCAACAGTTTATGATTCAGGGCACTTTTTATATTACACTCGTGTTTTTTCTTTAGATCCAGTGGGTTCCTTTTCGTTTCATTCATTTTTCAGTCAGTGGTTTTCCTAATCATTACTCTGTTTGGGTTACATTATGTATGAATCATTATTCAGGCCATCTTCACCGAGCGCCTCTAGGTCCTCCCTCGCTTTATGCATGCTCCTGTTTCAACCATTTTCCTCAGCTTCTGCTCAAAACACTGCCCCCTGTTGTTACCATGCTTTGGTAATCAAAGAAAAGCAAAGCATCTCAGCTGTCATCAGTCACCTCTGGTTTGTCCCTATACATATCTCACTGTTTATAAATCCATAGAACATGTTAAATGCAGTAGAGAGATTAAGCTGAGGCAGTGTTTTACTCCAGTTTGTGACCGGCCTCTCATGTCTACTTGTCTACATGCACTTCATGACTGGAATCAGACTATGTTCTGCTGATCCTTTTAAGGCAGGTGTGTCACACTGCAGTCCTTGAGGTCCACTGTCCTGCAACATTTTAATTACATTATTTACTGAACACACCTTGATCAGAATATTAGGTTGTCAGCAGGACTCTCTAGATCAGGGGTCTGCAACTTTTACAATCCAAAGAGCAATTTTAACCCTGAGTCCGTGTAAATAAAACCAATGGCGCTCTCAGAAGATTTTCACAAGGTTGGTTAGACCAGGCCAGTAAAAAATTTAGGGGGCACAGCTAAAATTGTTTTTAAATATTTCTATTTATTAATACATTTTTAATTTTATTTATAATTTTAGATATTTATTTATTTAGTTATTGGGTTTTACATTTATATCTTGATTGAAAATGACTATGGACGCTTTTTCTTGGAGAGGGACAGTAGGATGGCCAACATTTTTCATGACCTTTTACATGGCCTTTTGAAAAAAGTAAACTTCTAATTTTGATAAATATCTACTACAGGAAATCTGTCTTTTACAAAAAAAAACCTACTATTCTATTTTTTGGTTTTATGATGAAGAAGCACGTAACATTTTTGCCAAAGAAGATGGATGCATTTTCTACTATGGAATGTGGATATTTGTAAAAAACATAGTTTCCAATCTAATAACAAGAAAAAATGTCTAAATAACAGAACGGTGTAAAAGTACAAGTAATACTTATGTGAAAAGCTTAACACAGTTAAAACCGGCATTATCATAACTATATTTAAAAGCATTGGTTGGTTCTTTTATTAGTTTTAGCCAAAGTTGTTAAGAGACATTGTGAAAGGTCTAAAGAGCCACTTGTGGCTCTGGAGCAGAGCAGCAGGTTGCACACCTCTGCTCTAGAACTTGACTGCATGCTGTGGAGCTCATTCATCCAACTGATTCAGTTGTGTTGCAGGACATCAGCCCTTGAGGCCTGGAGCTGAATACCCCTGCTCTAAGGTTTCCCTTTTTTGTGTTCTCTCTGTATATACTGTGGATTTGTAAATGTGTGTCACTCCAAAGCATAGTATAACATTTATTGTATTTTAAGAATGTCCAGTGGTTGAAACTGCATGAGCTGTCTGTAATTTGCATTCTATAATGTGGCAGGAAGAGCCCTGATGAATGCTTGAATTTAAATATTCTTTGTATTTTATTCAGGATTTACGATGTATTTACATATTTTAAACATGTTTTTATATTTCTAGATCAGGCTTTTCAAATGCATGTATTACTGTGTCCTCTTTTCTAAATGTACTGCATTTTGCGGTTGAGGCATGATGAACTCAGATTCTCCAGTATTGGGTCATAGTGAGGGTGCTCAGTTACATATTCATAAACTGGCACACTGCAAAATTGATCACAAAATACTAGATCATAAAAACAACAAAAACAAAAATAACAACATACAATAAAAGCTCAAACAGTCGGGTGTGACTGTTCAATATAAAAAGTTCCACTACACGTTTCAATGTATTCATCTGACTGCAAATAAAAGGCTAGTGCTGGTAATTTAGCTCTAAATGTGTGGCTTCCTCCCCATGTCATTGTAAGTTTGTATGTACTGCTGGGTGAATGTGACTAGTCTAAAGCTGTGAATGTGACTGGTTGGTATGGCAAGAGAAGCGCTGTGTAAATTTAAATTTAAGGCCATTTACCACCTTTAGTCCATCTGCTCTGCCCACCTTGAACCATTGCTAAGAAGGGCCTTGTGTGGTCCAGTCTTAGAGTGAGGAGCACCTCTCTTTTGGAACAGAGTCGAGACCTCAGCAGGTACAGATCCCACACTCCTGTTTCTCTGGTGCTGTCATCAGGGAGAAGCTTAACAAAGCTTGACCCACAGCTATGTGGTCTGGAAGGACACCCTCAGACTGGCTTTCTGTCTTTCTCCTGGCACTGGTATCGAAATCCTTCAGTGGTGCCCTCAATCAGACTTTAGAACCAAGCTGTAAGCAAATCAAAAAACAATCCTGCTTAAAGATTAAAGAAGAAGAGGATGAATAAACTCAAATATGTTGACACAGTGCATACAAAAAATCTCCTTTTTGGGGAGAAAGACAAGGTTACACTGCTGGTTTTACCTACAGCAGAAAAAGAAGATATTTACTGTATTAAAGATAATTATTTTACATACACTAAATGAAATCACTTGGTAAGCAAAAACCTAGCATTTGGAGAATCTCAAGACCTTTCCCACCAGTCGAGGTCAGAATGGTAAAGTGTTTATGTCTGTGGGTGAATAAGTGTGTTCTCGCTCAGTCTTCATGCTGCAAGCTTAACTTGTTCTTATGATAGCATTTCACTGAAGTGGTGTTAGAACAGAAATGCATCCATGTACTTGTTCAGGACTTTGACTGTTGTTGCAGCTACAACCCCTCAAGATGTGACATTATAGCCCATCTTCTCAGTATCTTCAGTATTCTGGTTACAGCCAGATTAAACTTTTGTCTCTAGAGTGGTGGTTCTCAATTCCGGTTGTCAGGGACCATTGCCCTGCATATTTTAGATGTCTCTGTTCCAGAACACCTGATTTAAATGATTGCATGACCTCCTCTGCAGCCATCAAGTGCTGCAGAAGCCTGTTAATCACACGACTTGTTCAAGTCAGGTGTGTGGCAGAAGGGAAACACCTAAAACGTGTAGGGCAGTGGTTCCTGAGGACTGGGATTAAGAAACACTGCTCTAGAGGCTGAGGACCTAGGGAGCTTTGAGTTACCTTCAGCTGCTTCCATGCAGACTTCTTACAGTGAACGCTAGAAATTTCAGTCATTTTAGGATTATTTATTTAGCAGCAGTTATTCATATTTATTTTTATCAATCTGTGTAATTAGGTGTTGTATTTACTGACCTAAAGGTGCTTCCTTCTTCACTGTTACAACAGACACTTTTACTCATTAAAGTTATTTAAAGTGTAATTTTGGTGGGATTGAAAGTGTGGAGGATTTTCTGAGGCCTTGTGTGAAAAATGTCTTCTCCTTATTGAAGGCTGGGTTACACTGGTGTTTCATACAATGATCACCTCGAGCAAGATGTACCGTCTACAGGCTGCGCCTGGTCATCGAGGCCGGACATTGTTATTGAGCCTGGTCCTGGTCATCCAGGCCGGACCTGGTCATCAAACCACTGCTTGATTCTCTGCCTGCAGACTTTTCTGAGAGAAAAGACTCTCAGGAGCAGAGGAATTATGTTAGTGATGTGTAGAACTGAACTAGGTGCTGAATTTGCCACAGTGCATCATGTTCTTATAACGCAACTTGGATTATGTTCCAAGAGAATGATGCACGTGTTTTTTAGGTTCCAGATGGTTGTTAAAAAAAAATCTGTCCATTCCCGCGGACCCGGGTCCTTTTCATGAATTGCTTCCTTGTGCTTTTAGTTGAGAAATTCTCCAGAAACCTAGCAGTGTTCTGAACATATAGGTCAGGAGATTTCTGCAGCTTAATAGAATACAAATAAAGCCCCCTGAAAACTAAATGTGACTTTTAAACACTGTTGATTATACTTTGAGAGCAATATTGGTACATATCAATGCTGCACTCTGTGGAGTATCACCTACTATGAGTTACATGAACAGTGTATATATAGTATTGAGGTTGGATTACTGCAAGGGCCCCTTTTTTATCCAGTTAAATGGCAACAGCCTGTGAAATGTAGTTTTTTTTTTCTTCTTTTCTTTAGACAATGAACTATGAGCGACATGAACTGGTCAGTTTCATTGCTAAATCTGATTACCATGTTGTGTGAGCACTAGCTAGCTAAAGCATCCATATACTATTTAGTCAGCTGAATGTTTCCTTTGTGTTTGTTTTTCTTCCTGCTGTAAAGCTTTCATTGATTCCATCCAATCAGAATCTGAATATCTGCATGGCTGTTTTGACTGCCTCACCTCCATGACTTGTACTCTAGAGGTGTGGCTCTCATTTCAAAGCTGATGAAAGAATTTTCTGTGCTTTAGACTTGGGAATCAGTAATAAACTCCTGCACCTTTTTTTTTTTTTTTTTTTTTTTTTTTTTTTTTTGAAGGTCCTTGGTTTAGATGGTGTCTCAGTGCTGTAGTCAAGACCACCTAACCAGAGACCAAGTCAAGACCAAGACCAGTGCCCCACACTGCATGACACAATAAAATGTGAAACATGATCAAAATTGCTTCTCAGATTGATCTGAGGTCCAGATTCCCATAAAACACCTAGATATTAATATCTAACAAGCCATTTTATCCCAAATACATTTCTTGTTTTTGTAGTTGAAGTTCACAAAAAAGTTTAATCATCTGCATTAAAAAACAGTATTTTCTTGCAGATAAAAATATGTATGTCTTTACAAAATATAAAATTTTTAAATATAAATGTAAAATACCCATGTAGTGTTTTTACAAGTGTTGTGTGTATTGATAAAATTTTTTAGTGCCATTTGTAATATAGAAACAAAATAAAAAAGGAAAATGTAACATATAGTAGAAGAAAACAATGGACTTGAGTTGCTTTGGCAGAAACAATATTTGTCTTCTGCACCATTGAATATACCAGTTAAAGCAATGCAGTAACGGTAAATAACACTCAACTATGAACATTAACCAAGGAACAAGAAGCAACCAAGAAGAATGGAGCGCACAGTGACTGTTCTCACCCTCTCTCCCGCTGCATGAAGCCTCCATCAGTTTAGCAGCCAGGTAGCACACAGAGCTACATACGTCTGGCACCATGACAGGTGACGAAAACAGAGAGCAATTGTACTCTTACGCTCTTGTATTTTATCTATTCACCGATTAAATTAATATAATTTTAAATTACATAGAATAATAATAGCTATTGCAGTGTGTGCAGAGCATTACAAAACAAAGAACGGCTCTTATTGCGACTCGAGTCCTAAATATTACTATATTTGGTCACAGCGTAGTCTGACGTGGGATATGTCGGTCAACACATCTGCACAATTATTCAGCGCAGACAGTTTTTAAACATCATATAGCTTACCTTTCTTTGTGCTTCCTTTCTCAGTGGCGATAAAAGTTGGACATAGTCCCAACCATCTCTGAAAGCGAAGCACTGCATAATGTACATGTCGCTGTATGCTTTTTTCTGGATGTTGTTTTACAGATATAGTCTTTATGATTTATGTAGCTGAATTTTATTACTGAGGATTTACCACTCCCAGACAACCACAGTTCACTTTCTCGGAGTGCCGCGTGTGAGTGAAAGAGGGTGGGGATGGGTGACAGCGGTAACAAATACACGTAATTAGGAGTGAGTCATGTTATTGCTTGGATTTGAATCAGTACATTTTGCATCCAATGAAAGCAAGGATGTTAACAAATAAATCGGACAATATTCTGGCAATTTAATAATATCTCTACAGTTGTGATCTTGAAATAAAATCCCGAGTCCTCAATGTCCAAGATTGAGTACAAATGCAACCGAGAACATCAAAAAGTGGTCTCTATACCAATACCGGTCTCGAGTACTACAGCACTGGTCTCATTAACTTTCTTATGTATCACAAATGTAGGAGATGCTGCGTTGTGTCTGGAGACACATGGTGGGCGTCTTAAAGGGAGAATCTGAGACGCTGTGCTACACATCCAGCCTCCTGCACACTCTGGGCTCTGTCACTGTAAGACTCTTTGAAGACCTTCTTTTTTTTAATTTATTACCAAACTCTGTTTTCTTTCTTCATTTCTAGGTGTTCCATGCTTTACGATGTAATCACTTTAACAATTATACAGAAAATGACCCCAGGGTAAAAAAGTATGGATACATTTCAACTAAATGTTAACAGAGCTCTGCTTACTTACCAGTGATGATTATGAGGAGTCTGTTGTCTCTGATATCTGTTGTTAGTCTGAAAGTCTTAAGTGTTTTTGTTTTCTTTGACTCTGATTTTATGGGGTCACATTTCACTTTGTGGTTCACACCAGTGGTCTGCTTGTGGGATTTCTTTTTAATTAAAAGAAAAAAATCAAATGAAATTATTTGAATAAAATACACAGGTGAAACTGCACGTTGACCAGTGGCTCTTTACTCATGCAGAACTGCTGTGGAGGTTTTGGAGTTTGGTTGTCAGGTCTGCCTGGGTTTTGTGGATCTGTAGAAACCTCGATCCCGTCTCTGTGGAATAAAAGCAAGAGCTGGTTCTGCATTCCTGGCTAAAAGTCAGGGTCGTCTTTGATTTTTCTGTTGAGACAATGTGATTCTGGCATCTTCAAGCCACCGGGTCAATGGTGGCTCAGGAGGTAGGAATTCATCCCATAATCAATGTGTTACTGGTTCAAACCCCTGCTCTGTCTAACTCAGTCATTGTGCCATTGACCAGCACCAGCAGCAGGGCCCGGTGGCAATGATTGTATGGCAGCCTTTTTTCTGTCAGTCTGCCTCAGGTGAATGACTGATTGTAGTGTGAAGCCCTTTGGGGTCATCTGGACTTCATAAAGTGCTATACAAGTACATGCCATTTACCATTTATCTTTCAGCAGGCATTGGAGCAGTTCACACTTCAGAACCAGGATATGAGTCAATTCCTTTAAATCTGGAGCGATGTTGGTGTCTTGTTGAAGGGTGATGGTAGGTAGGATGGAGTAAGAGATAGATAGACAAACAGGGGTTGGTCTGCAGTAATTCAGGTGCTCCTCCAGTCTGTTGTGATGAAGAATGTTATGGGCTAGAAAAACAATGCTCTTTACTAGTCTGTCTAGTTTTTGACCCTCACCTATGAACAGGAAATATGTACCATGACTGAAAGAACAAGTTCCCAGATAGAAGCAGTTACAATGAGCTGATGTCAACCTTGGAGAAAGAGGGAGGAGCTCTGTCATCTGGGGAGGTTGGAGTGGAACTGCTGCTGCTCCACAGTGAAAGGCTTCAGTTGAAGTAGTTCAGACATCTCATTAGGATGCCTCTCTTTGGAGGTTTTCAAACATGTCCCTCTCGGAGGAGCCCCAGATACTTTTGTGTCCCTTCCTACCTGGAAACACCTTCTGATCACTTTGAATAAGCCATCCCTCTCTGGGATGTCTGGGTTTCAGTTCCGGACCTTTTGCCCCTACATTTAGAAGGACATTTAGTCTGATGCTCCTGACTGGTGAAATAAGTGAATAGCATGTATAGGTTCATGTCTGTCCAATCAGAAAGAGACTGAACAAATTTAACCTTCCTGTGAGATGAGCATGAAGGAAACCTTTACTCTCTAAGACAAACATGAAGGTCAGACTGAAGTTTACCAGAGAGAGTGTAAACTAGTACCTTCTGGAATAATGTTCATTGGACAGATGAGTCTAAATGTAATCATCTGGACACCAGAACAGAGGACATGTTTGACATAAACCAGATACAGCAGTCCAGGGAATTAACCTCATACCAACTGTGGAGCATGGAGGTGGAGGTGTCATGGTTTGGGGACGCTTTGCTGCAGTAGGTCCTGGCCTGCTCAACATCAGAGGGAGTTCTGGACCCTGCAGCATGGTAGTGGCCCAAAACACACCTGTAAATCCACCAAGGACTGGCTGACAATTAGGAAATGAAATCTCGTGGGCCTCCTCAAAGCCCAGGTCTTGATCCTAATGAAATCCTGTGAGCTAGTTACATCCACAAGTGACTTCTTAGTTTTTAAGTATGGATGCCTTGGAAATCTGAAACATCTTGGATTCATATTATCTTAATAATATATTATTATATTATATTAATCATATTATAAAAGTCAGTTAAAATGTCAGAACTTCAGGTATGTATTTGAATGCCTTTGATTACTACTGTTTTGTCCCCTCTGTAGGTGCTATGCTGCGTGGACAAGCAGGGGATCCTCTCATGGCCAAACCCGAGTCCAGAGACAGTACTGTTCTTCAGTGGGAGAGTGGAACCACCTCACAACAGTCAGGATGACATCCGAGATGACCTGTCTGTGAATTCCTACTGCCGGATGGAGACTGAGGATGACAGGGATGACGTATGTTAGTCTCCTCTGTGCTCTGCCTGAAAACTTGTCTGACAGACCAGAAGTTATTTACCCACTCTGGTGTAATACCGACTTAGAAAGCTTCTTTCTTGGCTCCCTCCCCAGCAACATGTATGTATGAATGAATGTATGTATGAATGAATGAATAGCAGAGGGCAGCCACAATGCAGAAGCCCTAGGGGGCTGTGGCGACGAGCCCACAGGCTCCGCCGGCAACCCACTATGCCAGAGCATGGACAAAGAGCCCCGAGGGCACACCAACGCACCGGCGGGCAGAGCCACCAGAAGGGAGTGTGACGTAGGGGAAGTAGGCCCCACATTTAGTAGGGGGGGTCCAAGATGATCCATGACAGGAGGCAGGCCAAAACTCAACCTGACAGATAAACCGGTAAATACAATCACATGTTCCCACCCTCATGCTCACATACAGACATTCACATCCACTCGGCCAATGTAAACACACAGAAAAATGGACATCATACACCCACTTGTGCTCCCCATGCACACTCTATACTCCCAGGTCCAAGTACCGTCCCGCCAGAGGGGTAACTTGTCCCTAGACCCAGGAAATGGTTCCCTTCTTTCTGGGGTGGAGAAGAGCAGACCGCCCAACCCTCCACAGTAGCAGAACAGCCCATCACCATGCCCAGCTCCATTGTCACCACTCAACCAACCAAAACGTCAGCGACCCCAGACCTGAAAAAGGATGCAACCCCTCCACAGCACACTCTACAACCCTCTGTGGCACTCCCCAACCAACAAGGCTGACATACACCCGATGGAGCAACGAGCAGAGCAGGAAACCAGGGAGCTCACCAAGCCGCCCAGCCACCCCAGCAACCTCAGCCCACCCATCCATCAAACACCACATGTGCCCACACCAGCCAGGAACCTGCATCCGAGCCAACCCACTGCTCCAGGCCAAGCACAACCTGCCAGCCACCCCAGCGCCACCACAAGGTGCACTCCACTGCCTAACCTACCTGACAGTGACTGCAGGCCAGCCCTAGGCCCGGAGCCCGAGAAGCAGCGGCAGAAGGCCGGTCCAGCACATCAAAGACCAGGCACCCCACCAATCCCACACCACAGACCCGGATGTGTCCAAGCATGCCGGTAGCGCATCCCCCCCCCGCCATCCATACATGGCCCCATCAATCCTCCCCTCAGTATGGTGCAGTCGTCCTGTTGCATCCCCAAAGAATGATGTTTCCACCTTCGTGCTTCATGGTTGGGATGGTGTTCTTGGGATTGTACTCATCCTTCTTCTTCTTCCAAACTCAGTGAGTGTAGTTTAGACCAAAAAGCTCTACTTTTGTTTCATCTGACCACATGACCTTCTCCCATTCCTCCTCTGGATCATCCAGATGGTCATTGGCAAACTTCCGACGGGCCTGGAAATGCACTGGCTTGGGGAGGGGGACCTTGCATGTGCTGCATGATTTTAATCCATGGCAGTGTAGTGTGTTACTAATGATCTTCTTTGAGACTTTGGATCCAGCTCTCCACAGGTCATTGACCAGATCCTGTCGTGTAGTTCTGGGCTGATCCCTAACCTTCCTCATGATCATTGATGCCCTACGAGATGAGATCTCACATAGAGTCTCAGACCAGGGGAGATTGACCATCGACTTGAACTTCTCTCATTTTCTAATAATTGCGCAAACAGTTGTCTTCTCACCAAGCTCCTTGTCTATTTTCCTGCAGCCCATCCCAGCTTTGAGCAGGTCTACTGTTTTATCCCTGATGTCCTCACGCAGCTCTCTGCTCCTGGCCATTGTGGAGAGGTTGGAGTTTGTTTGATTGAGTGTGTTGACAGGTGTCTTTTATACAGATAACAAATTCTAACAGATACAGTTAATACAGGTGAGTGGAGAACAGGAGGGCTTCTTAAAGACAAACTAACAGGCCTGTGAGAGCTGGAATTCTTACTGGTTGGTAGCTGATCAGCTGATCAGGCATCTTTTGTCTTTTATGTGATGCCACATAAAAGACAAAAGATGCCTGCTGCCCCATATGATCAGTTTGCATACCAAAGTGTGCAACCGAAGGGAGTGCAGTCCCCTTGACGGTTGACATAAGCCACTGTAGTGGTGGTCTTGGTCCTCACAAGGACGTGATGACCACTGAGGAATGGGAGGAAGCGCTTCAGTGTGAGAAATACTGCTGATTTACGTGGAACTGCTGGAGGTTCCGGTTCCTGAGACCTCTTGCACACCAACCCTTGTAAATTCCTCTTCATCCTGACAGGCTCGTATCCATTGTGGCCACTTTCCGTAACACAACGGGACACAAAGGCACCTCCTGCACCAGAAAATCCAGGCAAAGTGCCGCAATACATTCTGCAGTGACCATTACTCTCTGTGTACCATGACGCGCGGAGTGTAGTCTGAGTGCAGCTACCCAGTGCTGAAAATCCCTCATATGCAGGTGCCTGAGTAGGATAAGCAGAATAGCTGGCGCCATTAATCCCATCAGGCGAAGGCAGAGCCTGAAAGGAACTGATCTGTGTAGGTGGAATGAAGTGAAGCAGGATTTCAGTGTGCCTACTCTGTCTGCCGACAGGCGGTGAAGGACAAAGAGTTCAGCGTCAGCCCCTGAAAAACAATATTTTGTGTTGGGGAGAACACGCTCTTCTCGTGATTCAACACAAATCCCAGATCGAATAGGTGCTGAATGGGTATATGTGTCTGCTTCACAGCCTCTCATTCTGATCATGCCAGAGGGAGCCAGTTGTCCGCATATGTGGCCAACCTGATGCCCTGCTTTCTCAGCGGGGCTATAGCCGCTTTGGTACACCGTACAAACACCCTCGGGCTCAGGGACAGGCCAAACGGTAGCACTGTGTATTCATAATAAACGCCCTGAAAAGTGAACCTCAGATATTTCCAGTGTGGCGGGTACACTGAAATATGGAAATACGTGCCTTTCTGGTCAACTGAGGTGAATCAATCGCCCCGGTGCACCAGACGCAAAATGGATGCGCATGTGAGCATCCTGAACTTGTATCTCCTGAGATAACCATTCAGCGCCCTCAGATCCAGGATAGGGATAGGGTGAAGGTTCCTCCCCACCCCTCTCCACCCTTTGTTTGGGAACCAGAAAGATACCTGGAGTAGATGCTGCTCCGACTCTGGTACAGGGTTTACTGCTCCTTTCTTCAGCAGCGCAGAAATTTCCTCCTTCAGTATGTAGGCAGACTCGCCCTGGGCTTCAATGGAAATTATGCCAGAGAAGAGTGAGGGGGAATCACGGTAACTGGAGCCTGTATCTACGCGTTATAGTTTGTTGAACCCAGGCTGAAGTCTTTAGGGAAGCCCACATATTTCTTTGAGCTGAGAGTGACATCACTACGGATTCTCCTTCCATTCTCAAACATTGTCTCATGGGCCCCACAGGCGGTAGCACAGGGTTGTCGGAGGTGGATGGCTCTACGCATGCGCAAAGGGATTGTACTGTAATGGAGTTGATTCCACGCCGCTGCCTGTGAGGGGGGTAATCCCCTGCAGTTGCGGGCATGTGACCGACCCGTTTGTTTCTTTCATTTTCAATGTTTTTATCTGCGACCTCAGCCTTCGGTCTGGATGCTGCAGTGAAACATATTTTAGTTTTGAACATGTGTGTGTACTTGTGTGACTCGTACGTGGGACAGAACCAGCTGTCACACAGTGGCAGGGAGATGGATGGACACACACTCTGAAATTTTGGCCGCTTGGGGATTTTGAAAGGAGGGGACTGTAGTGCTGCCTGGCTGTTGGTCTGCCTTGGAGTCACCAGGGGAGGAGGTTCCATTTTCAAGATCGGAAGATCGGAGCACCTTGTCCTCCTTTTTACGGCCTTCACACCACTGCTGCATGGAGGCTAAAGTGGAGCTGAAGATGCCCTCAGGCACGATTGGCATGTCCAAAATATCCTCTTTTTCTCGGCCTGACAGGTTAGGTTGAGCCATCTTGCTCTTTCCTACAACACCATCAGCCCCATTGATTTTCCTGTGGCCTGGACTGCGCAGCATTGCACGTGCAGGCAGATATCAGTGATCACGGTGATTTCTTCCCACACGTCAGGGTCTGGTTTGGCAGCCACATCCTCACACAACTCAGCTTGGTATGCCGAGAGCATGGAGGACACATTCATTAACCGCAATAGCTGCTGCTCTGTAGGCCCTTTCAGTCAAAGCGGACTGGAAACAGTCCGACTTAGATGGCAATGTGGGGTTTCTGGAAGACGTCGGCAGCTGCAGGTGCAGGTGGGCTACCACCAGTGGCTCCGTTGGGGGTATGTGGTGAATGTCAAGCTTCTTTATGCCCTCAAAGTCCAGAAAGGAAGCTCCATGGATCTGAGTCTTCCCACTGAACGGGCTGTCCTTCCAGGAGACCACATCCTTGTCCAGCAGCCCTGCAACCGCAGAGGCGAGCCTCCGAGTCACTACTTCCTCTGGTGTGAGGGGGAGCAGAGTCCATTTTGGTAGCAGGTTTGCTAGCCAAAATTGAACCGAGCTAACAGGTGTGTAAGCTCTGAACAAAGTAGATGGTGTTAGCTGGTGTGCTAACACAGAAATTGGCGACTGGTGCTGAAGACTATGGTAAATACTGGAGCCACAGCAGCTAGTGTCCATTGTTGGAGGGTTAGCTTAAAATTTTCTCTGTCTATGGACTGTTAAGCTCACCTTCTAGTACTCAAAAACAGAGATATGCCTCGAAGCAAGAAGAAGTTTTTGAAAGATGCTGCGTCGTGGCGCAAGTTACTTAAAGGGTAGGTGACACAGGCATCGTGATCACCAGCCAATCAGAATTGCCATAATGAGATAAATGCTTCTGAGGAATACGCAGGAGGGGTGTATCCCATAGTGAGACATCGAAACGAGAGAAGAAGAGATCTATGAATGAGAAGAGTTTATCAGAAGATGATGTACTCCTGTTTCTACAAAACCTAAACAAGTCAGTTAAAGGACTAATCCAAAATCTTAGACTACACAATAAATTGGAACACTCCTCTATTGAAAATAATAAAAGATGACTTAAAATGATGGACAACAATACTCCTTTCAATTATAGGACACATTAACACCATTAAGATGATGGTTACCAAAGCTCAACTACTTATTCACCATAATCCCTACTCAACCCACCGCAGCTTTTTTTTCACCACTCTGGAAACAATTATAACATTATTCTACTGAAAAAAAAAAAAAAAAAAAAAACCCAGAATAAAACTAACAATATTGCAACAGTCAAAACTTTAAGGCGGCCTAGAAGCACCAAATTTCCACCACTACTTCTTAGCTAACCAATTACAATACCTCATCAAATGGATACACTCAATCCATCATCTTCATCCATGGCTGGACATCAAACAATCTGACTGCAAAGAAATATTAATAAAAGACCTACCATTCATCAGCAACACAATTAGACATCACAACTGCTTCGTCTGGCAATTGCAACAACTCTGACAGCTTTGTGGAAGATCAATAAAATAAAAAAAAACAAAACACTATATTCTCACCCACAAGTCAAATGCCCAGATGTAACAATCCAGATTTTACTGCAAATAAATCACCCCTGTCTGGCATTAAATGGGTGGAAAAAGGCACCCATATCTTGACCACATCTTCGACAAGCATAACTTCTTAACATTTCAACAGCTTATTGACAAATACAACATTGACAACACTGACCTCAACATCCATACAAATCAGTTTTGGAACAGTGTCTGCTGTAACATTTTTACCATGTCCAACACAAACATACATTTAATATAATATAAAATGATCCATAGAACACACCTCACACAGAACAGGATGCACGTCATGGGACAAACTAGATCGGACATTTGCATACTCTGTACACTGAACACAACGGATGACCACCTCCACACATTCTAGCTCTGCCCACCAATACAAAACTTCTGGAAAGAAATAATCACCAAACTTTCTCAAACCTTTGGCCACAACATCCCACTATCCCCCTCTGTCTGCTTACTTGGCAATCTAGAAGAATTAAGCCCAAACTCCAAACAGATCCAAACACCTCTGATTGTGGCCCTGACCATCACCAAGAAAACAATACTGTTTAACTGGATTAACAGGAAAAAGATCAGTACATCACAATGACTTGATCTTCTCACACAACCGATATCAATGGAACAACAATCAGCAAAAGATTAATTAAAACTAGGAATATTAGAAAAAAGGAAAAAAAAAATCAGAAAATAACTTCCAAGAAGAAAAGTATCCCAATCCACATATGTTAAACAATTCCATTTTAGTTGTGGCACCACTTGGTTATGTTCTGTGTTTTGTCTTTGTCTTAAATGTATCCATTTGGATTTGTATATTTTTGTTATTGTTGTTGTGTGTTCTCTTTGCTTATCTAATTGTTTATTTTGTAGATCAATACCTGTGTTTGCTTGTCTGTAATGTTTGTTTTGTATGCACGAATTGGTGAATAAAAAGAAAAAAAAAAAAAGCAAGTTGGAGAGCTGGCATTCTCAACTGCAAGGCCTCTTGAAGGAAAGGCCCCTATCCTTCATTTCTTTGGACTGGTTTAATGAGAAGACTTTCCAGCTGAAGCCTGACATCCACGAGAAACATGCCAGCAAAGAGTTTAGACTGACGGTGGGTCTCCACCTGAAAAAGCCACTGCCCCCTCACAGCCAGATGAAGGCTGGATGTTGATGTTGATGTTGCTCTTGTATGATCCGTTTGCATGTGCAAATAAAGCTTCTTTAATCAGGAAAAAAAAAAAAAAAAAAAAAAAAAGAAATAATCTTTCTGCTGCACAGTCTCAGGAAGCAGAGACTCTACTCTGTCCACCAGAGGAGCCCACCACCCAGCTAGGAGAAGCAGCAGCGCCCAATGAGGCGTCACATGACGTGGCTCGCTCATCTGAAACGGTCAGACTTCGACGGCCTTGTCAGCCCACACAGTGCCGGACCAAACACCACTCTGGATCAAATGTCAGCTTCAGCCATGACACCGAGGGAGGCGAGGAAGACCAGGTAGGGGCTGGGGTCACAAGGAAACTCAGACTAAAACACAACTAGGATTAAGAACCCCAATCTGCAAACTAACTGTGTATCATTCATTAATATAGAGCCAGGTTTGAAATAGATTTAAAAAGAAGGCATCTAAGAAATGAGTCCTTCCAAATGCAAAACAAATCATTTTGGAGTTTATATATTATTAATTTATTCCCCCAGGTACTGCAGTGAATGATGTTTATGCATTTATATTCCATATTTCAAGGAACAGTTCCCAGGAAGCAGGGTACATGTCTGGGTTCATTATCTCTATTGCTGTCGTTTATGATTTTATATAATGTTGGAACTGGTCTGAATTTATTTTCTCTATAGTATGTAACCAGCATAAATAAAAGTAAAATAAAATTTAAAAAAGCAACATTTTATTTAGACCAATATTTTAGGATTTTTAACAGTTTTTCTATTAAACAACAGTCATAAACCTGTGGACCAGTTACAGAACATAAGGTATCGATGTGCTGCTGCTATTGTTACTGCTGGTGTTGCTGCTTTTGTGGTTTATACTACTTTGGGATTCATTCCTCAGGTTTTATTTATTCGGTATCTGTAAATGTTACAAACTTCCTCTGATTTTGAAGTGATTCTAATCCAGTTTTTCCAGCTCATTTCCAGTGTAAACACTGTGAAATGAGCTGAAGTTAATGAGTAGACCAGCAGGATTTCATTCTGAGTTGTTAGTCTTAATAGTCCAAACTTGATGGATGACACCAGCCATTACTGTCAGAGAGATGCTTGTCTCATTTCTTGTGGGGAACAAACCTCTTTGTTGAATGAAATGGATATAAATCTGCTAGGATTATGAATAATTTTGGGTGTAGTTGTAAATAAGATCTTACACCTCATATGGACTAGAAAGCATAACCTGACACTGATTAAACAGTCACAGAAATGTTAACACAGAGTCTAAATCCCATCTCTCTCTTCTGTATTTTTGTCTGTCTTTTCCAGGATTTTGCTCTGGGCTGCCCAGAAGCAGAGGCAGAGGACTTTGTGTGCGACTACCACCTGGAGATGCTGAGTTTGTCACAAGACCAGCAGAACCCGACCAGCATCCAGTTCGATGATCTCTCCTGGCAGTGCCACCTGCCCTCTCTGAAGCCGCTGGGCCTCAACATCATGCTGAACCTGTGCAATGCCGGGGTCACCCAGCAGCTCTGCCGCTTCTCTGACCATCTATCTAACTTGGCTCTGCAGGAAAGTCATGGCTCAGTGCTGCCTGTCTACGTTCCCTGGGGTCTCTGTGAGCTCTCCAGGCTAATAGGTAAAATATGGACGGTTGTCTTATTGTTTGTTTATGCTATGTTATTTTAGACTAACCTGGACAACCTAGACTCAGTCTAAACCTTTCCACTCTTTAGAAGTTATATAGCATTTAATAAGGGACACAACATGAAAACAATGTTACATATCAAACAAGGTAATGTTTGTCATTTGCAGTCTCAGTCTCTGTTAGTGGTTTTTGTTAGTGGTTTTAGCAGTATATTTATTTTTTTTTTCATACATCTAGAATATAATTCAGTGCTGAAACACTGACCTCTGGCCTTTCTTTATGTCACATACTTCCTGTTCCTTCAGATTTGGACAGGAATGTAAACGTACCAGCTGCACAAGGATACCATGGTTTTACATTACAGCTGTTTTCATGAAGCTGATTTTTCCGCAAGACTTGAAGAAGCAGAAGTTTATGTCAGAGTTTTTCAACAGCAATAAGTTAAAAAGCTCACCATGCTCTGAACTTACTCACCTTAAACGACAACAAGCAGAATGTAAACTGCACTGGTACAGAGAAAATGGGCTAAAGTCTAAAGCTGCAGCATCTCAGACAGGAGTCCATCTGTCAGGAGGGGTTTCCCTGCTTCTATGGTGCATTCAAGTATACCTTGTACACTGGATTGGCACCATATCAAAATATGTTTAAGGTTATTTAAACACATTTTATAACCAAATGTCGACACAGACTGAATCAAAGCTTCTTGAACATCCTCACTGATCATTTTCTAGTGGTTTTATTGTTGGAAAATGATGATTTTATTAATTCACAAAATCAAATGCTCAGTCAATTCTATGCTGGCCACTTTTTAAATTCTTGAATATACTGATCAAATCCAATAATTGTCAGAACATTTTAACATTCTTTGCTCAGTGTTGAATAAAGTAAAAAATATTAAATTATTATACATTTATGTTTTTCTGTTGATTAAGACGTGCTATAGCTTTAAACCTGAGATATGTACTGAACCCTGAGTTCTGTGTACCGTTACACCCCCTAGTGATGATGTTCTAATCATGTGCACTTGATGTCATATGCCTGTATGTGATTCTAGCTTTCTTAAAATTGCAGTTTAACTTTTACAAGAATGTTTTTTTAATATTTGTTAAAAGTGTCACTATGTCGTGACAGTATGGTATGAGACAGATAATCTGTGAAAAGATTGAGCTCCTCCTCCCTGAGCTACTTTTGTCCCTGAGCTACTTAGCTTTGTCAGTCACCCTCATGTACTTGCCGCTAAATGTGCTAATGGTGAAGAAACAACTTACGATTCGAGGAAAACCGTTTATCTGCCATCATCGGTAGCAGTGCTAACTAGCACTAACTCCGGACTCTCATATAAACATGGATGGGTTTCATTAGCTCCGTGCCAACAGAACGAAGGAGTGGTAAGAAGAACGGAGGGGGTCTGGCTATTTGTGAACAATAGGTGGTATAACTCTGGACATTTAACCATCAAAGAGACTCTCTGCAGTAAGGACATTGAACTGCTAGATGTTAGCATGAGGCCGCACTATCTTCCTCAGGAGTCTTCACATGTTATTGGAATAACTTTGTATGTCCCACCCTCTGCTAACGCTGCTGCAGCCTTCAGTGTCCTTCATACTACCACCAACAAACTTCTCTGGGGACTTTAATCATGTCTCCCTGTCCTCCACTCTACTAACCTTCACCCAATATCTTACCTGCCACACCAGAGATGACAAAATCCTGGATCTACTTTATAACAACACCAAGGAGGCATACAGTTTTTCACCTCTCCCTCTTCTGGGGGGCTCTGATCACAACCTAGTTCATCTGGTTCAGCCTGTGTATAAACCCCTGGTACACAGAGAACCAGCTGTGACACGTACAGTGAAGAGATAGTCTGAGGGACTATTTCAGCTTCACTGTGTTGGAAGAGCTCTGTGCTCCTCATGGACATCATAAGCATCACAGACTCCCATCACGGACATATAAACTTCTGCGTCGACAACATTGTAACCACCATGATGGTACAGTGTTTCTCCAATAACAAGCCCTGGATCAACCCTGAAATAAAGGCTCTCCTGAAGGAGAAGAAGAGAGTATGTAAATCAGGAAACAAGGAGGAGCTGAGAGCTGTGCAGAAAGAACTGAGAAAGAAAATTAGGGATGGAAAAAACATCTACAGGAAGAAGATGGAGCAGCATGATGGAAGATGGAGCTGCAGCAGAGCAACATCAGTGGAGTTTGGAGAAGTTTGAAGTCTATTTCAGGCCACAAACCAAACCCTCAGGTTGTAGGAAACTTAGGGTGGGTGAACGACTTGAACCAGTTCTTTAACAGGTTTGACCAGTCACCCGCCCCTCTCCCAGCCCAGTCCTCCCTGCTGTTACCCCCTTCATCTGTAACGACTGCCAGCTTTTGTTCTCAGCATTTCACAGCTCTCAGCCACCATCCACCCCCTTCACTTCAGAGGAGTCCAGCTCACAGACCTTCTCCCCCAACTCCATCTTGTCCCTTTCATTATTTCAGGTGAGGAACGAGCTGTGAAAGATCAAGGTGTGAAAGGCTGCAGGTGCAGATGGCATCAGCTCCAGGCTCCTGAGGTGCTGTGCAAGATCAACTGTGTGGCATCATGGGATACATGCTCAACCTGAGTCTGAAGGTGGGGAAAGTACCACAACTGTGGAAGACCTCCTGTGTGGTATCGGTACCAAAGACCAAACATCCAAAGGACCTCAGCAGCTACAGGCCGGTAGCCCTGACGTTACATCTGATGAAGACCCTTGAGAGGCTGGTCCTCAAACATCTATGCTCCCTGGTGATGTCTTCATTGGATGTGCTGCAGTTCGCCTACCAGCCTGGCATTGGGGTGGATGATTCATTCGTCGTTTACCTCCTGCACCAAGCTCTGACCCACCTGGAAAAACCTGGAAGCTCTGTGAAGATCATGTTCTTTGATTTCTCCAGTGCTTTCCACACCATCCAGGCAGGGCTTGTGAGGGACAAGCTGGAGCTGTCAGGAGTGGACCATCACATGTCCCAGTGGATATTGGACTACCTCACTGGCCACACAGAGTATGTGAGGACAGAGGGCTGTGTCTCTGAAAGGCTGGTCTGCTGTATGGGGGTCCCTTAGAGAACTGTGCTAGCACTATTCCTCTTCACCCTCTGGACTATAGACTTCTCCATCAACTCCCCACACTGCCATCTGCAAAGGTCTCTGATGACTCCGCCATAGTTGGCCTCATCACAGGTGAGGACGACTCAGACAGTACAGACAGTGGACTCAGGACTTTGTGGGCTGCTGCCAGCAGAACCACCTCCTGATCAATGCTGCTAAAACCAAGGAGTTGGTGGTGGATTTCTGCAGGCGCAGACCCACCTCACTGACACCGTTGAATATCCAGGGAATAGACATTGAGATTGTGGACTCTTATAAGTACCTGGGTGTTCACCTGAACAATAAACTGGACTGGACTCATAACACTGATGCGCTTTACAGGAAGGGTCAGAGCAGACTCTACCTGCTGAGTAGGCTGAGGTCTTTTGGAGTACAGGGGATGCTCCTGAAGACCTTCTTTGACTCTGTAGTAGCATCAGCCATCTTCTATGGGACTGTATGTTGGAGCAGCAGCTTATCTGCAGCTGAGAGGAAGCAATTAGATAAGCTCATCAGGAAGGCCAGCTCTGTGCTAGGATGCTCCCTCGACCCAGTGCAGGTGGTGGGAGATAGAAGGACTCTAGCTAAAAAACATCACTGATGGACAAGGTCTCCCACCCCATGCATGTTTCTGAGCTGGAGAGCTCCTTCAGTGACAGACTACTGCATCCTAGGTGCACTAAGGAGCATTATAGGAGATTCTTCCTCCCAGCAGCTGTTAAACTGTATAATCATCACTGCTCCCAACAAAATCAATTAGTGTTTATATCCACACTCGTGTCTGTACAACTTTACTGTTTTCTTTTGTCATTAACTGTAAATAGTTTGTATTTTTAATGCTCAGAGACATGCACATCTTGTACATTTTTAATTAACCAACTCAGTTGCACATTCCTCTGAACTGGAGTATTTTTACAACTACATTCATGTTGAAACTTTGCCATAGTGTACAGTATTTCTTATTCTTTTTTTATTTACATTTTATATTCTATCTTTGTGTGAGTCTGTTTTCTGTTATTGCCTGCCACTGCCACTTTACTGCTGTTGCACAGAAATTTCCCCATCGTGGGACAATAAAGGATATTTCTGTTCTGTTCTTATATTATACTGTCATGACATAATGATAATTTTAACAAATATGTAAAAAAACATATTTTTCATAAAAGTTACATACTGCAGCTTTAAGTGGCAATAAATATTTTTTAAAAAAATAATGGTTTATAGAATATTTAAAAACTTCTTTTTTAAGGTTTTAGTTGTTTATAGAACTTGGATTGTTTGGTATTGTTAAAATGGATTATAGGTATCACTACGTCTAAATTTGTTCGAAAAACACACAGGCTGTCATAGTTTTTTCTTTATTTAAAACATGCTTTTAAGTTACAATAAACCAAAAATTTTCAACCAAATATAATTTTTACAAACAAGCACTGTGCATTTTACACAGATGTGTATAATATGCTGTCTATGTCTGTCTATACGTCCTTTGTAGTTCAAAGCTTTGCCACCAGCTCCTCATGTCCTTCCTGTTGGATGTGTCACAGGGTTCACTCCTGGTGCCCGGGAGCTGTTTAAGCAGGAGAACCACCTGACTCTCTACCAGCTGCCATCAAGAGAGAAGACCAAGGAGTTCACCTCCCGCCGCCTTCCATACTTCACTAAGCGCCAGCCCCCCATCTCCCACCTCATGTCACTGTGTGTGCGAGACTCCTCCTCCAGTAAGTCCTACATCCTGCGTGCTTGAGGGTCACATCAGCTTCTTGACAGTATAAATTTGTTTAGCTGTTTCCATGACAATCCCCTTATGTCAACAAATGAGGGGAGAAAAGTTTGTGCATTAATATTTGTTGTAGCTCTTCATACTGTTGTAGATAGCGTTCAGATGCTGTCACATGGTTCAGCTGACTTGATCCTAGAGGCCTGCACAGACTTCTGGGATGGAACTGATATCTACCCCCTTTCAGGCTCAGACAGGTCTTGTTTTGTATTTTAAGTCTCTCCATCCTTGTAGTGACATTTATTGTGATCTTTCTAAACTTCTGACCCCCCCATCCCTCCTCTGTGTTATAGGAAGAAGGTTCTAGACTTCTATCAGCGGGCCTGCCTGTCAGGTTACTGCTCTGCCTTTTCGTACAAACCCATGCAGGTGTCGCTCTCCAGCCAGCTGAATGGAAAATGTATAGAACTGGCCTCAGGTCCCTGCCTCTTCTCTGGTGTTGAGCTGCCCTCCACCACCCCAATCAAACACCATCTGTGCAGGAACAGCTGGAGCTCAGATGGTGAGGCATTGGGAACAGGAGGGAGGGACAGTCAAACAAGTGAACAGAAGTTCTGATGGATTCTATCTGTTTCTGTCCAATGTACAGAAGGGATAGGCGAGGGGGTGGAGCGGGAGGACTGTGTTCAAGCCCTGAGCGGTCAGATCTTCATGGGAATGGTGTCGTCTCAGTTCCAGGCAAAGCTTGACACAGTTCGTCTCATTGATGCCCTGGTCACTGCTTGCATTCGCTTTGTTTATTTTTCCATGGAGGATGAACTCCGCAGCAAGGTGAGCACACACAGTTTGGTTGACCAGGGATGAAGTGTTCTATGTAATGTGAAAGTATTTCCTCCCTTACATACTGACCATGGTGGCAGCATATCCAAGGAGCTCTGTTACCTTAGTTCTGATTGGTCCTTTTTGTAGACTTTTGTCTTTTTTGGTGGATTATTCTGTCTGGTTCTGGATGCTGTGCAGCTGTCAGGTTTTTGGATTGTGAGAAGGGGCCGGAGTATCTAAAGAGAACCCACGCATGCCCTGGGGGAACATGCAAACTCCATGAAGAAAGGCTTCAGGTTGGGATTCTGACCCAGGAGCTTCTTGCTGCAAGGCAGCAGTGCTACCAACTGTACCAAGGTGCAGCCCTAGCAGATGATCCTGAAGGAGAATGTCCTTTAGCCCAGTCAGTTTGAGACCTTAACCTCAAGCACACTTGGGACATGTCGCAGGACAATGATCCAAAGCACATCAGCAAGTCAGCCTCTACAGGGTGGTCTAGTTAAAGGCTGGACTTAAATCTACTGTAGATGCCGTGGTTATCTTTGTCTGATAATAAACTTTGTTGATGGTGATTTCACTTTCCTCTCTGCTGCTACTGTTGTGTCAGTATAGCCTCACAGGTCAGATAGCAGTCATTTGCAGAGATGTATTCATCTAGAGCTCCTGCAGACGTTCTATAAAGCTGTATATTATAACAGGCTTTCTGTCACCGTCTGCTGAGGCTGTGGGGAATCCCAACCTGAAAGGGACCGCTGAAGATGTTTGTTGAGAAAGGTTGATAAATATGATCTTCCTTAGATGAAAAGCTGTGATGTGCTGTGGGATCATCGTCGATGACTGCACATGTTGATGATGTGTTTCTGTGCAGGTGTTTGCAGAGAAGATGGGTTTAGAGACGGGCTGGAACTGTCACATATCTCTGACTCCAAACGGAGATGGTCCCTGTGAGGGAGCTCCATCCAGCCCCAGCCATGGCTCACTTCATGAAGACCTCCACCAGGGTAGGTTTGCTTCTCAAGCTGAGATCTTATTAAGAGAGGTTCAGCATTAGGATTTCAATCAGCTTTTCCTGCTTTCTTCCTTTAACTGTTTTAACCTTTTTTGAAATATTAAAGAAGATTCATGCCTAAGTACTTCATGTGATTGGCTGTCTCCTGGTTGGAAGTAAGGAAGATAAGAGCAGAGGAAAATATTTGAATTTTGACACTTTCTATCCCATTTTCTTCATGTTGTGACCTTCGTTCCTTCCTTCCTTCCTTCCTTCCTTCCTTCCTTCCTTCCTTCCTTCCTCACTCTGTTCCTTACTCACTCCCCTCCTTACTCGGGTTCATCTGTCCATCCATCTGTCGGTCCATAGTCGGCGATGGGATTTTTTATCTTGTTTCCTGAAGACTTTTCACCTCTCATTCAAAAGGTTTCTTTAGTTCTGAACATGGTTGGAAGTAATGGTCCTATGTGATGTGTTCAGAGCAATAGAACAGAATAGAAATATCCTTTATTGTCCCATGATGTGGAAATTTCTGTGCTACAGCTGCAAAGTGACAAGTAATCAAAGCAAGTAGACTCACAAATAGATAGAATATAAAATATATAAATAAAGAATAAAACTACTGTACAGTAAGGGCAAAATTTCAACATAAATACTGTGTAGTTATAAAAAATGTGTACTCCAGTCCAAAAGAATAAGTAACTGAACTGCTTAATTCAAAAATGTACAATATGTGCAGCTCTATTTGACATAAAAAAGACAGACTATTTACTATTAGTGACAATAAATATTGGGATAAAGTATTTTTGAGTTTGAATTGAATATGTACAGATAACAGCAGAAATGTTATTCAGAGTGAGTAAAGTTGTGCAGATACCAGCATGGATGTAAACTCTCACACTAAGGGGCTGTTAGTGTCACTAGGGTGGGCAGTGGGAACATGCCAGCTACTGGTGTATCCATCTATCCAGTCTGTGTTTTGCTGATTCTACATTTAAAGCCTTCCCACAGTACGGATATATGCTGTAAATTTATTGTGAACTGTATTCAAAAATAGGAATAAATAGGTTTTTTTATATTTTAAAATGAATGTAAATAACTGAGAACTTAGGGAAAGTCTGGAGTTTTGACCTGGAACCCTGGATTATATTCTGCTCATATAGACAGACTCTACTGTTTCCACTTTATATGATTTCAGATATGAAAACATCCACTTTCCATGAATTTTTGTGTTCAATGAGAGATATGTTAGCTTACCAAAGCCTTTTGTAAATAAGTTTTAGTGCTTCTGCAGGCAAATAAAGCCAGGCTGGTGATGTGCCCTGCAGGGAGAGGTTTAGCAGCCATACTGGGGGCTGATCTCTGTTGTTACAAGTTAGACCTGGAATGGTTGTCATGTGTTCAATGTCCATTTTCCTCTGTTTTGTTGGGAAGATTCCCAAGACGAGGCAGAGGGTCCCCTGCTGCAGGAGGAGGAGGCTCAGTCTGACCTGGCCAGTTTTCAGCCTACAGACAGCGACGTGCCAAGTTTCCTGGAGGATTGCAACAGAGTAATCATCATCTCATTCACACAATGACATAAAGGAGCAGTATTCATTTCATCAGACCTTTTTCCTTTGTTGCCGGGGATTCTGTGCTTGTGTAATGTTTTAGATCCTTTTAAACATACATAAGTTGAATTTAACAATGTTATATGGAGCCTGATTGTGGTGGTGTTTATAGTTGACATGTTCTTGGTCTTTTTCAGGCTAAGCTGCCTCGTGGGATCCACCAGGTCCGTCCTCATTTGAAGAACATTGATAATGTGCCTCTTTTAGTGCCACTCTTCACTGACTGCACTCCTGACAGTGAGTCACATTTCTTTGTCTACATTTTCTTGCATTATGGGTGGTCTGACTAACTGTATACTTTTTAATATTCCCTCTGGAGACTGAGAACAGTTTTGTTATTGTTACAGTTTCATTCATTTGCATTTTTGAAGCACTTATTTTTACCACAATACAAAGAGTTCAACATCAACATGTTCAGCAGATTCTGAACATGTTATGTGAGTTAAAGCAAAAGAGAAGACAACTAAGACGGAGCCTGAAAAAAGTGATATATATTTAATAAAATACTAAATATTGTTTCATAACATCTTTATTCATTTGAATGAATTGTTTTGATGCTTGAAATTGGTTTGCCCAAGTCTTAACTTCTCAAAATTTATAGAAAATATGATGAATATGGTAAATAAATGTAAAATGTAATTAATACCTCTCTTTTAAAATAGAAATGGTTTTTTACCCAGTTTTACACAAACTAAGAAAGTAAATAAATGACTACATGTTTCTTCCAAACTAAAAATTTAGCAAAAAACAAAAATACAGAACTATTTGCATCTGAAATATGAATTATTGACTTATTATCAAGCTTTCTGTTCTTAGAGAAATGTAAGAACTTGTAAAATACCTGTCCGACAGTTTAGTCAACTTTTTTGAGAAAGGATCAATCAACCCTTCATGTTTTGTATTGAAGCAGAAACCAGCGCAGATGGAGCATATCTCACTATGAGTCATTAAAGCTCCAGTATGTAACTTTTATAAAAACATATGTTTTTAACATATTTGTTAAAACCGTCACCATATCGTGACAGTATGTTATAGACAGATAATCTATGAAAAGATCAATCTCCTCCACCTCCTCCCTGAGTTACTGTTGCCGTCTGAAGAAATACACCGCTCCCAACCTAAAACAACCAATCAGAGCCAGGAGGAAGGTCCTAGCGCTGTCAGTCAACCTCATTTAATTTCTGCCAAATGTGCTAATGGTGGAGAAACAGCTTACTGTTACAGAAAAAAACGTTTATCTGTCCTAATCGGTGGTCATGCTAACTAGCCTGAGCATTCACATCAGTCTCTGCTAGCTGCAGAGCAGCTGAGAGCAAGGGGAGGGGGAGGGGGGGTAGCACAGTGATTGACAGCGCTGAGACCCGCCTCCTGGCTCTGATTAATTGTTTCTAGATAGCACTGGGAACACTAGGAAAAGGCAGAGGAGCTTGATTTTTTTCACAGATTATCTGTCTCATACCATACTGTCACGACATAGTGACAGTTTCAACAAATATGTAGAAAAACATTTTTTATAAAAGTTTCATATTGCAGCTTTAAGGCCCACTCAGACCATGGCATAAACTAAACGTTTGAAGTGATGTCTTTGGAGGAAAGGCCCAGTGCATTTTTTGGACTCTTTTGTCTTCTTCTCTGCAGCCATGTGTGAGATGATGAAGATCATGCAGGAGAACAGGGAGGTGACCTGCTGTCTGGGAAGCTCCGCTAATTTCCGCAATAGCCGCCTATTTCTGCAAAGTGATCTCAGGTATACAGATCATGCTAGTTCTCAACATATGGAAACATTTTTCACAATATTTCTGAAGCTAAAGATACCAGAATAATTTAAGCTTGATAGAACTGTTGCAATATGTTCAATCTCTTGGCTCCACAGTATTGGACTAGACCCTCTGTATCCATCTCAGTGCTCATGGGAGACCTTTGGCTACGCCACAGGAGGAGGATTTAATGGAGAGGTTGAAGGACTCTCTCCTCTGAGACTGTCGGGACAGCTGAACAGCCTGGGCTGCTCCGTCTCCTTCCACCAGGGAAACAGCGTTAGCTTGATTAAACTCATAGAGCAGGTTTGTCACATTTGGGCCATCAGGCAGTCAGTGAGTCAAATACAGACCTTACATTTGTTTTGAATCAACTTTTGTCAAAATATTTTCTAGGCACGACACACAACGTCTGGTATCCGCAAGTGCTTTCTCTTCCTGCTGCAGTGCCAGCTCAGTTTGGTTATTCTTCAGGTATGACAGTGAACAGCAGGGCTGTTGGGCCTTCTTGTTTGCAGCATTCAAACATACACTATCTTTAGTACCTGAAGTGTTTCTTGTGTTTTTCTGCAGTTCTTGGCCTGTCTCGCTCAGCTTCCTCCTCCCATGAACACCACTGACATCCTCTGGATGTCCTGCTTCAGCTGCCCTTTACTTAGGTACACATACATGTTGGGAACTAATAAATCAGTCACACCAATTGCTCTGTCAAATCTTTTAACATTTGGGTTGTTTTGACAGTGTGTCGCTTCTGGGGAAGCCTCCAGACAATTCAGTTATGACAGTTGCCACAGGGAAGAACCTGGATTCAATCCCAAAGAAGGTAAGATGAGCTGTCAGGCAGCTTTGAAATAAAACAATAGACTAAAACAAAACTTGAGGTTATTAATGTGGGAAAATCATTTGAAACATATTTACTGAATTGAACAAAGAAATGTATATTTCTTTTAGAAAGGAGGCACATGCTCTGTATGTTTTAGAATTGTGCCAGTCAAGGTGGCAGCATATGGTGGCAGCTGGAAAGATATTTGCTGATACATTGTTTACTATTGGACATTTGCTATGATGCATAACCATAACAAGTTGCTGTTCTTTTACAACCAGGAACAGCTGATCAACATCTTGAAAGTTCAAATAATACCTGAACTTGAGTTACAAATCCCAGATGAGTTGAAAAGCATCATAGATGCAGAGCAGAGCATAGATCCAGGCCCACCCAAAGCAGTGCTATGGGTAAACCTAGGCCCACCCACTTTGTTCCAGGACCAACCCATTCAAATAGGGAAACATTGACTCACCACCAGATTTATCTGACAAACCAGAGACTCAGCCAATATTGACAAGCTTTCCTGGAACTGTAATATTGGGGAAATTACACTACTTTTGGTATAACGACTTTAAGTAGGTTGAGTATAGTGTATAGTTTTTTGCAAATGATGCAAGAGTTCGAGCAGAGGTTGTACTCGACTTTCTTAATGTCTGTCATTTTGACAGACGGCATTAAAAATCCAGTCATGATCTATTTTTACCCGTCAGTTTTTAAATAATGACATTAAATTGCATTTCATTTTCATTTGGTTTATTATTCAACAAGCTAAATGGCAAAATCCACATCGTGCCATCACACATCAAGCAGATGAATATGTGTAACTTTTTCTCCTCAGTGACTGAAACCACTGACTGGCACCAGGAACTACATCAATGAAATTAAATGGTTGCACTTAAATTATAAACATGGACCCGCTTAAACAGATGTCTCAGGGTTTTGATATTGATCTGCAGGCCGAATCCGAGCTCTGCTGCTGCACTACAAACTAGAATTGTAAGCGCCACTTCAGCCAAAGTTTTGAAATCAGGGAACAATTCTCCATTTGAAGTGATCAGAAGTCCGTATTACTCTCTGAATGAGGGGCAGCGAGAGAAAATCCTGCAGAATGCGCTCATTCACCAGACACACTCCAAAGTTGTCTCGCTCAGTCACAGTAGGACTGTCGCAGTCAAGGTAGACAAAGTGAGAGAAATGGAGGGAAAACTATTAGTTTTGGAAGCTGAGAACTACAGTATTTTATATGACACCACTCATTCCTTTTATCACTGACTTCGTGTGATCTGTCATTTGCCACACATGCCTCTTGGAGCACTTCTCTGGTTCACAGTGGAACGAAGCCATTCATAGTGTAAATTAGGGTGATCAGGAACAGCTCCGCTATGCTAGCTAATAAGTGCCCAGTGGAGCGGAGATGTGTGCAGTATAAATAACTCTCCAACTCGCTGTCAGCTCCTGAAAAGTAAAATCCATTTACACAAACCGCTTTGATGTCTTTCAGTCCAGTTTCTGTGCTCACCACAGCACTGAGACTTCCCTCGTCAAAGTGTTCAGGGACATCCGCATAAATACAGACTGTGGAAGAACAACAGTGTTGGTTCTGTTGGACCTCAGCGCAGCATTTGACACTGTTGACCATGATATATTATTAAAGTGACTGGAGAACTGTGTTAGACTCTCTGATACAATACTTAATTGGTTTGAATCCTACCTAAAAGAACAGGGATTTTTTTTGTGTCAACAGGCAACTTCTCATCAGAGTGGACAAAAGTCACGTGGAGTACCCCAAGGTTCAATCCTGGGACCACTTCTATTTAATATTTACATGCTCCCACTAGCTTAGATTATAACAAGTAATAAGATTAGCTATCATAACTGCGCAGATGATACGCAGCTCTACATTACAATGTCACCAGGTGACTTTGAACCCATCCAAGCACTGAAAAGATGCTTAGAACAAATCAATGCATGGATGTGCCAAAACTTTCTCCAGCTGAACATAAACAAAACTCAGGTTATTATCTTTGGACCCAAAGAGGAGCGATCTAGAGTCAGCACGCAGCTTCAATTAGTACAACTAGAAACTAGTGATCAGGCCCGAAATCTGGATGTAGTGATGGACTCAGACCTGAACCTACAGAGACACATAAAGACAGTTACAAAGTCAGCCTTCTATCACCTGAAGAACATTTCCAGGATTAAAGGACTAATTCCTCAACAAGATCTAGAAAAACTCATCCATGCATTTATTTTTAGTCACATTGATTATTGCAACAGTGTCTTCACAGGTCTGCCTAAAAAAAATCAATCAGACAGCTGCAGTTGATCCAGAATGCTGTTGCTCATGTTCTCACTACGACCAAGAAGATCACCCCAGTTCTAAAGTCCTTGCACTGACTCCCTTAGCTCAAAGAATAGACGTTAAAATGCTAATTTTAGTTTAGAAATCACTGAATGGCTTAGCACCAAAATACATTAAAGACTTGTTGTCATTGTATCAACCTTCCAGACCACTCAGGTCTTCTGGCTCAGCTTTCAGTTTTTATGCTCTACTAATCTGGAACAAACTTCCAGATAATTGCAAAACAGCCGACACACTGAGTTCCTTTAAATCAAGGCTAAAAACCCACCTGTTTAGCGCGTCCTTTGATTAGTAGTAAGTGGAACATTGATCAATATCTTTGAATTATATTTGCTTGATGATATTTGCTCAATGATTTTGATGATTTTCATGTATATTTGCTTAATGATTTTGATGCTTTTGCTGTATACTTGATAGAGGTTTTTATGATGTGAAGCACTTTGAACTGCCTTGCTGCTGAAATGTGCTATATAAATAAACTTGAACTTGAATTTAATCCATTAAATTGACAAATGGCCTTCTGATTTTTCCATCTCCATTCAAAAAAAACAAAACAAAAACGTCAAAGACGAAAAATATTGCAGATGTGCAGACATTTTCAACTTTACGCACAGAGAACATTGCGGAGGTCACTAATTCATTTAATGAAAGAAAAACTTCCGTTAGAGTATCATCTCTAATCTGGACGCTATCTGAGAGCTGATGGCGGTGTGTTGAAGGGTTATGGACGAGATGAGGTTTTGAACTGCGTCTAGCGCAGCTGAACAACTGCTGCAGGATTATTCTCCCCCTGAGGGAGTGTGCGTGAGAGTCTTGCCGACTTCTGATTACTTCAGTTGGTGAAATATTACCTGATTTCATAACTTCGTCACTGCAGAGAAAAAGTAAAATGTATTCAGCTTGATGATGATGATGATGACACGATGTGGATTTTCTGTTTAGCTTTTTGAATATTAATTAAACAAAATGAAGTGCAATTAAATGTCAGGGAGATGCTGGAGTCAGGGATACAATCCTGCTGCCATTTCTCAGTAAAACACATAATACTGCATTGGTGATGCTCTGGCTGGCAGTATGCTTGCCTAAGATCTCAGGTTGCCCTTTATAACTGATGGAAGGGGTAATTTGAACGTCCTCTTCCTCTTTGCTCATGCTCTGCATCAGTGGCTTAACCAGAAATTGCTTTTCAGCCGAGCCTAAGAGAAAAATGGTTGGGTCAAATAAGTACTGTTTATAATGTTTATTTATTTATACAGAGACAATGTACAACATTTCATTAACCTTTTTATAAGGAAAGATGGATGGTACCAGGTTATAGCAAGGAATGCTAATTTCCACCTGTAGTCCCTGGATAGGTTGATATAATCAAAAGGTAATATAACAGATTATAAAACTGGTGAGAAGTATAGTTATTAATTACATGCATATCCAATAAATAATTATTCAGATTTCACTAAAACTAAACAAGCCACTCAAGACACAAACCAATAGATGAATTAATAAAACCATTTCTTTGCCTTCATCAATAATGTGAGCAAATCTGCTTATTTAAAAGCCATAGTTTAGCCAAGTGTGCAAAATTTTTAAAACTAGTACATGTTATAATCTCATTTGGCAAACTATTTCAATGACTCGTTACAACAAAAGAGAAGGCAGTTTTATTAAAAGCAGTTCTACATTTTGAAATTCATCCAACTTGTTAGTGAACGATCTCACGTTGCCCATTATGGTGTTTTATTATGATGGTTTGAACTTATAAATCTAGTCATTTTATCTGTGCTCAAAGTAATAAATCTTTATAAAGGTGGAGCAGCAATTCCATTAAGAATTTTATAAATTAAACAAATGTTTACATAATATATATGTGCAATTGAAAGGAAATAAATAAATAATAATAATATAAATGTAATTGAAAGGAAGTCTATTTGTAGTCTATTGTGAAAATTGCACTGATCAGGGTGGCAGCACGTTGGAGTAGATCTGTAATTTTCATTGTGATTTTTTTTTTTTTTTTTTTTTTTTTTTTTTTTTTTTTTTTCAAAATTTCATTTCTGCTGTACTTGGAAACAATTGCAGTTTTTGGACACCTGTTTCTTCTTGTCTTGGATGCTGTGCAGCTGGATTAATTTTTTTCCCAGTACTTTTTTATATTTTTATACTTTGTTCTTTTGTTATGATGCGTAATCATAGCAACAGGGTGGGTTACAACAGGGAGCAGCTGATTAATATTACAAAAGCAGAAATAATACGACAACTGAAGCCAGAAATCCCAGAAGAGTTGAAAATGAGGTGTTGTGGATGCAGAGCAGGAGCAAAGAGGAGAGAGAGAAGGAGGAAGTTCAAACCATCTCTGCCATCCATCATAATGGGCAACGTGAGATCGTTGGCTAACAAGTTGGATGAACTTCAAGCCCTGACAAGGACTCAACAAGAGTATCGGGAATGCAGTATTATGTGTTTTACTGAGACATGGCTGCAGGATCATATCCCTGACTCCGTCTCTCTGCTGGGCTTCCTGACTATACGGGCGGACAGAGATTTAAAGAGTAGCAGGAAAAGGAAGGGAGGTGGACTGGCAGCGCTTGTCAACAACCGATGGCGTCACCCAGGACACGTTACTGTGAAGTGTCGTCTCTGCAGTCCAGACATTGAACTATTGGCAGTAAGTTTTCATCCACATTATTTGCCAAGAGAGGTCACCAGTGTCGTTTTGGTGGCTGTTTACGTTCCACCCTCAGCCGTTGCCGACAATGCATGTGATGTCATCAGTTCCGTTGTTGCTAAGATACAGACCCAACACCCCAATTCTCTTTTTGTGGCGATATCTGGTGATTTTAATCACGCCTCACTCTCTGCCATGCTGCCGACGTTTCAACAGCTTGTCAGCTGCTCTACCAGAGAAAACAACACATTGGATTTGTTTGACACAAATGTCAAGGATTCATATATTTCCAAAGCAAGACCTCCTCTGGGTAAATCAGATCACAACTTGTTTTTCTCTGCTCAGAATATAAACCCCTTGTCCAGAGACTACCTGTAACAAAAGAGACTGTGAGAAAGTGGTCACAGGACGCTGAGGAAGCCCTACAGGGTTGTTTTGATGCTACCGATTGGATTTCTGTTTGCAAGCCACATGGAGAGGACATTAATGCCATGACTGAGTGTGACCAGCTATATAAACTTCTGTGTGGACAACACCATCCCCACCAGAACAGTGAGATGCTTCCCTAATAACAAACCCTGGATCACCAGTGAGCTAAAGGAACAAGAAAAAAAGAGCCTTTAGGGAGCGAGACAGAGAGTTATTGAGGAGCATACAAAAGCAGCTCCAAGTCAAGATTAGAGACACCAAAGAGGTGTATAGAAAGAAGAGAGTAAACTGCAGAGGAACAATGTCAGAGATGTGTGGTCAGGGATGAAGAAGATCACAAGCTTAAAGCAACGGAGGATCAGATAGATGGAAGTCTGGACAGAGCAAATGAGCTGAACACATTCTTCAACAGGTTCAGTTCAGGAACAAGCTCACCATCCTCCCCTCCTGCCCCCAGCCAAACAGACATCCCATCCTCCTTTGACCCACAGCTTTCCTGTCACACCTCAGATGTTTTATCCTCTACCTCAGCCATGGACTCTTCTGCTTCCACTAGTTTGTCTTCAACCAAATCAGGAGATGCTGCTGCTCCCTTTGCTTCCCTCTCCCACTTTTCTGTTTCTAGAAGTCAGGTGAAGAGGCAGCTGGAGAGACTGAACCGGAACAAGGCTGCAGGTCCAGATGGTGTCAGCCCCAGAGTCCTGAAGGCCTGTGCAAAGCAGCTCTGTGGGTTTCTGCAACACCTCTTCAACCTTAGCTTGACCCAAGAGAAGGTTCCACTGTTGTGGAAGACATCCTGTCTGGTTCTGGTACCAAAGAAAACTCACCCATCAGTCATCAACAACTATAGACCTGTTGCCCTGACATCCCACATCATGAAGGTTCTGGAGAGACTTCTGTTGGCCCACCTGAGGAAGCAAACCAGCACATATCAGGACCCCCTGCAGTTTGCTTATCGCCGTGGAGTTGGAGTTGAAGACGCCATGATACACCTGCTTCAAAAAACCCACTGTCATCTGGACAAAGCAGGCAGCACTGTGAGGATCATGTTCTTTGGTTTATCCAGTGCATTTAACACAATTCAGTCTGATCTGCTTCGTCTGAAACTCCAGAAGACTCAGGTAGAGGCCTCAACAATCACCTGGATCCATGACTACCTGACAAACAGACCACAGTTTGTGAGACTGAAGGACTGTGTGTCTAACCAGGTGGTCAGCAGCACAGGAGCACCACAGGGGACTGTACTCTCACCATTCCTTTTCACTCTGGACACTTCAGACTTTCAGCACAAGTCCAACTCCTGTCATCTCCAGAAACACTCACCTGCAGTTGTCAGGTGTAACCCTATTTCCATCATGGGAGAAGAAGTAGTGGTTGAGGAATATAAATACCTCGCTGTTCATCTAGACAACAGACAAGAAAGGACAGATCAGACTGTATTTCTTGAGGAAGCTAAGATCCTTCAAGTTTTGCAGCAAGATGTTGCAGATTTTCTATGTCTGTTGTTGAGAGTGTCATCTCCCCTGCCGTCATTTATTGGGGTAGCAGCATCAGAGCCAGGGACCTAAAAAGGTTGAATAACCTTATAAAGAAAGCTGATTCTGTTCTGGGACGACTGTGGAACCTCTGGAGATGATGGTACAAACAAGGATTTTACATAAAATCAAGAAAATTATGGACAACCCTGGACATCCTCTTCATGAGACTGTCATTGTAAAACAGTCTCTTCATTCAGAGGCTTCTTCAAATTGGTTGTAAAACAGACTGCTACAGGAGATCTTTCCTGCCCACAGTCATCACCATCTATAACTCCCTAATTAAATGAGTTACATCAACATTTCATTTCCCTTTGGGATAAAGCATTTTTGAATTGAATTAAACACAAAGTGGTATACAGTGGTGAAGTAGAAAGAAATTTATACATGATTCAAAACATTTTTTGCAAATAAACTTAAAAGTGCGACATGCAAAAGTATTCAGCCCCCTTTTTTCTGAGTGCAACCAATTGCCTTCAGAAGTTGCCTGATTGCTAATGACTAAATAGAGTCCACCTGTGTTTGTGGAAGTCTCAGAGAATATTGGGGAGCAAACCGCATCATGAAGTCCAAGAAATAAATCAGACAGGTCAGGCAGAAAGTTGTGGAGAAGTTTAAAGCAGGCTTAGGCTATGAAAAGATTTCCCAAGCTTTGAACATCTCGCAGAGTGCTGTTCAATCCATCATCCAGAAATTGAGAGAGTACGGCACGACTGTTAACCTACCAAGACAAGGCCGTCCACCTAAACTTATAGGCCAAACAAGGAGAGCACTGACCAGAGATGCAGCCAAGAGGCCCATGGTGACTGGACGAAATGCAGAGATCCACAGCTCAGGTGGGGGAATCTGTCCACAAGACAATTATTAGTTGTCCTAATGTGCTCTTTATAGAAGAATGACAAGAAGAAAGCCATTGTCAAAAGAAAACCATATGAAGTCTTGTTTGCAGTTTGCCAGAAGCCATGTTGGGGACACAGCAAACATGTGGAAGAAGGTGCTTCGGTCAGACAAGACCAAAATTGAACTTTTTGGCCAAAATGCAAAATACTGTGTGGTGGAGAACTAACACTGCACATCACTCTGAACACACCATCCCCACTGTCAAATATGGTGGTGGCAGCATCATGCTCTGGGGGTGCTTCTCTTCAGCTGGGACATGGAAGATGGATGGAGCCAAATACAGGGCAATCTTTGAAGAAAACCTGTCGGAGTCTGCAGAAGACCTGAGACTGGGGCGGAGCTTCACCTTCCAGCAGGATGACCACCCTAAACATAAAGCCAGGGCTACAATGGAATGGTTAAAAACAAAACATATTCCTGTGTTAGAATGGCCCCTGTTAAAGTCCAGACTTAAACCCGATCGAGAATCTGTGGCAAGATCTGAAAACTACTGTTCACAAACACTCTCCAGCTAATCTGACTGAGCTCGAGTTGTTTTGCAAAGAAGAATGAGGAAAAATTTCAGTCCCTAGATGTGCAAAGCTGGTAGAGACAGACCCGAAAAGACTTGCAGCTTTAACTGCAGCAAAAGGTGGTTCCACAAAGTATTGACTCAGGTTGGCTGAATACTTTTGCACACTGCACTTTTCAGTTTTTTATTTGTAAAAAATGTTTTGAATCATGTATAGTATTCTTTCAACTTCACAGTTGTGTACTACTTGGTGTTGGCCTTTCACATACAATTTCAATTAAAATATTTTTATGTTTGTGGTTGTAATGTGATAAAATATGGAAAAGGTTTTACAAGCCACTGTATAGTTTCATGCCCCTTGAACTTTTTTGTCACATTACAATGACAAACATAAAATTTATATATATATATATATATATATATATATATATATATATATATATATATATATATATATATATATATATATATATATATGAGCATGTGACACAAATAGATTTCCTTTCAATTATATTTATTTGACCCACCCATTTTTCTCTTAGGCCAGTCTGAAAAGCAATTTCTGGTTAAGCCATTGATGCAAAGCATGAGGAGAGAAGCAGAGGAAGTTCACATTACCCCTTCCATCAGTTATAAAGGGCAACCTGAGATCTTTTGCAAGCATATTGCCAACCAGAGCATCGACAATGCAATATTATGTGTTTTACTGAGAGATGGCAGCAGGATTGTATCCCTGACTCCAACATCTCTTTGATGGGCCTTCTGATCATATATATTAAAATGATATAAAATGAATCCATGTGATGCTATCAGTTCAGTTGTTGCTTATCTACAGACACAACACCTCAATGAGTTTATGGCACTATCTGGTTATTTTAATCACCCCTCACTCTCTGCTACACTGCCAACATTTCAACCATTTGTCAGTTGCTCTAACATAGAAAACAAAACTTTGGATTTGTTTTATGCAAATGTCAAGGATTCATATATTTCCAAAGCAAGGCCTCCTTTGGATAAATCAGATCATGACCTTGTTTTTCTCTGCTCAGAATATAAACCCCTTGTTCAGAGACAACCTGTAAAGAAAAAGACTGTGAGAAAGTGGTCACAGGAAGCCGAAGAAGCCCTACAGGGTTGTTTTGAGGCTACAGATTGGATTTCTCTTTGCAAGCCATGTGGAGAAGACATCAATGCCATGACTGAGTGTGTGACTGACTATATAAACTTTGGTGTAGACACCACCATCCCCACCAGAACAGTGAGATGTTTCCCTAATAACAAACCCTGGCACACCAGTGAGCTAAAGGACCTAATAAACAAGTAAAAAAAGCCTTCAGGGAAGGAGACGGGGAGTTATTGAGGAAGAAGCAGCTCAAAGTCCAGATTAGAATCAGCAAGGAAGTGTATAGGAAGAAGCTGGAGAGTAAACTGCAGAGGAACAATTTTAAAGTGTTGCATTTAATGAAAATACATAACCATACCCATAATACATGACCTGCTTTCTCACAAAAATAGTTTTGAATTCCTACATTCAAATGGCCATATCTTCTTCATTTCCTTTTTGATGTCCATGTGTTTGACATCATTGGAAAGCTTAGAATCCACACTTTCAGAATCTGTAAATAACTCAAAATCCCCCCAAGTAGACTTGTTCATGGTTTTGTCATGGCCAGTCACATTTATGCACTCATATCCCAGAAAAAAACAGCATCATCCTTCTCATTAGGATGAAAAAAAGAATAGGTGAACAACAAGTGAGTTTAAGAGACTAATAGTTTCATTTCAGGTTGTATGTATTAAGATATTGTGTTATTGCAGGTGCAATGTCAAGTTATGTGGTCCATTAATTTGTGTTAAGTGGGTTAAGTGGTCCTCAGCCTGAAAAAGTTTGAGAAACACTGCTTTAAAGAAACTTTGATAATAGGAGTTAAAACAATACTTATTTTTCCTTTAAGATTAATAAAGTATTTTTGATATGAATTGAATTGAGTTGAAAGGAGCTGGTTTTTATCTGGCTGAATAAAAAACACCAAAGAATCATGTTATTTTGACATAAATAACTCATTGTCTCAAATACAACTCTTGCTGCCCAAAAAGTTGCCAGAATGTTTTCCATTGAACATGTTCTCTTGTTCTCCTGTCCTTCCAGACTCAGAACTACTTCCTGGGCTGTTTCCTGTTAAAATTTGGACTCTCTTTGTGTGCATACCTGTTGGTGTTTGGCTTCACCCTGCAGTCAGTGTGCCCTGCTGGCACTAACTTGACCCTGAGCAATCACACCATCATCAACTGCAGCTCTATATTTACGTCCAGGTACCTCAACAAGCACTTCAACAACTGGACTTGTTTGAAGACATTAATAACTAGGAAAAACAAAGAAGTCCCGGGTTTCCTCTAGGATCTTTTTAAACCATGGTGGGCTGTCTGGGAGGAGTGGGCTGACACAATGCCAATGACACAACTGTAGAACAACAACATGAGCAACATGGTTTTAATTATGTCCATTTCAAACTGAATGTTTTTGGAAAAAAAAAAATTCTATATTTACACTGTACAACTGAAATAATTTCACCTCTACTGTAGTAATCTGAGGGGCCAGTTTGCAGCCTGGCTGAGAACCTTTTTTTTTCTGGGTTTCTTGAGAAAGAGATCTAACTCCCTGTTGGATGGGAACTCAGTCTGAGGGGGCCCATTGATCCTGAGTAGCATGCATGCTGCCAGATAGTTACCTTGCAGCCTGTTCCTCAGGTCTGTTTTCACCTTCACATAAAAGCCAACGTTTGGGGATTTGGGAAATGAGAAAACCAAACCATCTAGAACTGACTATATTCCTCAGAACTTGAGGGAACTGATTCACAACTGTGTACAGACCTCTCTCATCTTTCTAAGTAGGAGAACTTGCACAATCAGTGGCTGACTACATACTTTTTTGGCCACTCTGTGTGAGTGTGTGTGTGTGTGTGTGTGTATATATATATATATATATATATATATATATATATATATATATATATATATATATATATATATACATATATATATATATATATATATATATATATATATATATATATATATATATATATATATATATATATATGTGGGCAAAAAAGTATATGTAAATAATAGAGAGCTTACTGTACAGTAAGCTAAAATTTCAACATGAATACGTTGTAGTTGTAAAAAAAAATATTACAGTCCAGAGGAATGTGCACCTGAGTTGGTTAATTAAAAATGTACATGATGTGCATTTCTCTGAGCATTGAAAACACAAACTAGTTACAGTTAGTGACAACTGACATAAGTACAGTTTTTGAGAATTTGTACTTGTGTAGCATTTTTTTTGGGAAAACTTTTTACTTTCACTCCACTACATTTTAAGGATAAAAATAATACTTTTTCCTCCATTACATTTCTCTAAAGGCTTTCGTCACTCTTGACTTCTGTTGACCGTGTTTGTGTAGTTTGCGTCTATTTTGTTCCATCGACACACTGTAAAATTACACACTACACCCCTATACAGTAGGTTGTGATATACAGCTTTAAGCTAGTTGAGAAAAACCAGTGTTGCCTTATAGGTAGGCACTCTTAGATGGGGCAGGTGGTAATGATGGCTTTGCCTACTGTACACGAGAACGACTCTACCCGAGCATCCATGGACTTACCTTAAATCTGTTTGAGGTGGTTGAAATGAATGACTGGCATCATTTTAAGTGTTTGTTGTGTTTGCCATGGACAAACTTAATCAAGGTGTTCACCGTGTAACCTGAACGTCGACAGTTCAAATCCTTGCCGGAGCGCATGTGTCCTTATTGTGTCCTTAAGCAAGACATTAAACCCAACTTCTCATGAAAACTATGATTGTGTGATTGTTGTGCCTTGGAGGGACTCTAGGTGCAGAATGGCAGCCATGCTTCCTCCACCAAATGTGACAGAGGAGTGAATGAATAATACATGAAATTATAAAAGATTTTTGAGTGCCTTGAAAAGCGCTATATAAGGCTAATGCATTATTGATATATATTTGGAGTTGTGGCAATGCACCACGATCAACTACATGTGGGGGAAACCCTGAAGTCTGATTTTCTCCATGAGTTGAAAGAAGTTTGTGTATGTGTCTGTAGCTCATCACTAGAGGCTCTTCAGTGGTTCAGTGAGCTGTCCAATGGCCTGTTGCTGACCCAAAAGCTCATGGCTGGCTTTCTTGTGCTACACACAGGTGCAACATAAACAACAATTAATGTTCTTCGATGCTTTTTTGGAATCCAACCCTCTCTTACATTGTTGTTGTTGTTGGAACATTTTCAGTGGTAATCTCCCTCAGCTACGTCCACCGCTCACAGCCTCTGTGGAGGAGAAGTCCCTTCAACAACACATGGTGGTGCCTCACTGTCCCTGTTGTGTAAGTCATCTCATAGTTGTGTGAAATCATGTTTATCATTTACACAATTAGGCCTGTCACGATAACAAATTTGCTGGACAATAAATTGTCCCAGAAATTTTTGCGATAAACAATAAAATTGTTGTATTGAGATCATTTTCAAGAGATATATTGATAATGGCATAATAATGCGAGTTTGCTTTTTCAAAGACTAATAAACTTTAATTTTGTAAAGAACATTTACCATTATCACTATTATTTAATTTTCTATTTTATTTCCAATCTTGTTTTATTAGTTGCCTTTATTTAATTTTTTTTCTTATTTTTTGTATTTATTTAATAATTCCTTTCATTTACAGTCACTTTTTTCATTTTGTATTTTTTTTCCCCAGATTCTTTATTCACTCAGTCTTTTCATTTTATTAGTTGCCTTTAATAAATTTTTTTGCACATTTTTTTGTATTTACTTAATAATTCCTTTTATTTACCATCAGTTTTTTTTTTTTGTAAATATTTTTTCCAGATTCTGTATTTAGTCATTTTTAAAGATATTTTAAATATCCAAAATAAAACACAACAACCAAAAACAATAAATAAAACGGAAATTAAGACCACACACCAATGAAACCATAAATACAATCTATTATGATGTCTCTGTAAACAAAACTGCTATTCAAAAAATATTAATCATCAAAATGGAAATTATCAAGCGTATTTTAATTTATCATGCTTATTTCAGCAGGCCTATACACATTACCTCTTACCTGTTCTCAGAGATCATTTCCTAACCTACACTCACATCTTACCAGATTGCTGGGCCAGAGTGTTCAGGCTACAGTGGATTACCATTTGTGGCGTGACCAGAGCAGCCGTCTGACCTTCAGTCTGGCCAACATACCTTTGGAAGTCTGGCTCCTGGCCTCTCTGTCCCCGTTGCTGGTGGTGGTGGTCAATGAAGTGGTGAAACTGCATGAGATACGGTACGTGGCCATAAGCTTGTTTATACAGAAACACAGAAACGGAACATCTTTTTGTCATGTACCAGTAAATCCAGTGTTTGCACAAAGTGTTGCAGAGGTAGTGAGGGTGAACAGGTATCGATTTCATTGATTGGTGGATTTTACAGTTCTAATGACTGTCTCTAGTTGGGCTTTTGGCTTCATACAAAACAATATAATCAAAAGCTTGGGATACAAAAACAAAACAAAGGGGAACCAAATTTGACTGTAAACTGCTTTAAGACATTGTAAATTGGTGCTATATAAATAAACTGAATTAAATTGACAAACAAAACAATAACATCATATTAATAAAACCAAAGAAAAAACGATGACAATCATCCATTGCGATAGCCCTGGTCCTTCTTCAGAAACTGCATTAGTTGCTGTCTGAAACAGTGCCAGTCACAGTTCTGTGTATTTCTGCTGGGAAGGAGTTCCACAGAGAAAACTGTTTTTCCAAGAGAGGTTTTCTGTAAAGAAGCCTTTCAATTCCTACTGGATGCTCCACATCTTAATTTAGACGAAACATGAAGCTCTCAGAGGAACCTAAAGCTCACTGAGCACATTAGAAGTCTAACCATTTAAGCTTTTAAAAGTCTGTTTGAGAATTTAATTTTTTTTCCCCAAGTTCATCATATTCAGTTGCCATCCAAGATCCAGGCACTTGATTGTATTTTATCCTCTGTGGCTTGATTGATGTAGGTGCTGCTTGTGACCAACAGGTAACACAGACATTAAAATAAGAAAAAAGGTCATGAAGTGAATGAAAATATTCACAGGATGAAATGGTAAACAGTCTGTAATTACTCTAAAAACATGTTTGCTTTTGCTACTCTACTCTTGTCATTTTTGTCCAAATTTCAGGGAAAATCCAAGATGTACAGCAACTCTTTGAAGAAACCTGGATAATATGATTTCCAACAACATTTCAGTTCCATTCAGGATGGAAATAAATTTTTGACTTGAAACACCAGCAGCAGTGGACAAGTGTGTTTGACTGTCAAACATACAGAACAGAAGATAGGGTTAAAGAAAACCTGAATACAAGGTTTAACATCCTGCATTTGTAAAAAAAAAAAAAAAAAAAAAAAAAAAAAAAAAAAAAAAAAAAAAACAATCAATGAAAAAACCTGATCAGAGCATCCCTATATATATATATATATATATATATATATATATATATATATATATATATATATATATATATATATATATATATATATAATTATTTTTTTTATTATTTATTTATTTTTTTTCTACTGCTGATCACTGATACTAATCACGTGGATTGGCTGTTAATTTTTCCATTCAGGTATAAATGCTATGTGATCTGGCAAAAAGGAACCATAAAATCACCTTAATTTAGACAAAAACATAGAAAAAACCTTCTGGCACAATGCAGCAACGATCCAGTCAAAAGGACATCAGTAATACAATATTTAACAGATTGAAAAAAAATAAGGCTCTCAACAGCGCACCCTTAATTTAGGCTGTAATCTGTTTCTCGTCCTGTAATCTGGACGTAGCTGACCGCATCACCCTCTTGTTGGCCCGCTATTTTGCTTTAATTGGTACGGTACAGGTGATCGGCTTTTGTGATTGGCAACAAAGACATTGATCGGCAAACACAGATCACATACTTTTTCACGGAAATCGGCCAATAATAATCAGTGTATACGTATGTGTATATATATATGTGTGTATATATATATATGTGTGTATATATATATATATATATATATATATATATATATATATATATATATATATATATATATATATATATACACAAAATAAGAGAGAGAGATCTAAGGAATAAGCGGACATCACAGACAGGGTTCTATTTCATCCTTACTGCACTGATTGTTCCCTTTGCGCATGTGCCGTTCGAGTAGTAATACCAACAGAGTCACACTTGTGACACATCGGACGATCACTTAGAACCTATATAGCCTGACATCATCCGAGGCTCTGTTCCTCTTTTCTTCTCGCATGCGGTTCGTTTTGCTGATAACTAAAGGATCTGCCTCCCATTCTACTCTTTGACATTCTAGGAACCAGCAGTAAACCTGCAGTCTGAGAGCGAAGTGCTCTGTGAGGAACATCTGGAACAATCACATCTCTGATGTACGATGGAGCTGATTATTAAGGGCTTTATATGTGAGAAGGAGAATCTGAGGTTCTGTTCTGGATTTAACTGGGAGCCAATGAAGGGAAGCTAAAATAGGAGAAATGTGATCTCTCTTTTTAATTTTCATCAGAACTCTTGCTGCTGCATTTTAGATCAGCTGAAGGCTTTTAACTCCATTCTGTGGACTTTCTGATAGTAAAGAATTACAGGAGTCCAGCCTTGAAGTAACAACTGCATGGACTAGTTTTTCAGCATCACTCCTGGACAGAATATTTCTAGTTTCGGCAATATTCCAGAGATGAAAGAAGAAAATTCTAGAAACATGTTTAATATGGGACTTAAATGACATATCCTGGTCAAAAATAACACAGAGGTTCTTTACTTTATTATCTGAGGCCAATTTAATGCCATCCAGATCAAGTGATTGACTAAGTAGTGTCTCTTTCAGAGGTTCTGGTCCAAAAACAACCACTTCTGTCTTGTCAGAATTTAAAAGAAGAAAATTTAGTGTCATCCAGGTTTTAAATGTCCTCAAGACATGCCTGTAATCTACCTAACGGCTTGGATTCATCAGGATTTATGGATAGATATACCTGAGTATCATCAGCATAACAATGAAAATTTATCCCATGCTGTCTGATGATTTTTCCAATGGAAGCATATATATATATATATATATATATAGTAAAAAGAAAAAAGAATTTGATCCAAGCACAGAGTCCTGTGGTACTCCACAAGTAACCCTAGAGTGAGATGATTTATTGTTCACATGAACAAACTGGAATCTGTCTGACAGATAAGATTTAAACCAGCCTAATGCTGTTCCTTTAATACCCACATGTTCAAGCTGTCCTAAAAATATTGTGGTCCACTGTATCAAAAGCACTGAGATCAAGCAAAACCAGAACAGATATAAGTCCATCATCCTTGGCCAAGGGTCCTCCTATAAGCTTTTCCACCCCTGTCTCTGATTTGGCCTACTCTTCAAAGAGTGCTCATGGAGGGTCACAGGTTGCTGCTGGTGGCTCCATATTGGCCAGCACAGTCATGGTTCCGACTGCTATGGAGTCTGTGTCACGCCGTCCCATGGTGTCTTCCAACCAGGAGGGATCTGCTGTCTCAGTAGCGGGGACTGATATGGCCACCCAATCCTCAATGTTTCCATCTATGGGTGTGGCCACTGGAAGACTTGGGCGGCAGCTGACTGTTTTTTCAGAACCTGTCAGACGCACCATTTTGAACGTAAGGGTGCCTTCTGCTCATCAGCAATAGGAAAACAGGTGGGGTCTGTTTTCCCAATGGTGTTCTGCCCGCAATGATGATCCAGTTTCCTGTGCAGTACCCACTATTCTGGAGTTTCTCCAGTTTCTTCTTAAGGGCCACTCTCCTTTGACGCTTAAGGAATATATGTAGTGGCAATTTCATCTAATCATACTGGTATTGATGGCTGTACAGTGGGGAGCCATAATCTAGTTTTTCGTTTTCTGCATGGTGCTCATAGGTCGCACCCACCCGTGCTTCCGCAAGCACCAGTTTGGGACCTGTCTATGGTTCTCGAAGCACTGTGCCACCCTCCAATCGAGCCTTTGGCGGACCTCAAATGGCTTTCATGTAAGACTGGTTTTTTGTTGGCTATTGTCTCTGCTAAGAGGATTGGAGAGCTACATGCTCTTTCTGTCAGCCCTTCCTGTCTCAGATGGGATCCATATGGCTCTGGTGTTACCTTGTGGCCCAGTACTGCGTTTGTGCCTTAAGTGTTATCTCGTTCTCATTGTAACCAACCATTGAGATTGGCAAGGTTTCGGCCTATGTCAGGAGTGGCTGGGGATAGGTCAGAGTTATTGTGCCCAGTGAGGGCTCTAGAGGTACACATTGCAACTACTGTGGGTATAAGATGATCAGACCAGCTGTTCTTGTGTTATGGGGGTCTGAGGTTAGGTTGTCCTCTTTCCAAGCAGCATCTCTTCCATTGGATTGTGGATGTCATCTGCCATGCCTACACTGTAGGGCACTGCTCCGTGCCGGTTGGCGTCAAGGCACATTCTACTAGGAGCATCTCTGCCTCTTGGGCAGCTCTTAGAGGGGTTCCGCTGGAAGCAATATGTACTGCTGCATCATCAGTTTTCCCAAGTACATTCACCAGATTTTATGATGTTAATGTGGCTGCTCCTCGTCTTCTGGGCCTTCTCAGTGAGGTATGTGCTCAGGATTCCTTGTGACATTGCTGGCATTAGTCATTCAGGGATTTCAGCACCGCCCTTTGGTGGTCAGTGGGGATGAAATAGAACGAAGGTTACATATGTAACTGCGGTTCTATGAATCCCGAATGACTGCCAGAGATTCTCTGTCACTCAGAATCTTTGCGTTCCGCGAGAAGATTCCGTAGGAACCGAGCCTCGGATGACATCAGGCTATATAGGTTCTGAGTGATCATCAGATGTGTCACAGGTGAGACTCTGTTGGTATGACTACTCGAACGGCGCATGCACAAAGGGAACATTCAGTGCTTTCAGCACCACCCTCCGACGGTCATCTGGGATTCATAGAACTGTAGTTACATATGTAACTTTCATTTAACTTACCTGGATCATGTATACTGATTTATCTTTCTGGTCACTTCAGGGCCCGAGTTCGGTACCAGAAGAGACAAAAGCTGCAGTTTGAAACAAAACTTGGTATGAACTCTCCTTTCTAATGATGGCCACCCTCAGAGGAGGATGATGGTGTTCTGACCGCTGTGGCACCAGTATTCTCCCTCCAGAAACCAGGAGAAGGCACCCTCTGTTCCTCACTGATTGCCACCTCCACATAGCTGCACCCCAGGGAGGAGTACACATCACATAGATGTCATGTTGAAGGCTTTACATGTATGATGAAGCATCTTGAATTGTTAGTGCAAGTTTGTGAAGTACAGGAAAGAGGAAGACTGCACAGGCTTCATCTCCAAGCCAAAGAGGCAATCCTACATTTTCTCATTGTAAAAACATGAGGAATGCTGTCGGACATGTTTGTTTTCTGTATATTCCCCCACATTATGCTCTGTTCTCCATGACCAGGATACATGTGCATGTTCTTCAGGAATGCTCCACATCCTGTACAGTGATACAGCTCATCACCTTCCAAAGATTGGGAGATAACATTCAGTTCATTGTGACCCACTCATGACTATGTATCATAGTTTATCATCCCACCAGCTCAGCCTTCATTTTTTTTAGAAAAAGGAAAACATAACTTCCTCTTTTTAAATGTAAATGCTGGGCTAACAAAAAGACGTGACTGCCTGAAACTATGGAGCCCTGATGTGTGCAAGAATTTCAAAGAAATTGCTGAAAAGCTGCGGACAAAAATAGTAATTTAATAAATTGGAGGAGATTATTAGTGTGTAAATCCTGAACTATTTCTTAAGAACTTGAAACAGTTTTTTAAAGCTTTTATTTCAAGCCTTAGATTTTTAGTTTATTTCTTTAGACAATTGATGTGGCTGTTTCCTTGGACCCCTCATCAGCCAATCACTGGCATCACTTGATATCACAAGCTTTGACAGGTGCTTGTCATTAGCCAGGGTGAGACCAGCATTCACCAGCACAGTTCAGCAATAGAATACCATAAAACCCAGTTACTGGTTCCCAGTTGGTTAGTACTACTGCTGTGTTTTTAATGAAGCTTTGCTGAAACAACCACTTCCAGTGAAAATAAAATGTTGGAAATCATATTGTTTGTCCCAGTTTGTCCACTTGCAGCATGTCTCAGTGTTTGGTGCATTCACTCCCCATATAATCAGGGACGGAGTCAAGACCGGACCTTCCGAGGCCGAATGTTTATAATGTCGACAGATATTTCAGAACATTGCTTTTTGTACACCACAAAATGCAAAAACTAATGAAAAAACAGTTAATTACTCAACTAAAAAACACTTCTTTGGTATTAAATAATAATAATGGTCATAATATATTAATATTTATGTTATGAAGTTATTACACATTGTTACACATTCCCTAAACTGAAATAATCAGCTTACATTGCACAATAGTTGTATGATAAATGTAAAAAACAGTGAGAGATTAGACTGGTAAAAATTACCATATTTTTAAAAAAAAAAAAACTTTCCTCTTTTCTGAATCTGAATAAAATCAAAAATATCTGAATAAAAGCAATTCATAAGAGTATCAAAGCTTTAAAAACACATCCGCTGGACATATTTACAAATTGTTAGGCATTTTAATATTATTAATAGTCCATGCAGGCAAGCAAACTGCCTCACAGGGGGAAATCCAAAACAATGAGAGCCAATAGCATCCGTGGGATTTACAAAAATCACGAAGCCAACAGACATGACGCAGGAATAACAGATTACGGGAGCCAAGGAGGGATGTCTTCTCTAACATGGACTATTACCATAAAACATCGAAGGTAAGACTGAATTTATGTTTTTGGCTTGATGGGCCTTATTCTCTTCATCGGCAAAATACACTTAATACACTTAAATGAGTTTTGCACGTAGAGCAGTGACGCAGGTTTAGCGTCTATTTACATTATTATTATTATTATTATTATTATTATTATTATTTAGCTGCTTACTGTTGAAGCTGGGTGTTGTGCATATTTTTTGAACTATTAATTTTCCTTGTTTCTGCTGTAGATGTAAAACTAGATGTTGTCCCGCTCACTTCCCATTTCGTTAATCCTGGCGGTGGACAAAACTTAGGTGGCCCAAGGTTTTTAATTTCTCCTTTACTTTCCTGTCTTAAAATTCTTCATGGTTTAAAAAGCAAATTTAATAATTTTCTGCGGTCAGATGCAGGTGTTTGTTCAGCAAAAGTAGACCGCACCGCATGTAAACACGCAAACGCACGATTTTAAATCAAAGGACCAAATGCTGTCCGTTTTTGTAAACAATCACCTGCAAGACGATTGAGCGGTCATTAGCAATATAACACTGTATTTTCTGAGATGGTGGGACGCAGCTGTTCCCTGATCACTGCTTTTAATCCAGCTTGTTGTGCGTCCGCAGGTGAAGATAAAAGGGAGTTAAGTTTTCATAATTTTGACAAAAACTATTGAGTCTCCAACCGGTCTTGACCCAGTTTGTCAAAGGAGACCAAGACCGAGGCAAAAACAGTGTGTGTGTGTGTGTGTGTGTATATATATATATATATATATATATATATATATATATATATATATATATATATATATATATCCTGTATTACATTACCAGTGTAATACAGGAGATGGTCTCTCCTTAAATGTTGCAATAAAAGTTAACTTCTCTAAGTGACAATAGTTTGTTGGAAAATCTGTAGTAATTAAAAAAATCTTATCCAAGAGACCAGATTTACATAAAAATGTCTGAACATGGTGTATATTCATCATTCATTCATCTTTTTCTTGCTTCACCAGAATATTTTATTAGGTGGTCACAAACTGCCCCAGTCACCCCTGTCAAAGATTGGTTGTTCCCATGGGAGGTAACTTATCAGCAGAGCACACCACTGGAACAACCAGTTCCCTTTCAAAACAGGTGGTGGCAGCAGTGATAATATCATTATACTAGTACATTCCAAAAAATTAGAATATTGTGTAAAAGTATAATATTTCTTGCCAGTCATCTCAGAAAGCGAAACGTTCATTTTATAGAGATTCATTACACATAGAGTAAAAATATTTCAAGGTTTTATTTTGCTGCAGTTTTAATGATTATGGGTGACAGGGAAAGAAAACCCAAAATTCAGTGTCTCAGAAAACTTAAAAATCACATTAGACCAATCAAAAACAGATGTTTTAAGTGAAAATGTCAGTATTCTGAAAAGTATGTACATTTCTATGTGCTCAGTACTTGGTCTGGGCTCATTTTGCATGAATTACGGCACCAGTGTGGCATGGCGTGGAAGAGATCAGCCTGTGGTTCTGCTGAGGTGTCAAGGAAGCCCAGATTGCTTTGATAGAGCCTTCAGGTAATCTGATTTGTTGGTTCTGATGTCTCATCTTCCTCTTGACAATACTCCATAGTTTTTCTGTGGGGTTAAAGGTCAGCTCTGCAGGTCAATCAATAACAGTAACACCATGGTCACTGAAGCAACTTTTGGTACCTTTGGCAGTGTGGACTGGTATCAGATCCTGCTGGAAAATAAAATTAGCATTTCCAGACAGCATGTCAGCAGAAGAAGGCATTGAGTGCTCTAAAATATCCTGCTAGACAGCTGCATTGACTGTGGACTTCAGAAAACCCAGTGGACCAGAACCAGCAGATGACATGACAACCCAAACCATCACTGACTGTGGAAACTTCACTCTGGACTTCAAGCAACGTGGATTCAGGTCCTCTCCACTCTTCCTCCAGACTCTGAGACCTTGATTTCCAAATGAAATGCAGAATTTACTTTCATCTGAAAACCTTTATTTGAAAGTAAGCCAACAGAAAGGGAGCAGATAGAAGTGGGGGAAAGCTTCAAGTTATAGACTATTGGTCTGTTGCCCTCTACTGTTTGCAACATACATTGCAAACATTTAGGTTCAAACGTGGCGTATCCTCCCCAACAGGAAAAGAACAGAAAAGTCCATCAATATCTGTGGTTATAAGAACATTATTAGTGACTTTCAGCAGTTCTGTGTCACTGCTTAGTGACAAAAGAAAAAAATGGTAGTGATACTAGCGTGGATATATATATATATATATATATATATATATATATATATATATATATATATATATATATATATATATATATATATATATATATGCTATATGCATATATATATGCTACAAAGTGGGACTCACCCTGAATGGCTAACTGAAGGGCGCACAATCCTGATCCAGAAGGATCCCTCAAAGGGTTCGGTCCCATCCAACTATCGGCCAATAACCTGTCTCTCTACAACATGGAAGCTCATGTCAGGCATCATAGCAGCTAAGATAAGTGGGCACATGGATAAATACATGAGTACAGCACAGAAGGGCATCGGCATAAATACCAGAGGAGCCAAACACCAACTCCTGGTAGACCAAACAGTCGCCCGAGACTGCAAAACCCGACACACCAACCTGTGCACGGCTTGGATTGATTACAAGAAAGCCTATGACTCAATGCCACACACTTGGATCATTGAATGCTTAGAGATGTACAACATCAACAGGACTCTAAGAGCCTTCATTGCAGCCTCGATGGGGATGTGGAAAACCACCCTTGAAGCCAACTGCAAGCCAATTGCACAAGTGTCCATCAAATGTGGCATATACCAAGGAGACGCTCTGTCCCCACTGCTGTTCTGCATAGGTCTGAACCCCCTCAGCCAAGTCATCAACAAGACTGGCTACGGATACCGACTCAAGAACGGAGCCACCATCAGTCACCTCCTCTACATGGATGACATCAAGCTGTACGCTAAGAGCAAACGAGACATCGACTCACTGATCCACACCACCAGGATCTACAGCACTGACATTGGGATGTCATTCGGACTAGAGAAGTGTGGTCGGATGGTTACACAGAGAGGGAAGGTCATCCACACAGAAGGGGTCTCACTCCCAGAGGGGGCAATAGCAGACATTGAGGACAGTTACAAGTACCTGGGAATACCACAAGCAAATGGCAGCCTCGATGAGGTCACAAGGAAAGGGGCCACAGCCAAATACCTCCAACGAGTAAGGCAAGTCCTGAGAAGCCAGCTCAATGGCAAGAACAAGATCCGTGCGATAAACAGCTATGCCTTGCCAGTAATCAGATACCCTGCAGGAATAATAAGCTGGCCAAAGGAAGAGATAAAGACCATGGATGTTAAAACTCGGAAACTACTAACCATGCATGGAGGGTTCCACCCTAAATCCAGCATCCTGAGACTATACGCGAGCCGTAAGGACGGAGGCAGAGGACTAGCGAGTGTGAGAGCCACTGTCCAGGATGAAACATCCAAGATCCATCAATACATCAAGGTCAAAGCCTCAACCGACGATGTGCTCAGCGAATGTCTCAAACAATGGGGACCAGAGGATGAGGTGCTGGAGGAACCATCATGGGAGGATAAGCCCCTACATGGGATGTACCACCGACAAATAACTGAAGTGGCTGATATCAGGAAATCCTACCAATGGCTGGAAAAAGCTGGACTCAAGGACAGCACAGAGGCACTCATCCTGGCTGCACAGGAACAGGCCCTAAACACCAGAGCAATAGAGGCTCAGATCTACCACACCAGACAAGATCCAAGGTGTAGATTGTGCAAGGAGGCCCCTGAGACAGTCCAACACATAACAGCAGGGTGCAAGATGCTGGCAGGGAAAGCGTACATGGAACGTCATAACCAAGTGGCAGGCATAGTGTACAGAAACATCTGTGCAGGATATGGACTGGAAGCCCCGAGATCAAAGTGGGGCACACCCCCAAAGGTGGTGGAGAATGACCGAGCTAAGATCCTGTGGGACTTCCAGATCCAGACAGACAAAATGGTAATGGCGAACCAACCGGACATCGTGGTGGTGGATAAACAACAGAGGAAAGCCGTTGTGGTGGATGTAGCAATACCAAGCGATTGCAACATCAGGAAAAAGGAACACGAGAAACTGGAGAAATACCAGGGCCTCAGAGAGGAACTGGAGAAGGCCTGGAAGGTGAAGACCACAGTGGTGCCTGTGGTCATCGGGGCCCTCGGGGCAGTCACCCCCAAGCTGGAGCAGTGGCTAAAACAGATCCCAGGAACAACATCAGACATCTCAGTCCAGAAATGCGCAGTTCTCGGCACAGCCAAGATACTACGCAGAACCCTCAAGCTCCCAGGCCTCTGGTAGAGGACCCGAGCTCAGAGGTTGAGAAAGACCACCCGTGGAGGGTGAGAAGGGAATTTATATATATATATATATATATATATATATATATATATATATATATATATATATATATATATATATACACACACACACACTTATTGCTCTTGTTGGCAGCAATGATGATTATAGAGTCTAACAGCTGCTGGGAGGAAGGATCTTCTGTAGTGCACCTAGGTTGCAGCAGCTTCATGCAGACAGTCGCTTCCATTGTGTTGTTGACTTTACAGCAATCCTTCATACTGAGCATCATGCATGTAGCGACTGATGTGTTCAGTTTTAGGAGTGTTTTGAACCAGCAGAGCAAGGACTGACTCATTCCAACATTAAGTCCATAACAGTGATCAGTGGAAGTAGATGAAAAGTGTGGATCACTGTTTCAAAGAGCTGCTGGACAGAAAAGATTTCACTTTCTCCTTATAGGCAGGACTTCACAAATTGCTTTATTCAGCTGCCCAATTTAAAATGACGAACTTAAAACCCAAATCTGTAACAGTAAGTGTGGAATCTTGAGCAGGAGGAAAGGTAAGACCATTATTACACAAGGATGGGTTACAGATGGATAGATTTGGACAATGACTGTATGTTTCAGAGGCTATTAGTCATATTGTGTTTGGAACATTTATTTATGTGGGGATGTTGATGTTTTTGAGACAAAATAATGCTTGGACTAAAATTGTTGACTAACTTTATTCTATTTGGGAAAAAAAAAAAAAAAATTCTGCAAAGTCAGTTCTTTAAGTTAAGCCCTCATTTTATAAATGACAATTTTCATCTTTATTTTTAACATCATAATGTTTTGGTTTATTTCAATAAGTCCCTAAATTATTTACTGTATTTTAGTCATAAATTAGAGCATCTCTTTTTTTAATCACTATGTAATTGTAATGAGGTGATACTTTGTGTTTCTGTGGTGCTGGTTCCACATCATTAAACTTTACAATGCAGTAAATATTTCAACAGTAGTGGTATGAATAAGGAGGGCTCATGATTTAAATGTGTAAATCTCAAAGGATCAAGGATGAGGTGCTGAAACAGAAGAAAGATCTCCAAGCTTTGGACGTTATAAGCTCTTTATTCAGTGTAAAAGTCAGATTTTACAAATTTCACAGCCATGCGGAAAACAGTTTGTAACACAAGGAAAACAAAGAAAACCATCCATTATAGTTGGTCCAAACAATTGGCTTTATTTACAAAGTTTATCAAAGCTTTATCACAGCACAAATTTACCCAACTTTTTTTTAATTTGTATCCAAAATAGATTTTTTTTTTTTTACCCCATAAACCATAATCTGAACACACAATCATTGTCTGACTGTTACAACACAATAAGTCATTCTTATCAAATATAAATATATATATTCATATATAGCACCACTATATCATGATTTTATTTGAGGGCTATTACATACAAAAGACCCGTGTTAGTATCTGCAGGATGGGTGGGTGGGTGGGGGGGGTACCAAGTGTGGAAGTGAGGCCTTCAATGGAAACCCATCAGCACTAAGAAAATTAGTTAAGTCACCTGAAAAAAGTCAAAAATCATGAGCGGTTATTTAGAAATCGGTCAGAAACTACTATAAATAGCAGAAATGCAGAGTTTAAACATTCTGATTTTGAGCTGCTGAAACTAAAACATCCCTTTTCTAAACCTAGTTTTCAGTTCTTAGTGGGACTGGATTTCCAGATGCTCCTGATCACAGCTAAAGAGATCAACACAGACAGACTGAAGAACGACCAATGACATCTACAACAACCCAAGACGGGAAAGGTGGGGGGGTTGGGGGGGCGGGAGCTCAGCACATCTGTGCAAAATGTTCTGCAGATGGGTCCAAATCATCACTTCCATCTTGTCCTGCATGGCTAATATGAGCACCAGGGATCAGGGGTCAACTTATACACAAGACAGATTGGAAATGATATCATGCTTCTGATGTTCTCCTCCTATGAGCAGCAGCAGTTTTTGGACTAAAACATTAATGCTTTGAGGTTTCTGTCCTACCTCAAACTGAAGTAATGTGCAAGGATTCTCACTCGTGTCCTTTATTGCTCATTTAAAAGCTGTTGCACATGAGCTGCATCCGTCAGTAAACCACAGAGAACAGATCTTTCAGGACTGGCTACACTGAAAAACTCCAAATGCAGACCTGAGGATGTTTCCAAATCAAGACTAATTATGACCTTTGTGCATGCTGTTATCACAAGTCTTTTAATGAAATGATTTCCTTCAATAAAAATGAAACCACAAATCCATTTAAAATAATTAGAACCTCTTCAAATTATTGCTGAAAATGTAGATGGATCATTGCCTCTAGTTGTGTTTTTAACTGAAAACAGAAAGGTTTAGAAAACAAACAATAAACAAAACAAACAAAAAAAAAACAACAAAAATAATAATAATAAAAAAAAAAAAAATATCAAACTTTGGAACTTAGTTCCAAGTTCTTTTTAAATTTTGATTAACAGTCAGGTTGTGATTGTATTGAACATGTCCATCAAGTTTAACAGCAGGTCACTTCCTGATGTTAATTATTAAAGCCAGATATGCATTTGTTTCTCCCTCAGAATCAGAAATCTTATCTCATACTTAAAGAGCTAAACTTCATCAAATAACATGGCTTTTTATATTTAGATCACACAAGTCAAATAGTTTCACACTGAAGACAAAAAAAAGCAAAGTCTGCTAATCAGGGCGCACTGAGAAATTGACCCGGATTTCCTTCATTTTGGGAAATCGGCCGATATTTATATGTGAAACTGATCTGATCTGCCTCCACAAAGGTCTGAAAATCAGCCACTGTCCCCTTTAGCTCTGCTGCGAGAGAGAGCTGACTGACAGACCCGCCTACCAGGTCATGGTTGAAAGATAAAGGAAAGCATCCTGAGAAGAGGACTCTGAACCTAACTGGTAGAAAGAGGAAGGGTGGGCCTTCAACCATCTGCTCTGCATTTCCATCCAGCGAGTATTCAATCTAAGCCCCTGAATAATCACAGCTCAGTGCTTTTGTTAAATGATTTATTCCTTAGAGTTCTATCATGATCTGAGAAGTTGCAGCTGGGAAACATCTCATACAACCAAACAATATAAGCTCTGGTATTGCATAACACTGAAATGAGACTACCTCGTATGCAGGAAAAGAAATGGATGTGTGTTTGGTGTCTGCTCCTTATGTGGATCACTAAGGGATCAGGATGTGTTTGCATATGCGAACCGGCTGCCATGTTTGATCTCATCCTCTCGGTTGATCTAAGCTGCTGGCATCACGAGGTAGAAGATAAACAGCTGCAAAAGTCTAGCTCAAACAACCAAAGAACTCCCATCCTTTTATTTATATTTATATTTTTATATATATATATATACGTGTGTGTGTGTGTGTGTGTGTGTATACTGTATAAATGAAGCTCTCTGCATTCCTACCAACTTTTGATTCCATGAATGCTGCCTGTGGACTGGACTGCAGGGGAAGCATCATGTCAGTCTGTGACTCAGATCAATCTCTAACACATCTGCATCAGACACACACAAGACCCAAAGCACAGAACAATTATGCATATTATTAGTAATAATAATGGACCTTATGAAAAGAGCTTCTTTAGAAGACTGCTAGATTGTTCCAGCCTGAACAGATCAGTGAATCTTCAGTAGAACGCATATTCAGTGTTTAATCAGTAAATAAACAGTAAATGAGCTGTAAACCACAGGAGCAGCGCAGCTCCCCCCAAACAGCACCTCAACCAGAGAGGAAAGCCCAGAGTGCAGTGTGTACAGCTGGGAACCTGGTGTCAGTGTGTGTCTTTGCTTCTCACTCTGAGCTTGTCGGGAAGATTTTTGTTCAGCTCCACGGTCTGACCATGCCACGGCTGTGAAGACCAGCAGAAACAGCAGCAGACTGAGGGAAGTTGACTGGTTTCTCTGATCCCAAGCCTCATGAAGCTCCGAAAGCTGCACCATCCTGGATGTAGGAGAATTCTTTCCATTGGGAACTCGTTGAGTGGAGCTGATCATGCAGCTGATCATGCAGCTGATCATGCAGCGTTAGCAACACAACAACGGAATGGGCTGAAGTGCTTTTGGGAACAAATATGATTTCTGACATTTTTGGGATCGGCACCAAAACGTTTCCATTCACTGCAAATAAGAAATGGTTGATGTTGACATACTAGTAACAAGCTGGTTGTCAAGGGAGACCAGTATTTTTTTCTTCTTCTGAATGAAAGGAAGAGGTCTTTGTTGAGGGGAAGCTGCTGGGACTGAAAACAAGCTGAACTCTGATCAGAAGCCTGCTTGTGCAAAGCCAAATGAAACAGATTTACACCAGCTGCTGGTTTTGCTCTGCTCAGTGAAATAACGTTTAACTGGAAACACAAGAAGTTCAAGAGTAATGCTGAGCTGCACTGGACTCTGGAGCTCGACCAACCTGTCACATGTACTTCTGGAACATGGATTCCAGCGCGTCTCCACCGACCTCTGAATAAAAAAGTATTTTAAGGAACAACACGTTACATTTCCCACACAGCCACTGAAAAAGTTAATGCAACAAAGACAAAAGAAAACTAACCCCCCAAAATAGTAGAAAACCAAATTAAATCTTCAAGTACTATAAAGAAACCAAGGGTCCACCCGTCAATGTTATTCCAAAGGAAAGAAGGAAAATGGGAAAGGTCTCTGTAGTCTGCTCACACTCCCAGAGCCAAAAACCAACTGAAGCAACACCAAAACTAATGACCTGGCTCAATAAATGCTTCTCACAGCTTCTCAGTGTCTGTGCGGGTGGCCCAGATTGATGCAGAGGCTTTCTGGAGCAGAGAAGAGCCAACAGTGGTTGAAAAGACAATGCCAAAAGCCCAGATCTCTGGTGCAGACACAGCTGCAAGGCTGCAGCACTGCTCAGACACATGCTCCCATTTGGGTTTCTCAGTAATGGTGGAACCAGTCCAACATCTCCTGCATCTATTGGAGAGATTCCAAATCCTGTGTCATCTTGTCCCACAGCTGTGTCCTGCTGATCCTCACGGCTCCTGTTTGATGTAGTAGCTGCCTGAGCCGTTGCTCTCTTGGTCTGAGGTTCCATGCATGAAGGTGAACTCGTCCACATCAGCCGTGTCCTCCTTCATTCGCAGCAGAGACTCTGCAGGGAGACATCAGAGAGAAAGCAGCAGCAGAGATGAGCTGCATGTTACTGCACATGTTCAGTGAGCATCAGCAGATGCTGAACCTGTTCACTGGAGGAGAAACTCTCACAGAATCACACGAGAAGGAAATCAAACCGTTTCCTTAAAGCAATCAGCAACCTCAACATCATAATCATCAGCAGCCTGCATCTTCTCACCGAGGCCCATCTCGTGTAGTCAGTAGTGTGCCATTACCTGGTTTGTGGATGGGATGCAGGTGGATTTGGGGCCGAGCGGGCCCCTGGACATGGTAAGTGAGTGGACTCTGCTCTTCATCTTCTGAGAAGCTGTTCCTCCTCCTCCTCCTGCCTGACTGACTGAAGGGCCGTCCACCAACCGGAATCTTCCTCTCTAAACACCAACCAGACTGGGGTCAGCTACCAGGGGCTTATTACACACATGGGCTCAGATAAGCAGCTCAGTCATGAACCAAGAAGGAAAGTCAAAGGTTAAGCTTAGGATGTAACCTTCCAACCAAGCACACTGCTGGGACCTTCAGCCATTAACCCATCTGAATAAGCCCCTGGTCAGCTGCATCTATCTAATGTCCTCCCCATCTGTCCTTCCTTCATCATGTACCCTCCTCACTTCTACAGGTGCTGGTCATAAAATTAGAATATCATGAAAAATTGATTTATTTCAGTACATCCATTCGAAAAGTGAAACTTGTATATTATATTCATTCATTACACACAGACTGATATATTTCAAATGTTTATTTCTTTTAATGTTGATGATCATAACTGACAACTAATGAAAACCCAAAATTCAGTTTCTCAGAAAATTAGAATATTGTGAAAAGGTTCAATATTGAAGACACCTGGTGCCACACTCTAATCATCTAATTAACTCAAAACACCTGCAAAGGCTTTAAATGGTCTCAGTCCAGTTCTGTAGGCTACGTAATCATGGGGAAGACTGCTGACTGGACAGCTGTCCGAAAGACGACCACTGACACCTTGCACGAGGAGGTCAAGACACAACAGGTCATTGCTAAAGAAGCTGGCTGTTCACAGAGCTCTGTGTCCAAGCAGTAGGGCTAACCGCACCCTGGAGAGGATTGTGAAACAAACCCCATTCAAAAATGTGGGAGAGATTCACAAAGAGTGGACGGCAGCTGGAGTCAGTGTTTCAAGAACCACCACGCAGAGACGTGTGCAAGCCATGGGTTCCAGCGGTCGCATTGCTTGAGTCAAGCCTCCCTGGAACAAGAGACGGCGTCAGAAGCGTCTCGCCTGGGCTAAAGACACAAAGGACAGGACTGCTGCTCAGTGGTCCAAAGTTATGTTCTCTGATGGAAGTAAATTTTGCATTTCCTTTGGAAATCAAGGTCCCAGAGTCTGGAGGAAGAGAGGGGAGGCACAGAATCCACGTTGCTTGAAGTCCAGTGTAAAGTTTCTACAGTCAGTGATGGTTTGGACATCTGCTGGTGTTGGTCCACTGTGTTTTCTGAGGTCCAAAGTCAATGCAGCCGTCTACCAGGAAGTTTTAGAGCACTTCATGCTTCCTGCTGCTGACCAACTTTATGGAGATGCAGATTTAATTTTTCAGCAGGACTTGACACCTGCACACAGTGCCTAAGCTACCAGTACCTGGTTTAAGGACCGTGGTATCCCTGTTCTTAATTGGCCAACAAACTTGTCTGACCTTAACCCCATAGTCCCAATCTATGGGGTATTGTGAAGTGAAAGATGCAATATGCTAGACCCAACAATTCAGAAGAGTCTTCAGCTCTTCTGAATTGTTGAGTTGCTCTGATATTGCCCAGGTTGCACTATCAGAGCAACTTGGGCTCTCATAACACCTGAGCAGTGCCACAGCCTGATCGACTCCACGCCACGCCACATTGCTGCAGTAATCCAGGCAAAAGGAGCCCCAACTAAGCATCGAGTGCTATACATGCTCATACTTTTCAGATGGCCAACATTTCTAAAAATCTTCTTTTTTTTTTGTATTAGTTTTAAGTGATATTCAAATGTTCTAAGATACTGAATTTAGGGTTTTCATTAGTTGTCAGTTATAGTCATTGCTGCCAGTGAATGATGTTTGCATCTGCCATATTTAAATCCTGCTCACTGTAAAACTACCGGCAGTACATTCAAAAGTGAATTATGATCATGTACATTTTGAAAAGGATTCAGAAACTCTGGAAAAGTCTGAGTCCATTGGGCAGGTTCCTACACATTTTCATGATGAAATTCCAGAGCTGCACACTGACTGAAGCATCTAGAAAAACATGAGTGGACGACACAAATTGTTTACAGAACATTTACCTTTCATTCAATTTATTTTCCTGAAAAGAACATGTGTGCACAAAATGGAGCTTGTATCTGAAGAGCACAGAGCACCTTGGTTAGAAGCAGAAAACAGGCTGGAAGGAAAAGTTTACAAGACATCTTCACTGAGTTTTAACCATCAGAGTATGCTGGGACACGATTACAATATAATCATTACTTTGTAATTAATTCATGACAATTCATTTCATTTTTATCACATTTTTCAAATTTTCAATTCCGATAAATAACTGTAGAGACAGAATCAATAAACTGACATAAATCTCTGTAATATGACATACAGCAGTTCCTACTCTGATTTAATATGAACTAGAATGTTGTTGCCTTCTTTGTTCTCATTCATCCACAACCGTCCACATCTGTCTGTATGGGTTTCAGTTCACCTTCTAAATGTCTTAGTGATATTAAAGCAGCAGCTTTACTCTTCATACTTCTATATTCAGACGGGTTCAACCTCTCTCTTTACAGTCAATGAATTTTACTGGAAATGGAATTTTTAGCTATGCTAGATTTTTCTTAATGCCTCAAGTTTACTGAGATTATTGAAATTATATTAAAAATAAAAACCTAACAACTCAAATGTGCATAAGTATTCACAGCTTTGGCTCAGCATTGAGCTCTGGTGCATCCTGTTTCCACTGAGAATCCTTCACAGGAGTCCACTGGGACAGGATCCACAGCTGACAAGAGAATATAAGAACAATCCCAGGATAAATTCAGAGGCATTATCTGCAGACCTCTGACACGATCGTCTCAAGACACAAATCTGAGGAAGCATACAGGACAATTTCTGCTGCTCTCAAGCTCTCAATGAGCAAAGTAGCCTTCACCATCAATAAATGGTCCAGCGCACGATGAATGCAGCCATGTCCTGAGACATCCTGGTGGAAAACCTGCTCCAAAGCATCTTGACCTCAGAACTGGGGTCATGGCTCACAGATCAGAAAATGGCTGCACCGACGTTTCCCATCCAGCCTGATGGAGCTGGAGAAGAATGTGACCAGCTGGCCTAACATAGATGCTCTAGGCTTGTCGCATCAGATTCAAGAAGTTATCAACAAATTACTGAACAAATGCTACAAATATTTACGTACATGGGATGTCTTAGTTTTGTATTTTTAATATTTTTAAAAATACTAAAAACAGAAAATGTCGTGTGTGGAGTTTTCAGGGAAAGAATGAACTGAATCCATGTTGGATTTAAAGCTGTAGCAACAGAATGTGGAAAAAGTGAAGCACTTCTGTTCAGATTTGTACATTTCACATCATTCAAGCTATAGCACCCCCACCCCTTCCTTTATGACCTTGCTCTGAGACCCTGAAGGAGGAACAGCTTACCCTACTCTCAGTCATCACCAAGGACAAAACTAATTCGGCCCATAACACATCCAGACTCTGCTGGAATCCCACTGAAAAACTGGTTTGCTGTACTTCACAGGAGTCCCCAAACAACAACAGGAGCTATGATGCAAGATCAACACAATTTCCTCCTAAAATGAACACCAAGAAAACAAAAGACAAAAAAGTTCTTATTGTGGGTGATTATGTAGTGAAAGAAATCCACAACCTTTGTAATTCAAAGAGGACGAAGGTAATCTCCTTTCCAAATGACAGTTTGACGTTACTGCAAAAATACTCTCAATAACCACTGATCACCAGAATATTGAGACACTAATTTTACACATTGGCGCTAATGACATCACCAAACAAAAATCAGAAATCTTGAAGAATGACTTTAATAATCTTCTACGCACTACTGGAAATCTAAAAATGAAGATATGGGCTTGGCTAGGACAGTCAAGCCCATATCTTGCCCATATCAAGCCCCGCCGCCCAAAACAAACAAACAAAAAAAAAAAAATCACTTAAACTGGCTCTGCTAAATATAAGATCACTATCAGTAAAATGACTTTTAGTTAATGATTTCAATACTGAGCATAATATTGATGTTACGTTTCTTACAGAAACATGGTTGGATGACAGCAATGAAACACCTGTACTCACTGAATCAGCGCCTCCTAATTATAATTTTTTAAGTGAGAATTGAAAACATAAGAGGAGTGGAGGGGTTGCTGATTCACTAAACTGTAAAAGGTGTTCCTTGGCGAATTTGACTCTTTTGAATATTTGGGAATTGAGGTAAAAGGCCACAAATGAACTCCAACATTAACTCTATACAAAACCGTACACAGAACATGTTAAACAGCCGACACATAATTGAGGACACACTCTGGATTTGATCATCAGCAAGGGTGTAAATATTTTAAGGTCTCTGTAATTGATATCACTCTGTCTGATCATTTTTCTGTTCTTTTTGAAAGTACAATCTCTGTTGACTCACTTAGTTAAAACAGATATAATTACAAAATGCTCTTTTACAGACAACAAAGCTGAAACTTTTAATCAAATCTACTCCTCCACCTCACTTCCATGTCTCTATTACCTGGAAGCAGAGAGCAAAACCGTAAACCAGTTGATGAACTGGTAGATAACTTTTGTTTTAAAATTTCAGACATCACTGATTTTATTGCTCCTGTTAAAGTGAAAATTATGTCTGGTAGGAAGAAATCTCCGTGGATAAGTGCTCCACTTGTAAGAAAAGAAAGAAGCCTTTGTCGAAGGGCTGAACGTAAGTGGCGTAAAAATCGACTTCACGTTTACTACAATATATGCAAAGAGAGGCTGTGAAGCTGTCATTCATCACTAAAATATACAAGGGAAACATTTTTTGCGGAAATCATAAACAAACACATCAACAACACTCATGCCCTGTTTGCCACAGTTGACAGGCTGACAAACCCTCCTGTGATTTTACCTCCTGAACTCCACTTGACCAGGGCCTGCAATGAATTTGCCAACATTTTTACAGAGAAAACTAAAAAAAAAAATAGAAGATTAATCTGCACATCCACACCAAATCCAATAATGATGCTATGCCCAAACATAACAAATGCAGAGAAAATGGCTGAATTTCACCAACTCAACCAAGAAAACTGAGAAGAGATTGTAAAACAATTAAGCTCCTCCTCCTGCCGTCTTGATATCCTACCTTCAACCTTCCTTAAGAAAGTTCTGCCTGTCATTGCATCTGATCTGATTCAAATAGTAAACTCTTCCATCTCCTCAGGTGTTTCCCCTCAGGCTCTAAAAACAGCAGCTGTCAAACCACTGTTAAAAAGGAACAAGCTTGATAAATCACTACTGCAGAATTACAGGCCAATTTCTAACCTTCCAATGTTCAGCAAAATTATTGAAACAGCTGCATTTCAACAGTTAAATTACTTTTTAACAATGACAAACCACTTTGACGTCTTTCAGTCCAGTTTCTGTGCTCACCACAGCACTGAGGCTGCCTTCGTCAAAGTGCTCAATGATATCCGCTTGTTTAGCCTGATGACATAACGACGACATGTCTGCTGGTGCAGTCGGGTCATGTGCTGTGCAAATTACACACACTGACTCTCACAATGAACAATTTTGGGTCCAACTGCAATAATGTTAAAGGTGGTAAAGGAGCAGTAAAACACTGAAGGTGGGCTCACAGAAAGGAGAAATGAATTCAAATGAGGGTTGACCAGTCGACTAACTGGAAACAATATTGAAACATTTATTTTGACACCCAAAAACATCAGCAGCCCCAGCAGAAACGGGTCTTGCTTTGGTTTCACAAGGACTGAACTGTCCTAAAACCCTACCCAGAACCCGCTGCTCCAGCAGCACCCCCACAAGATGCTGCAAAGATGAACTAGAAGCTTCTTCAGACCCACAAATCTGGACAAGCACACTTCCTCAAGCCCCACAGCAATTCCACGAGGCTGAAGATCTGCTCCACAGCTTGATGGTGAGGGAGAAAGCCACACTGCTCCCGCTGAAGGTTAGGTTGAACCTCCCTCCCATCACACGGAGACTTAAGAGTGTGATCTCTCAGTGGTTGGAACAACCCTTTTAAAGCTCCATAGGTGCTGTCCCAGACCGCCATGCGACATTATGAACCACAAAAACCCTGAGAGCCTTCAGCATCTTTGGACAAACCTCACCCACCACTATCTCCCCATTACCGGGGAGATTTTAGCTACCTCTGCCATGTGATGGACTTGGCTTCCTCCCTGTTTTCCCTTTCTGACTCCATATTTCTTGAGGCCAACCAGACGCCTGCCATTACAACTTTCCTCCCACACAACCACACAGGGCCTGGTGTTTCTTGCCTCCTCCAGGCACCTGTCTGCCGTTTCCAAAGTCCCTCTGGAGACAACCAGTCATGGCCCCCTTCAGCTGCTTGAGAGCTTACATCACTGCAGCAGTCCACAAACAGGTTCTTCTGTGACAGGAACCACTGACTATCTGACCACATCTGCAATGGAGGCTGCCCTAGGGTGTAATGCCCCCGGGACAAGAGAGAAACTCTTCAACAGGTCCAAGTTGAAGATCTAACAAAGGAAAGGTTTCCGCCAGACGCTTGTAAATCACCCTCATTACTGGTTTGCCTTCACAAGAGTCCAGTAATGTTCACATTAGCACAGGGTTTTTGTCATGTCAGCACAAACCTAAGGGTCTAACACACTCCTTCCTGCTTCCAAGAGACATCTCGGACCACAACAGTCAACTGGAACAAGTGCTACTTTCATCTTTTTGCTATGCTGAGTTGTTGGATCCAATAAAAGCATTTTAAACAAGTTTCCAGCACAAATGTAGCCAGACAATGGCAGAGGAAAGACACCGAGTAGGAAAGCATACTGACTTTTCTTCTGTCCTTTGTACTGTGGAGTCTTCTTCTTCTGCTTGGGGACAGACAGGGACATGTCTCTATTACCTGGAAGCAGAGAGGAAAACTGCAAGTGAAGACAAACTCATGGCATCGACAAAGAACACAAATCACAACTGATGTGAAAAAACCACAAACTTTAGCTTATTTTATCAGGATTTTATGAAATATATAACAACAGTAACATTTCTTAGAGAACATCAGAGATCAATCAGCATGGAGACCAAGGAACCCAGCAGTAGGTCAGTTAGAACCTGGTGGAAAAGTTTAAAGCAGGGTTAGGTTCTAAACTGTGAGCATCTCCCAGAGCTCTGAGAAATCCATCATCTGGACACGGAGAGAGGATGGATCACCTAGAGACCTACCAGGACATGGACGTCCACCTGGACTGATAGCAAGGAGAGCGTTGACCAACAAAGCAGTCAAGAGGAGGAACAGCAGACAGCCACAGCTCAGGTGGGAGTGTGTGTTCATGTGTTTAAATGACCCTGTCAAAGTCCAGACTAGGGCTGTCTAATCTCAGTAAAACTGGTAATTATGATATAATTGTTAAATATTGCGACTGACAATACTGTTCAGAGTGTGAGGGAAAGACGATCTGCAGGTCAGCCTGTCATGTAACCTTCCCTGTCAACTGCACCCACATAAACACACAGCTTACCATCACAGAGGCACCCCCTGTGCTAAAGCTGCTGCATGTCACTTTGATTTGTTAAAGCTGTCACGATGTCCTGACAGCATGATATGAGGGGGGTGAGCAGCATGTACATGAGTAGGATAGACAGCAAAAGCACAAAATCTCTCTACAGGTGGAATGTCCCATCGTGTCCCACCAAATGAATTCCTCTCAACGTTAACCAAGTGATAAAGATGTACCAGCGAGTTGCACTTCGGAGCTGTGTTACTGTTGTGAACCTCTGTAGGCTGGTGCCATTTTGGTGACGTCCCACATTATTTCGTCTCACTCTTCTTTCATGTTGTTAAGGTACCGAGCTGAGCCCTGGACACATCCTCTGCTGATATCACAGAACTGGGGTAATCCAATTTATTGAGTGAATCAAAGACATTACTGTTACTGCTTAGTTCTGTGCAACGTGGCCTGGTGTGTATGTGCACATAGAGGAGGTAACCTGGATTCAGTCAGGCAGGACTGATGTTAATATCAGGCCTGAACAGAACCAAAAAGTGGAAGAGGAGGGAAAACAGCCTACATCAAGTTCTTACTCTGTGAGGCAGGTGGTTGGAGCTGGTAGCCTGTCAGCTGACACCAGCCCACTGGGTAGAGGTCTGGGGACTCACAATCCACCCACTGGTCATACTCGTCTTCCCAGCCGTCAAAGTGGATCCTTAACAGCCGGTGAACAATCCTTGTCACTGTGGCAACACATACCAGCCGTGGCTCCATCAAATCAACGGCTTCCAGCTTCATGCCTATCCGGAAACCGTGATTGGGAACCTCCTGTAAGGCACATGGTAGCTGATTTATATAAAAGTCCAAAGGAAGGTCACTTCTAACTTACAGTGAATAAAGTAGGCCATGAAATCTTACCTTGTTAAAGAGCTTGACAGGTGCAGCTACTGAGCCCGTTTCTCTGAGGTAGTCAAACCATTTAAATGGTAACTTTGTGTACCCTGGGGAACAGAGGACAACAAAAAAAAAAAAAAAAAAAAAAAAAAAAACAGATCTACTCAGACCACTGGGCTCTCAGATCTTCTAAAAAGCCTCTTTCATAAAACACATCTGTCTAAACCTACAAAGACTGAGCTCTTAGCTTACTCTGCTCATTTATAAATAAGTACAGCTGCTGATGTTTCTCTCCTGCTGCCACACCCTTCCTGCTCTCCTCTGCTTCAGCTCTCTGTCCTGTCTTGTTAATCTTTTTGGAGCCTCTCTTTGCATATCTTCCGAATTGCAAATTATGGATCTGGTTAGCTGGTTTCTTAATGCAAATGATTAAATTTTGTCGACGAGAAGACAGGGTAAAGGGGAACCATCTTGTCCGGATGGGATATTTTTCTCTGGGTACACAATGGACACCTGGCAGAAGCGGAGGATTTTGTGTCTGTCGATATTGTCAGGCGAGGATGTTGAAGATGTGTACACAACTTGATTTTTGATAACAGGATTTCTGCTTTTTGGAGTTGGCGGTTACCTGGGATATCGAGAAATTTGGAAAACGTCAGAAGCTGTTCTGGCCATCGTGTGGCTACCCAGGGGAATCTTCAGAGCGATCAACACTCAGACTGAGATGCTACGAGAGCAGAATTGGAAACTGGAGGTGCTCCTTGCACAGTATCGCAGGCTGGTTGTGATTTCTGGACTCAGAAGTGAAATGGGACAAATCTTGGAGAAGTTGTATGCTCAGATTTGGCGGAACTGACCATGCATTTGGCTGTTTGGACTTGCCATTGAGATGTACCAGTAAGACTTTACGGCAGATGGAAAATTAACGGAGTCGGCCTGACCCAAAACAATTGTTATCTGAATCTGGCACCCCTGTGTCAGCCTTGGAAGGCTGGCTATCTCAACTTCTCCTAGATGTTATGTGAACAAGATGCTCTGCTCCCTCTGCCCCTCCCTTCCCTCATGACATCTGTGGACCAGACTCAGAACTCAACCGAGGCCGGTTGATAAACGTTCCATCACTTATCAAGGACAATGGCTTCTGGGACAGTGTTTCACAGACTTACTTACAAACACACACATGCACACACACATCATGCTCACAGCTATAAGCACACCCCCTTCATCTCAACGCCCCCACTGGCCCCCGGTATGGTACGGTAACCTAGGTCGGATGCGATGAGCCAGGTGGCTGCGTCGCTCACTTGGGCAGGCTGTGCTAGGGCTCCCCCCCCCCCTTATGTTTATGTATGATATTGTCTGTATGTTGCTTTTTTTGTGCTGAGGTTTTTTACAGTCTCAAACTGTATCCTGTCAGGGATAAAGTGTGAAATATATATTTTTTTCCTCAACTTACTCAATGTGGTCTTTTTCCTCAAAGGGCAGCGCCTCCTAAGATGGATGCACCCTCAGACACCTGTCTACCCATGTAGTTGTTGTTTGTTTTTCTGTTGGACGGGCTGTACTGAAATGTAATTTCCCCCCTGGAGCACTAATAAAGGTATTCTTATTCTTATGTTGATATTCCACACATTTGTGAGTGTTCAGAAATGAAGCCGTCAGAGCAGGACGACTCTACATATAGAATCTGAATTGGACGTCTTCCTGTAGTGTTCTGTGCAAAATACCCCACTCAGACAAATTTAATGCAGTGATCCAGAGCAAATTCTTTAGTCAGGGGTGGTAAGTAGCAAAGATGGGCTAACTTCTACCTCTCGCCACCATTTCAGTGCCTTCATATACATCACATGAAGACAAAAAAAGCAGCTTAAATCCCGCTTCAAAGTGTTTTATGAGAGAGGCTTCTGAAACACAGGGTTGGTTAAACCTGAAGTACCTTTAGGAGGCGTGAGTTCAATGTTGTTGATCTCACAAAAGCCCACAGGGAAGATGGAGGGAGACATGCCGTGGTAGCAGAACCAGTCTGACCCATCAATGGCCTCCGAGCCGTCGATACCAATCATGAGGTAACCGTCTGCCAATACCTACACAGCAAGAAATGCATCAGGTTGCTTTTCTGAAACATTCAAAATATGAAAACAAAAACAGATGCTTTGTTCATCCATTCTGCTTTTAGCCACATCACATCAGGATAACATGCTCACCTTTTTTACCGTGGCCACACAGATAGCTGAGAGGTTGAGTGGGTCTATAGCTTCTAGCTTCATCCCATCTTTAAACCATTCTTCACTCTGGTCCACATCTTTTATCTGGAATAATAATAATAATGATAATAATAATAGAAGCAGACACATCTTAATAAAAGTTTGATAGTGAAATGAAATGGTATGTTGAATATTAAGGAAAAATGTAGGAACTTTTGTTTATGTGGTTTGTCATGAACAGAGTACATCCCTATATCACACCTACAATCCTGCAGAAAGTTAAAGCTCAGCTTTGATCATTTCTTAAAGCAAAGTAACCTCCTTTGACTGGGTGTTAATCAGACTGCAGAAAGATCATTGCTTCTTCCGGAAACCAGGGGGGGTTGGGTGATCCTTGCCTCAGCCACCTCTGTTGTTGCCCTGTTCAGACCTGCTGGTTCATGTGATCACCAAGCACACCTGCTATTGAAATATGTCCTGAGTAATCAGAGCTCAGTTTCCTGCTTTTAGCAGAAATAAAACATGTAGGTGTTTCACTCAGTGGACAGTCAGCTGACTGTAAAGGTTATTAACAGGGCTGCTGATATTAAGTAACATCACATTTTTATTCAGATATGAACATTGTTGAGGAATGAATGGAAGTTTGTGGAGCTGTTTCAGCTATAGAACTCATGATGAACTTTAACACTGTCACGGCTTTTATAGAGTTAAAGCCCTGCTATGGTTGGCACATGAAGCACAATTCTCTGCCCCAACACTCAATCTGTAACAAATACTCTATTAACCACACACCCTAAATGTTACTTTTGCAAACAATAACTACTTGTTCGAGACAACAGGATGTTGGGAGAAGCTACAGCAAATGTGAAAACTGCTGTTTGCCATTGATCAACAATGAGATCCTCAGCCAGTCACAGGGTAACGAAGTGAGTACCCACGCATGCACAGAGAGAACATGCAAAATCCACACAGAAAGGCTCTGACTTAGATTTTATCCCAGGACCTGCTTCACACACGTGACAGGGTTTGATGTCCTCCTTCACTGCCTCATGTTAAGACCCACTGAACATATGCTTCTCTAAACACCAACACAGAAGATAGAAAACAGTGAGACAGCAGCTTCAGATGACTTGAACAGCTCATCCCTCATTTAAGGAGACACCTTTGCCTCTGTTGGCTTCCTCACCACACTTCATCACCTAGGTCCTACACCAACTGAAAGTCATACATTATTACCTTCTGGAAGAGTTGTGCAGGAGCATCAACCTGTCCTTCAGCTTTCTTTGTGACATCTGAGGAAACAAAATTGTTATATTAGCCAAAAAAGAATGAATGAATGGATCAATGAAAAATTCCAGTCAGTGTCACTGTCACTTTTAACCACAAAATGAACACACAGAAATGTGACATATTATTTACACTCACTGGCCACTTTAATAGGTTGACCTCACTGCAAAAACACAAAATCTTACCAAATATTTTTGTTCCAGTTTCTAGTGCAAATATCTTAAATACATTTGAAATAAGACAAAACTAACTTACAAGTAACTTTTCAGCACAATATGAGCTTGTATTAAGTCAATAATTCCTTAATATTGATGAAAAAGTTCTAGTTATAAGAAAAGGATTAGTTATAAGTGAAATAATCTGCCAACAGGACAAGACATTTTGTCTTATAATGTAGGAAATATATCTTGTCCCATTGGCAGATTATTTCACTTATAACTAGTACTTTTCTTATAACTAATACTTTTTCATCAATATTAAATTATTGACTTAAAACAAGCTCCTATATCATACTAAAAATTGACTTGTAAATTAGTTTTGTCTTATTTTAAATGTATTAAGATATTAGCACTAGAAGCTGCACCAAAAATACTTGGTAAGATTTTGTGTTTTTGCAGTGCTGTTCAACTGTTTAACACAAACAGCAACTCAACACTCAACATTTAGGCAACTAGATGCAGTAAAGCATCCAGTGAGCAAAAATGTTTTTTTTTGTCTGGTGAAGCTTTATAATCTTAAATGTTTTCATTAGCTGCATGCATAAAATCATCATAATTCACAGACATAAAGACTTGAAAACAACTGTGTGTGTGGAAATAATCTATATAATTAATTTCACTTAGTGATGGAGCTGGCGTTCCCACTAAAACCAGGAAGATAGAGCACATCACCCCAGTTCTAAAGTCCTTCCACTGGCTCCCTGGAGCTCAGAGAATAGACTTTAAAATACTTCTGTTAGTTTGTAAATCACTGAATGGTTTAGCACCAAAACACGTTAAGTATTTGTTATATATCAACCTTCCAGACCACCCAGGTTTTCTGGTTCTAATCTGTATCCATAGAACCAGAACCAAACAAGGAAAAGCAGCATTCAGCCTCGATGCTCCTCTAATCTGGAGCAAACTTCCAGAAAACTGAAAATAGCCGAAACACTGAGTTCCTTTAAACCAAGCCTAAAAACCCACCTGTTTAGAGCCGCCGTTGACCTATAATAACTGGAACATTGACCACTATATTTCATATTTGCTGATGAACTACAGCAGCAGGAGACACCCGCAGGTGCTTCTCCTGTCAGCTAAGAACAGGAATGTGAAGCTACAGTTCACTCAGACTCACCTAAACTGGACAGTAACAGACTGGAAAAACACTGACTGGTCTGATGAGACTTGATTTGGTCGGGTCAGAAGTTGGGGGAACATCATGAAAGCACGGATCCATCAGCAGGTCAGGATAGTGGTGGTGTCATGGTGTGGGGAATATTTTCTTGGAACACTTTGGGCTCCTTGACACCAGCTGAGCATCATTTAAAGCCCACAGACTACCTGAGTGTTGCTGCTGAGCATCTCCATCCCTTCCTTCATGACCACACTGAGCCATCTTCTGATGGATACTTCAAGCAGGATGAAATCACAGAGTTCAAATCATCTCAAACTGGATTCTTGAGCATGACGGTGAGTTCACTGAGCTCCAGTGGAGGAACAGGAGATTCTCATCATGGATGTTCAGCTGACAAATCTGCAGGAACTGTGTGATGCTATCATGTCAATATGAACCAACATCTGTGAGGAATGTTTCCAATCTCTTGTTCAATCAACAACACCTGTCCTATACACACAGGGAGCTCCATCTAAAGTCCAGGTCCTCCACCAAACACCAGAGTGCTTTATGGTTCTCTTAGCTGTTCCTATGGCTGTGCTCTTCCAGACAGAGATCTTAACTGAAATGTGCTTTAGTTTTAAGAATTTACACCACATACCAATATTAGTTTAGCCTGTTGATTAACACTTAGACTACAGGAGTCCTGCTGTTTTACACTGAGAGAATAAATGATGTGAAGAAACAAGAAAAGCATTGGGATGTGAATTTAAGCAGGTAGAGAACTGAACTACAATGGGTTAAGAGTTTGTCTCCAGTCTACTGATTTCCTTCTTTTACAGAGACAAGCTGAACTCTACTCCTGAGGCACAATCCCTACCCCAGCAACAAGTCATCACAGGTAGTTCTGATATGTCTGCAAAGTCTTTCCAGGATAAAGGTTTTAATGCTGACTGGAGTTTCAGAATAAGCTCCATTATTTTTCAGCTCTGTGTCTGTCTCTGTGGCAGAGACAGACACAAGTCAGCCACAGAGCTGAAAAATAAACCCTGCTTCTTTCCCTCTAAATTCTAATCTGAAGAGTCACAGCAACCCTAGTACCCTGGATATATGATGTGCACCCATCCACTGTCCCGATTAGGTTTGTTGGAAATGTTCTTCCTGGTGGAATTACCCCCAAATGGCACATTTTTGATGTGGAAAAAATCCCAAGCATATCATCTGAACAGATTTGTGAAAAAATGGCAAGATATGTTCTGGACTGAAACTCTTAAGTGCATCTTTCTGTACCAGACAGGGGTTTGGCTGACAAAAGGTTGGAGAGAGTAACAAGAAGCAGCAAGTGTCTGCAGGCAACGGTAAACCACAGCTGCTGTGTTTCTGCAGAGCTAGAAAACCATTGAGCATCAGTGATGTTCTTTGAAGAATGGAAGGACAGAAACCGTTTTGCAAGAAAGGTTTCCACTCGTCTGCCTTCATCCACAGATGAACTTCAGAGACACCCCATTGTTAATCCATTTGCTCTAATATGATGCCCCCCCCCCCAACCCACTGCAGCTTCAGCTCTTCTGGGAAGGCTGTCTCAAGGTTTAGGAGTGTGTTTATGGGAATCTCTGGTCGTTCTTCCAGAAGCACATTTAATGTGGGATAGAAGCTGCTGCTGTGGTTCATCCCAGTGTTGATTCACCAGGGTGAGGTCGGGTGGGTCTAACCTGAGCAGGCTGGTCAAGTTCCTACACACCAAGCCCCCATAATTAATGTCTCTATGGATCTTGCTTTGTGCCCTGGGGGCCAAGTTACGTTGGAACAGGAAGGGACCATAACCAAACATGAAATCATCCAAAATGTCTTGGTTTGGTGAAGCACCGAGTTCCTTTCACTGGAGCTAAGCCTAAGCGTCCGAGGAGAATTCCTGAAGAACGTCCCCACACCATAATCATCCCTCTCGAGTCCAGTGGTGGGATTTACACCACTGCTTCCAGTGCTTTGCACAGCATGAGGTTGAAGTTTGGATGCAGCGGCTCAGTTTATGGAAACTCATTCCATAAACCCTCCATGCCAGGTTTCTGAGCTAATCTGAAGGTGACATGACATTTGGAGGCCTGTAGCTACTGACTCTGTGAACTCTGACCCCACTCTGTGAACTGCCACTTTGGAATGACAGCAACTCAGCCACAATCACTTCTACTTTGTTATATCAGAGCTGACTAGGGGATATTTAGTAGTGAGGAACTTTAACCTCTGGACTTGTTGCTCAGCTGTCATCCTATCATGGTGCCACTGGGATTCACTGAGCTCCTGAGATCGACCCATTCTTTCACAAATGTTTCTAGAAGCAGTCTGCATGACTAGGAGCTGGATTTTAAACACCTGAGGTCATGGAAGTGACTGGAACACCAGAATTCAATGATTTGGAAGGATCAGCCAGTACTTCTGGTAAGATGTTCCATTCTCAGAACAGACTGGAGTTCTAGTTGTTGCTGTAGTAGACTACAAAAACAGCAAAGTGCTGTCAGATATTTTCAGTTCCTACCAGATCGTTTGAAGCGGTGGCCGATACTCCGTGACCAGCCTATATTGTGGATCAGGGGGCTATACATGTGGCACCAGAAGTCATCTAGGCCATCATCCTCATAGACTAGCCTGAGGCGCCCTCCGATCACCTGCTCCACCAGAGCCACCCGTGTCCGGCACAGGTAGTTCTTATCCACCACCTCTACCCGCATAAGTTTCTTAAATGGGAACTGCATGTTTTCACGAACCTAAAGTTGGGAAGATAAAAATACATTTTCTGCATGGAGTTAGCAGTTGATTTAAGAAAGCACTTAGCAGAGCTGGGCTATAATCCTGGAAAGATGTGTGCTTCACCTTGGCATTAAAGTCCGCTGGCAATGTTTTAGCCCCAGTGAGACGCTTCACAAGAACAGGTTTCCAGTTAGAGTACTTATGCTGTATGCCTAGAAGGGAGATGAGAGATACCACAGCAACAGTTAGCACCACCAAGTAGGAGTCTTAGCAGCTTCAAGATCAAACTTTCACCAAGTGTGGCGCAACACTCACTTTTTGGAGGTACAAGCGGTTTGTTGCTCGAAGCACACCAACCCACTGGATGTACCTCAGGGATGCAGAGATTACACCAGAAGTCTTTACTGGTGTCATTATCGAAGCCCTCATACCTCAGGAGTGCCTTGAACCCTGAAGAGCAGCAGAACAAACAACTTGAATAAGGAGGTGGTTTGAGAGGGAAATGATCTGAGTTTCTCTGGAAAACATCAAACTGCCAATGATAAGATTTCAGTTCAATTCAATAACACTTTATTTATCCCTAAAGAAATTTAAATTTGAATTTGTTATCAAACTAGAAACCTGAAGCAGTGGAAACACAAGGATCATGAAGTCAATTTGATCTAAAAATTCAAGACACACCGCCTGCTATTGTCTTGGCTAGTTCACATTCTTTTTTAGGTAAAATGAATGTTGCAAATCATCAGTATGAAACCATCAAGTAGACTCTTGTATGCTCTATCCCCTTCCAATGCAGCGCCTTGATCTCAAATGTACCATCAGTCTAACCCCCCACATAATAAACAAATTATCTAGGGACAATTCGATAAATAATAAAATACCTTATTAAAAATCTTTTCCACCCCTCCAATATCCTGACATGTTCTTTGCACATTTACCTTTTCTGGCAGTCTTACCTGCCAGCTTTATGATTTCTGCTATCCAGTAGACTTTAGTGGAGAGGTTGGTGTCAGAGTTGGGCACTTCAATCCTCACTCCTTCTTCTATGTCTCCCCAGCATGTCCCCATAGGGGCCTGAGGTTACACAGAGTAACTCAGAGTTTTTCAGTCCAGAGAGTTGAAATCATTGGTCTCCAGGTGATATTCACCCTTAACTTACATGTTTGAAACAGCTGACGGGAGCTCCCACTGTGTTACTGCTGCAGATATACCTTCCCCAGTCAAAGCTCTCTGCTGGCACAACTAAGAAGTCCCAGAAAAGGTGCAGATGCTAAAGTCAGTCTACAACTCACACACTCATCAAATACCATAAATGCTTTATTTACTTACCAGATTTAGATTTGACTTGGTTCTGTTGACTTGCTTGGTACTGGGCATAAGCTGCCAACTTTGCCATAAGAGGCTGTTTCTGCAAGACTTTTGCTTTCTTTGTCGGAGGCTTGCCCTTGTGGAAAAAAAAAAGCCAGACAGTCAGTCAGTCAGTGTAAGTGGATTGAAATACCAGCCTCTGGCAAGCTGGAAAAATCGAATTCATTTACCTGAAGTCGTGCAAGAATGCTAGCTTTTTTAGAATTTGAGGAATAACTCCTGGAACAAGACACACTGCAGAAGCGCTTGGTTTTGGAATAAAAAGCATCTCGAACACCAACCATTCCACACATCTCACATGTGGCTGGAAAGATCAGAAAACAAGATGTTTTTTAGATACCTTCAAGTGACAACCTCTTTCAACTGAAATATAATCCCAAGACAATGTAATACAGATCTAGTTAATACTATGGATGATTCTTATAAATCTAAAAATCAACAGAAGACTAATCACAAGAATATATTCATCCTTGTAGGAATCTAATAAAATTTCTACATTTTACATTAAATCCAAATTGGAAAAAGAAGCAAATATAATTACAAACGGAAGATGAACGGTTCGACATTCGTAAAACATTTGTAAAATTCCAGTAACTACCTCAAGCTCATGCAGATGGAGGGAAATGAGATGGAAAAACATTATTCATTTCTTTATTACCCCTAAGATGAAGCAAAAGCAAAAAAGCCAAATACACACAGGAAGATGTTGGAGGGAGTGTGGAAATCATAATGCAGATCATTTTCATGTCTTTCAGGATTGTCCAGTTCTCCAGCCTTACTGGCAGGAGTTGGCTAGAATGATTCACTTAATCATTGGTCAGGATATAGAATATGGTTTTTACTCATATCTGGCAGGAGCTATATCTAAAATCAACTTGGAAGATAAATATTTGGCAAAAATAACGTTAGCAGCTGGTAAAAAAGCAAGTACAACGAGATGGGAAACCAAGGACCTTCCATTAAAAGAAGAATGGATTGGAATTATAAAAGAAATTTATGAAATAGGGAGGATTACTACTTCAATTAATTTACATATGGAAGGCTCTATTATGAATTGGAAGAAACTGAATAAATTCTTTCATATATAGGGCAGTATTTGTCTCTGAAACCAAGTATGTTAAGGGGTCAAAATGAATTAATTATCCCTTCCTGTGATACTCGACTTTTTTTTGTCTTGTTACCCTTTTAACATCCTTCCCCATCATATTCCTCATATATTTTGTGCCTGTGCAATGCATTTATATTAGTTGGTTTTATTTGAAGGCTTTTAATGTGTAATTAAAACAAACAAAAAATTTTTTTTATTTCAAATAGAAAAGTTGAAAAAAATGCATCTTTGTATAACATACCTCAAAGTAACATATAAAAAAAACAAATCACTGTAACTCATAGCAATTGTTTAGACGAAGCAGGTGAGGATGTAAACAACAGAATCACATCTTAATTTCTATTTATAATGCAAATGTCACAGTGCCTGCAGGTAGCAGAAACATGACCCCCAACAGGACAAATGTCCTCTGAAGCTGCTTGCTCCCAAATCAATGGCTGTAAAATGCCATTAATGACACTTTCATAGTTTTAATCGTTGTATAGTTTTTTCTTCTTCAAATGTTATAACTTTTAAAAATTATGTTTTGTACAGCAGTATCAAATTGTATTTTTAGGTTTTTCAAGGTGCAAATTATGTAATTTTTTCTGGTTTGATGCCTAAACCTAACCTTGGAAATGGTCGCTCGATGAGATCTGTTACCAATGGACACTTGCCACTACCAGCCTTTAAAAACTGTTATGGCAAAAGATCACTTTTCTATGTCTACACTAAAGCATGGAATGACATTCCATAACATGAAGTCCATCCATTGGCACTTTTTAAGAAGACTTGTGTGCATCATTTGTTGGACACCTTTTTTTTTTTTGCAATCACCGTTCGGTGTCTGCCGTGTAAATGCTGCTATTCTTCTGTTTTGTACATTGGTATGTCTGTGTGTCTAATAATGTGATGGGATGTTGGCTGTCTGTGTGTTTTTTTTTTTATATGTTCTACAAAACAGGAACCTGCTGTAAAACAGCAATTATGCTGAGCCAGGCCTGATTTTTTTTTTCTTTTCCTGTTTAAAAAATTTTAATTAATTAATTAAAATAAATAAAATTAAGAAAGCACTGAAATAATTCTGACTCAAAACATTATTTGCTTAAGAAAAGAAATAAACAGCAGCACAGAAACAAGAATCCGAAAGTGCACGGTAAGGAATGAGCCAACCAATCATTTTGAAGCTATGATTAATATTCAGTTTATTTTTACCTAAACAACCGAAGGGATCCCCGTCTAAAAGTGCAATGTCAACATCTGTTTTGTCAAGAGTCTTAATCAGAAGCAAAATGAAGCAGTTTTTTCCACTGACCCATCCCAGCTTTGCCATCAGGGTAGGTGTAGACCTGTCCATTGTTCTTGATGATGGGCAGGCTGGCTGGGATGGAGCGCACAACATCATCTTCACTATCTTCTGAGCTGGAGCTGCTGGTGGACTCCTCGCTGCAGCTGTCGTAACCATCATACATCCCGAATGAGTCCCTACGCTTCCGCTCAGAACGTGCAGCGCGCTCAGCCTTTACAGGGAAACAGCAGAGAACAGAGAACTGCTTTATTTTAAATGTAAAACTTGGTGTTGAACTCTTGTTGTCATGGAACATCAGTGCCTTCAGGTTGTTTCTGGCTGTTACAGTCCAAAGGACAGAGATACAGGTGTTTCACAAATGTATTCCATTGCTACAGCTCAACTATTGAACTTCTTTTACCACATGCTTCTTTTACCTTTAATAGACTCGGATAAACATTAAAATTTGTTTATGTCTTAGTTATCATTTTGCAGTTTAAGCTGGTATCAATATTGTCAGTGATGTCTCTTAGAACCTCAGCTTTGCAGGTTTGGACCAGAGCTCCAAGAGACTTTTTCGTAGGTCCTGACACAACACATGTGTGCCAAATTTCATGATTGTTGGTCAAAGCATGGGTTGGAGGTGATTTTTTTTTAAAGATTTCTAGGGGGCGCTGTGGAGGTATTACACCAAGCCCACGAAATGTTGGACTACATTCCTGTTGTGGGGTGAGTTAGGATTGATCATAGCGAGTTTAGTGCAGATCGGCTGAAATATGTACAATTTCGAACCAAACATATGACAACGGCATGACGTCTGACTACCACGGCAACGCCCTCCACCGAAAACTCTTGGTGCTTTAAAGCAAGTGAGACCAACTTATCTCTGTTCTGACACACGATCATGTTGATTACATCAAGAGGGTCAGAGATGGAGCTTTCCAAGAAAAAAATGTGACTTCCTGTTCTGAGGGGGCGTGGCTTATATGACGTCATCATATGACCACATAGGATCATCGGGCATCCATTATGGATAACTCATATGAAGTTTGGTGCCAATTGACCTTTTTATGTGAAAGTTATAGCAGTTCAAATTTCATGGCAAACCAGCCAACTTTGAGGCCTAGCCTCCACCCCTTTAACTTGCACAAAAACTCAAGATTTTGATATCTTTCACTCCCGCACCCCTTAACTGTATACTGACCAAGTTTGAAGCTGATAGCTCAAAATCCCTAGGAGGAGTTCGTTAAAGTTCAACACGTATGAAAATTCAAAAAAGGACAAAAATGACCCTTTGACCCAAAACGGCTGACTTCCTGTTGGATTTAGGGCATACCTCCAAAAGACTTTTGCTTGTTTTAGGGGGATCTACCTATATACCAGGTTTCAGCTCTCTAACATTTCCCAGTTAGTCTGTCTCACGTTAGTGAGCGCTGTGGAGTCATTTGGCCGCGCCCACTTTTGATTCCATTAAAATACTAAAATTTCAGTTGATGGACAATTTTGGGTGAAGTTTGGTGAGTTTTCATATATGTTTAGGCCTCCAAGTTAGTGCTTCTTGTGTGTCAAGAATCATAATAAGAAACACTATGATTACAATAGGCCTTCGCAGCGCTTAGCTGCTCAGGCCTAGTAAAATGATGCAGTAATGTCATAGTTCAGTATGAATATGAATGCTTAAAGACCAAGGATTGTATTGAAAGGTTTGTCAGTGAGGTCAATTAGCTCTAAGCTAATTAAATAATTACTTTAGACAAGTTGACAAACTTGTTATGTATTCCAAATAATCATTTCACAATATAGAAGAAAACATCATTTCGAGGAAGTAATGTCCTTTTAAATCTTGAATAAAATAGAAATCAATAACCCAAAATTGATTCTTTATCCATTTACCAGTTATCAATAATTGGAATCCCGATAAGGGTGACTTAAATGGCCAAATAATCTGTCATTTTTTGCTGTTTAAACAATCTCATTTAAGTCCGAAACACTGTAATAATGTTTTTTATTCGCACTAGCTGGGAAAGTTATGTGTAGCTCGTAGCCACAGTTAGCTTTCTGTCATTAGCTCAAGACAACAGGATCTTTTAGAGAGTGTTAAGGCTATTTAATGTAACTTAATGGTATGAAAGGGAAAGAAAATACCCATAAAAGATGTCAGCTCAACCTTAAAGGACTATTGGTGATTTAAACACTCCATGGTTCCAGGTTTTAAACAGTCCAAACTCTATAGTTACCTTTAGCTACAGCATGCACGACCTGCTCTGTTTGGAACAGTTCTAAACACCTTAAAAATACACGAAACACTTAAATTGATCATTCTAAGCTATTGTTACGGCCCAGGTACCACAACTACTGTAAACAGAGTTCCGACAGATGAGAAGACTAAGTGATTTGGCTGTCAGGAACAGTGCTGAGAGTCGTTAGCTGCTGTCTAGCAGCTTATGGTAGTCCTGGTCAGCTACTCTGGGGCTCTCAGCAGTGGTCAACAGTCTCACAGCGTTACAACTCGGACAGCTGGAGTGCCAGTCAGGGTTTTGTTTAGAGGCTGGCGGTGGAAAACAGCTGCAGTGCAGAATCTCCTTCTCAACTCTGGTTCTATAAACAAATGGAATGGTTAGCAGTGGCCAGCATAGCGCAACTTTGGAATGCTGGGGCATCTTCTTAGCATTTGAGTAGGTTTCTTCCTCTTCTCTCTCTCAGAGGAGCTGTTAGCATCGGGTTGTCAACAACGGTCGGGAAAACCTGCATTTGGATTGAAAGCTCCCGAGACATGGACCCTCTAGACCAGGGGTGCTCATTACATCGATCGTGATCTACTGGTCGATCGCAGCGTGACATTAAAAAAAAATATTTGTCAGCCTATCAAACATCCCGTTACTTAATTGACATACAGGGCAACCAATCAGATGACAACTGAATTTTGACCTTTAGGTCACCGCTCATGCGTAAATGACGGCGCTAGCGCAGCAAAACTTACAAGCTAGTTAGCGAATTAACTCAGATTTTAAGCCCTTGCTAAAACATATGGTGATCAAAATGAGTGAGAAAGCTGGACCAAGTAAGAAGGCAAAAACATCACTTTCATACGGAATGGGAGGTGGACTTTTTTTCCACGATGTCATTTTCGAAGTGCGTTTGCCTCATCTGCCAGTCTACCGTCGCAATAACAAAGAAGGGAAATTTGGAGCGGCATTTTCGGACTGTTCATGGAAAATACGACATCGGCTTCCCACCGAAAAGCCAGCTGAGAAAGAGAAAGGTGGAGGAACTAAAATCCCAGTTGTCCAGAAAGCAGTCATTTTTCACTCAAACTTGAAAAGCAAAAGCCGCCACCGAAGCGTCGTTCCGGGTGAGTGACGTCATCGTTAAAAACAATAAGGCCTCCCAAGACGGAGAGATGGTAAAAGAAGCATTCGTTGAAGCAGCTGACTCATTGTTCCGAGACTTTAAAAATAAGGCAGAAATATTATCTTCAATCAAAGCTCTGCAGCTGTCAAGACATACAGTTACACGGCGCTGTGAAGCCATTGCTGAGGATTTAACCCAGCAAATGTGGAAGGACATCGCAGATTGTGAGTGTTTCTCCCTGCAGTTGGACGAATCTACAGATGTGACACAGCCCAGATGTGCATTTTCATTCGTATGGTGTTTAGTGATCTCACTGCAAAAGAGGAGCTATTGACAGCACTTCCCATGAAAGAACAGACGTGAGGAGAGGACATATTTCAGACGTTTAAAAACTTTATTGAGAAAACTCAGCTCCCGGTGTGCAAATTGGTGTCTATCACCACAGATGGAGCACCTGCAATGGTTGGACGTGTGAATGGATTTATTGCAAAGTGCAAGCAGGACGATGCGTTCCCAGACTTCTTGAATTACCATTGCATAATCCACCAACAAGCGTTATGCGCTAAAATGCTCAACATGAAAGAGATCATGGATGTGGCGACAAAGATCACCTGTTCTATTTGAGCCAGATCTCTTCAAAGACGGTTATTCCATGCACATCTGGAGAAGGCTGACTGCGACCACTCTGAGTTGTTGCTACATACTGACGTGAGATGGCTTAGTCGTGGGAAATCCCTCCAAAGATTTCGAGAACTCTGTCCGGAGATTAAACAGTTTTTCCGTGTATCTGGACATGCAGAATACAAGCAACTAAATGATGGTCAGTGGCTGTTGGACTTGGCATTTTTAACTGATGTGAAAAACCTGTTGAATGACCTTAACCTTGAGCTGCAAGGAAAAGACAAAACAGTGACCAATATGATTAGCTCAGTTAACGCTTTCAAACGAAAGATGCAACATTTAGCCTCAAAGCTGCAGCACCATGATTCCAGAACCTGGCGTCAGAGCTGGAGACGCAAGGGAAGGCCCATGAGCAACTTGACAGTGCAGCTACATGGAGCAAATGGACGTTTGTCTGTCAGAGTTTGACAAACGCTTTCAAGACTTTTCTTAGCTCGAACCAGTCGCTACATTCATGTGCTATCCTTTTCAGGAAGATGCTGAGGTTGAGTCACTCACATCAAACATTGCAACACTGTTTCACTTGAACTCTTCTGGAGTGGAAGATGAGATTTTGACTCTACAAACTGACACTGAGCTGAAGTCCAGAGCTCATGGACAGTTCTGGAACTGACTCACAGAGGTTAAGTACCCCAACATGAGGAAATGTGCTACCTCGCTACCTCCGTGACTGCATTATTCGGCTCCACTTATTTATGTTAGTCAGCCTTTTCCTACATGAAGATCATTCAGTCCAAATCCCGTTCCACCATGACTGATGAACATTTGGAAATGTGCTTGAGGCTGGCTGTCAGCAGCTACTGTCCGGACTATGCATCCCTGGCTGATTCAATTCAGTGCAAGTCATCAAAGTAAACTCAGGCAACTACAAAAAAAATGTAAATAATTATTTATTATGTGTGTTGTGCAATATTGGCTTAATCAGTTATGCAAGGTACATCAACATACATTGTACATACAAATAATCTTTAATAAATTTGAAAACAGTTATATGTTTTGCATTTTTGTAGTGGGTAGGTAGATCATTTTGACTCGGTTGTTTTATAAGTAGCTCGCATGCTGAAAAAGTGTGAGCACCCCTGATTTAGACTCTCTGCCTGCAGGAGAAGTGAGCCATCTGAGCCAAGCAACAGGTTCTGAGAGAAAGTTTTCTGTTGTGCTGGGGAGTTAAAGGTCCCATGACATCACAGAGTTTCCATCTGAAGCTCCTCCTCTTTCTGATACTTGAACCAGTTATTGCAGAATGAAAGTTTAGTTTAGTGCTTTTAAATCTAAACTAAAAATTCTAGAGGCCAATTCTATGACATGTATCTGTTTTTTATAGCTTGACTTTTTTTTTTTAACTATGTATTTTTCTGTGTTGTATTTGTTGCTGCCTCTTGGCCAGGATTCTCTTGAAAAAGAGGTTTTTAACCTTAATGGGTTTCTTTATCCTGGCAAAATAGAGGTTAAACAAAAAAAAAATAAATAAATAAAAAAGGTTGAATCAATAGTCATACCAGCTTTAAGTAATGAAAGAGATGTACATGAGCTGTTCAGCAATGTTAAACATTTGCATCTATAACTCAGACTATCTTCTATTTCATCCATTTATTTCATCTTGAGATCTTGTTAATCTTGTTAATCATTTACAAGTCAATGTTACTTTTATGGACACTGATTAAAAAAAAAAAAACAAAAAAAAAAAACTGTAAAACTGCAATGTTAAATATAATGTGGTTGAAAATTTGTTTGCTCCTAAGAAAAAAAACAAAAAACTTAAGCACACTAGTGCAGCCAATGCAAGAAGTTGATCCAGAGCCCAGACTAGACTTGTTGAGGTCCACAACTCTCTTTCTGGGCTGATTTCATAGGATTTCCCATGATTTCACACAAGGAAGCAGAGTTTTGAGGAGATGCCTTAATATACATCTATAAGAGGGCCTCCAATTTACTCCGAAGCTGTAAATGTACACAATTATCAAAAGCTTGCGAAGCAATGCTATCACCATCGGAGCTTTCCAAATTATTTTCAAGTGCATAGTACTTAAATTAAACCTCTGAAGTTGATCTCTGAAGTTGAGGGAAGTAGTAAAAGTATCTTTAGAAGATTTTCTATCCCCTAAAACAGGAAATGTTTAGTCTGATTTATTGCCAGACAGTGAATAAAAAGATCATGTCTTTTTATACAATTTATGTAAATCTGTAGTTTCAGCAGTTTTAAAAGGGATGCTGTTTAATTTAACCAACTTAGTTATGTTTGTAAAATTTTGACAAAAGAGCACCTAAAGACTTATCAGTTTGCTACAACAGCAAAAAAAGGCTGAATTGTTTTCTGGTGACTTATATTACACCATATGACTTTTTCTTTTGGTTCTGATATCTATAAGTGCATTAAATAAATATTGAAAAGTTCCCATTTGTCCATGACGTATGTAATGCGCCAGTTCGATGCTATGAAGCTTACCAGAAATTGCCTGTAGTGTAAATAACCACCCTCCACTGTGAAGAGAGAAGTGCAGAGCCAAACGAGATGGCTGCTGATGTTGCTTCAATATTTGGAAGCGTGGCCAACATGAACTGAACGGCTTTGTTCACTTCCTCTGCTGCCATTGCTAAAACTACAGGCTGACTACAATCCTAAAACAGCGCAGAAAATCGACATCGTCCTTCACGACTTTTCCATGCTGATTGGCCCGGTTGAAATTCTACCGGAGGACTCCAACTCAATGGGAGGAATTCCAGACGGCGCTGTAAGCGAGATTTAATTGAGTACAATAGCACAGGAAGGCAATGGCCAGAATAGTAACTCCGTCACGAAGTGAAACACATATTGATTAATTCCACCCTGACTGATGTTTTCAAGCCTTTATTTCTGTTGATTATGATTTTCTGCTTACAGATGATGAAGACATCATTTAACATTCAAATATTACATCAGACCAATCAAAAGCCCATTTTTAATACAGAAATATGGGCTTAATGAAAAGTATGTTTGATATCTGCTGCCCAAAGTTACTTTTAATCTGAACGCATATAATCATACATACATACTCCATACGATCAGTTCTGTGGCAGACAAAGCAAAAACCACTAAAGTATGAAATGGCATAGGAGCAAGGGAGCGGGTGACTTTGCAAAAAAGGTGGAGTTTTTGGACCATTCATCATCCAGTTCACTATTACTGTACCTATAAGAAAATGACTTTCAAAGCCTCATGGCTGTATTTCATTTCTAAGTTAATTTGTGGCTTGGTAGTAGGTCAGTTATTTGGCAACTGTAGTGTTACGTTTAACTTGAGCAGGAGTCTACAACCTGTGGCTCCAGAGGAATAATGTCTCTTAATAAATCTGGCTAAAATGTTTTAAATACAGGGATAACAAATGCATGACTTAGCAGTTTTCAGTTTTTATATAGAATGCATTTCATTGAATTTCTACAACAGAATAACACTGAAAGTTTTATTTATTTTTACATTTTTCTCCACATACAGTATCAAGCTCCCATGGAAGAAAATGTATCCATCCTCTTTTGCAAAAGTTTTGTTTTTCTTAATGATAGAACCTAAAATTAGCAATAAAAAAAAAATGACAATTATACTGTCTTTTTTCAAAAGGTCATGTAACAGTTGCCACTCTAAACGAGTTGGCTAAGATCAAAAATGGCTCTTTGGACTGGAAGGTTACAGACCCCTGAGCCAGAAGTTCCAAGTCCTGTTTCTGCTACTCATGATTAGTGGAAAGTTCAAAATAGTTAAAATAAATATTATTATTATTAATAATAATAACATTCAACTATAGAACATCAAAACGATCAATATCCTTACGATATATTACTGTAATACTAAGCACAATAATAATAATAATAATAATAATAATAACAACCTTTACTTAACCAGATAAAAACCTCGTTGAGTTTTACAATCTCTTTTTTCAAGAGGGACCATGCGAGATAGCAGCACCGTTTATGAATATCAACATTTACATTCAATCAGATAAATCCATTTTATCTTTAAAAGCATCAAAACATAAAAACAGTAAATACAGCTGATAAAAACATATCAAAAGCAATAGCAGTTAACACACCGAGTCACTTTATCTATTAGTTTAGACTTTTGTTGACAATTTAAGCAAGCTTTTTAACTGTCAAGACTGAAAATAAAGTACCCTGTTCTATTCTGCATCTGTTGGGTCATTCCCAAGTAATAAAACGCTTATTTCCTGATCAATTTTTTAAAGATGTTATGAAAACCCGTGCCGATCTACAGTTGATCTCTAATACCTAAACAAATTTAAAACATTTAGTGCTGCCATAACCTGATTACTTCCTCTTCAGTTGATTACAGGTGGAATTTAAACCCACTGAGACAATGATACTGGGGAAATGTCCCGGCTATCAATTTGAGTCTAAATGAAAATATACAGGAACAAAACATTAGACTATAATATAAAAAAAACCCGAGCGAAAATAAGAGAGATTTTAAAAATAGCCTGTTATGCTAGTTCTGCCAAGAAGCGCTAGCACGACAAGCTAGCGGAAATCCTTTTTTTCCAGATTTTTTCCTAAAGAAGCACAGTTTTTATTAACTTAAAATAAAACGTATAAGTGTACGTGTAAAGTTAGGATCAACCTCGGTTCTACCACAGGGCTTTTTAAATAAATATCGCTGTCAGAAGCATTAGCTTGCTAACGTAAGCCGATAATAACAAAGGAGCGCTAGCTCAGGCCCAAAAATGTCTCAAACTCACTCACCAAATCCCGTGCGTCTTCCATCAGCCCGTCATATAGAAAACATTTAGCTTATCTCGACTTCCTGCTGTAAATCAAACTCTCGCGCTGTGGATGAAGCTGACTATGGAATACGAAGACCTAAATGAATACTAGTGAGCAGAATATCAACAAATTACTATGGCGCAACTGCGCAGGAGCGAGCGTAACCTACTTTTCTTTGATTGGTCAGTTCCGAACGGAGGTCATCGACAGATGCAAAAAGAAAACAGAAAACTCCTTAAAGGAAATAAATGAATGGCTTCCTGAGTTTGAGCAGAAACTGATGAAACAATGTAGAAAGAAGATTATTGTATTGCATCGTGGTTATTATTCGGTTTTAAAATGTGCAATAAAAAGATACAATCTCTGTCAAATAAAATAAGTCATTTATTGTAACACACATCAATATGTCTATATGAAGAACGATATTCCATGGCTAATGGATTACTTAATGTAACATTTTTTTTTTTACATTGAAATGAATCTATTCATTCAATAATACTGGATTGCTTCTTTTCAGAAATATGCAATGAACCTCAATATATTCAACATGTATAAGAAACGATACATAAGAAAGGGGAAAAAATAGCCACAACAATTTTCCTTTTAGCAACCACTAAGTCTCATAACAGTGCATTTCAGGAATCTTTAACAAATTTTACACACTTTTTTTCAGGCTGAGCAGCATTGGGTACAAGTGAACAGCCTTAAAGCAAAAAAAAGAAATGAAAATGGCAGGACGAACTGGGTTGCACTTGACATGAAGGGAACGATCCACATTGAGGACTTAGCCAGTTAGACCTATTTTCTCCTCCTCTTCATTCCACCTGGACCACTGCAAAGGAGTGAATAGCTAAAGCTGGAATACAGGAGGCATAATGTCATCATTTTCAACAGATACAATAGCTTAGAAATTCATTCAGTTCTAGAAGCAAGAAATAGTGCTATTATGCATCGGTTTGGTCTCAGAGCAGCTCATCTTCTACACCATCATCCACACTTCCTGAGACTGAAGCAGCTTCTGAGGGACAAAAGACAAACATGTTAGAAGTCACATCGCACCTGTTTGAAAACGCCTATGTGATTGTGACATGACTGAAGCTGAAATGCGGTTTTTCACCTAATGAGAACAGTCAAACAGCTAAAATCTGGGTCTCAAGCATTTGCCACCAATCAGCACTCAGGATAAGCGTGGTTCACACACCTTTCAGGGTTTTTCGTCTACACATTTCCATACTTTTCCAGATTTAGGTTTCTAAGGTTTTTTCTGCATTTGCTAATTATTTTCTGTGCGTTTGTATGTAATGTGGTCACCTTGAACCTGCTTGAACTGTAGTGTCCAACAAATAGAAAATTAAACAACACATTACTTAAGCTAGCTTCAAACTTTTAGAGCACATAGAAGGCCATCTCACTGATTTTCAATCTACAGAATATGATCCATTCTGGGCTGTGATATCTGGTAGTTTATCATTTTATTTTTAAGGTTGCTGCAGCTGGTAACAATAGTATAAGAAGAAAACTCCTTTCACTCTGCTTCATCGTCACTTCTACCAGAGTCATTCCCAGCCTGACTGACTGTCAACAAATCCACCCACTGCCTTTGGCTCTAAGCATCTGTCTCACTGAGTTTCCACCAGGATTATTTCTGTTCTCTTTCTGTGCTCCTACATAAATGTTCTTGTAAGTCAGCAAAGAGGAAGTTGAAGAGTGAAAGTGAAGTTGTGAGCAATGCACAGAGACTTTACTGTCTGTGTTTAAGAGGTACACACTCCAATCACCGAACGCAGCAAGAGAATAAGACTTTAACTGACTTTTGCAGTGACAGTTCTTACATGAACAAGAATATTGTTGTTACTGGATGTAAATTCAAACTGAATGTAGTGTCCAAGTAGCTAAAACAGACACCCACTTGGGATTCTATGGAGCAGACAGGCTTGATTCTGAACACTGGATAAAGTGTTTACAGACTCTGGTTAGTATATTTTGATGTATGTCTATGTATGCCCCTCTCCAGATCACATCTGATTCTTTCTACTCACCTGACAAACTGATACATGACAGACTGAGCTCTGAAGATGCTCCCATTACATCATTCTGAAAGAAGACAACAAATCCAATTGAAGTTGTTTTCAAATAGTCAGTTTTCAAAGAAATGCAGAAAAGAGTTTAAGTTCATGCTGGGTGATGCAGCCCGAAACTGATATCTCAGAGTAAAAAAAAAAAAAAAAAAACACATCAGCCCTTGTTACAACTCTGGAGACATTTCAATCACACAAATCAAAAGGTCTGATTTATTTGTACACTGTTTTAGTGACTCACCAACATCTTTTGCAGAGAGCCAAGATTGTCCCCTTCTGTCCTGCCATTAAATGTTTCCTGGAAGTTGACAGCATGGCCCAGCCGTATGAGCTCCTCACCAATATCCACGGCCTGCATGGAACAGGTTTAATGTTGCTTTGTTTAGATACATTTTTCAAACAAATAAAGAAAGTCAGGTGCAGGTCATTTCACCCTTTGCCATTTAATACCTTTCTGTTTTAGTCTTAAAGTACCCACTTTTTCCTTTGTGAAATTGTGCTGTCAACTATAGAACATTTTGCACCAACTGGGTGGGATATTTCATACCCCCTTTGACAAACGACGACTAAAGTCATCTTCTAACTGTAAGGAAATATGCTATATGACTCTAATCAATACAGGGTTTCAGCACTTTTCGGTAAGTTAAATTTTAGACCCTATTAGGACAACTATGAAATCAAATTCAGGCTGAGGCTGTCAAGGTAAAGGGCCATGTTTGTAAAAGTGTAAAGGACTCCAATCTATAATGATAACTTTTGTTAATGACCTTTTCTCTGTTATGTGTGTTGATTATGACTGGTTAATCATTGTAGGAAACTTCAACATCCATGTTGACAAATCCCAAGACAGAGGGGCAAAACAACTATGTGATACTGATAAAACCTTTGGTGGTTTGACTCAACATGTGAAACAACAAACACACAAACTGTCGTTGTATCAACCGTCCAGACCACTCAGATCTTCTGGTTCTAGTTTCCTCTGAATCCCCAGAACCAGAACCAAACATGGAGAAGCAGGTTTCAGTTTTTATGCTCCACTAATCTGGAACACATTACCAGAAAACTGCAAAACAGTCGAAACACTGAGTTCCTTTAAATCAAGTCTAAAAACCCACCTGTTTAGAGCTGCCTTTGATTCATATTAGTTGGAACATTAGTTTTAGTCTGGATTCCAACTTTTTTTTTTTTTTTTTTTTACCTTTGTTTACTATGCCACACCAAAGTAATGTTTTTTGTTTGTTGTTTTACTTTTTTTAATCATGTAAAGCACTTTGAATGGTCTTGTTGCTAAAATGTGCTGTACAAATAAACTTGCCAAGCAATGTAACTTAATAACTTACTTACCTAATAGTTTGTATTTAACTAATTCAAAACTGCATGTCAGTTAAACGTCAATTCATCCACAGAAATGAGTGTTAGCTATGGAATGAGATTCCAGTGTTCTTCAACCTAGTCATAAAACTAAATTAAGATACCTTGTTACATCTTCAGTTCTTTGTCAACAAATGTTGAGATATTGATGTTTAGTAGTTTTCATTAAGTGAATTGTTCTTAACTAAAAGTAACCTTCTAGGTTACAGTACATTGAATGAATGAATGTCAGCAGTTTCTCAAAACTTAAAAAAGTGAAAGGAAGAACCAGTGAATGAACAAATGAACACTTTAAAAATTAAACTTAAGCAAATTATATACATTAAAATTCAATTATATGTGAAATTCAAGCATTTTTTTTTTTTTGACTATTTATCTTCAGAATTCATGAAAATAAATTACCAGCAAAGAAAAATAACTCATTTAGGAACATGGGTACAACACAGTTAAACAGGATTAAACAGCAATGCATAGGTCTGAAATGGGGGTACAAATTCACAAAGGGATAAACTGACCTGGAGCCAAGACATCCAGAAATAAAAAGAATAAAAAAACAAGCTAACCTTTCCTTTGCTGTTGTCATACAGCTTGACACTGGGCCAAGATGAAACATCAGAATGAGAGTAACTGCAGAGTTTGGCCTGCAGGGGCCTCCAGTTAGCGCAGTATGTCAACTGTTCAAATATATCCAGGGCTGCTTCAGTCCAAGCCTCTCCTGAACAAGGAAGCAGAAACAATGTCTGTAGACATGCTATCTGGAAAATATGGGCTACTCATAGTCATATATTAGTTCTGTTTGCTAAATTGCTGATATATGAGAGACAATTATAATTTTTTTAAAAGTATGTTTTACATGCTCTAAGATGTCAACAATCTGAGAAAGCCCAGATGACAATGGCAAGATTTTGTAAGCTTCATTCTCAACATCTGAGTCAAATGGAGGCTTTATCTGGATGGATTTTAAAGAAATATTGAAGCAACATCTCAAGACATCAGACAGGAAGTTAAAGTTTGGACACAAATGGGTCTTTAAAATAGACAATGACCGTCAGCATTACACCAGATTAGTGACAAAAGTGGCTTAAGAACAACAACGTCACAACATTGGATCTAAATCCTACAATTTATAAAAGGTAATTCTATCAAATACTGAGGAAACATATGCAAACTTAAGAATATGAATAACCCTTTATTTTTTTAAAAAATCTCTAAGCTCTCTTTCTCTCATTATTCTCTGATTTAGTAAATTAAAATAATTTTGGTTGTCCTAACTGTTGATAGTGTGATTTAATGTCAGACAATGAGGTTTTGGGTCTTTTAGTTATAGTGTGTATAAAAGCCTGGCTTTAACTGTGTCTGTGTGCTGTAATGATAATTAGGGTGAATATTTTACCTTTTGGCCTCACTCCTGCTAAGCTGCACTCAATAGCTTGGAATGGTAAGCTGAGGAAGTCGCTCCTGGAATTTTAATGAAGCAAAAGCAAGAAGCGGTTATTAACTTCTGAAGCATGAGTTGCATGCAAATGTGCTCCAGGCAGCAGCTGTGGAGCACAGAAGAAAAACATGGCTGAGTTAAAGCGTCCTGCAATAAAGTGAAGACATGAATGCTCACTGCAGCCCATCAAAATCCTTTTCTCTCACATAGCCTCAAATGTTGATTTGATGGTGCAGAAATGATGCTCCAGATCTGAGATATTTGTAACACACCCCCTGAACAGACCATTTACCACAGCAAATTCAAGCAACGCTACAGATTATAGTGTATTCCATTTCTGAGACCACAACTTTTAATAAGTCACTAGTCTGGTCACATGTTCAGCGACAAAGAAAATCATTCAGTGTCAAAAATTATTGTCATAGGAAAAGCACAGTTTATTTTGGATTTTAAGAGAACAGATCTTCATACTTAGCTTGCCAAACATTTAATTTCAGCTTTATCTATTTTTTATTATTCAAGTTATCTGTCATGTGAACTCCTCGCACCACACTGACATCTCATGCATGCAAAGACATCTGTTGCCAAGCTGTCTGATAGCTTTCTGTGGAAATCCAACTCTTTGGTAAAGAGGTCCTATTTTACAGATAGTTCCTTTATGCTGTATATGCCAATCGAAGATTTAAATTTATCACTCTGATTGAACTGTGTTGCCCTGTTGATCAAACTGGAATCTATGAATGCATATTTGCACAAGCTTTTGTGATCATTACATGGAAACAAATGAGTCAGACAGGCAGCAATAACACAATAGGTATATACAGCCAATTAGAAGCATTTGGTACAGGAAGCAACATTGGAAATGTTTCAGTTAACCTCAAACTCTGTTTCACCCCAAGTTCTCGCAGTGGGGATAAAGAGAGCTAGGTGCCCCCAGGACACAACATTACTATGTAGGTTTCCTCCCTGCTATGAATTTAAATTTAGACCCTTACAAAGAACATGAGCTGTCCATATTTTATTTCATTTATAATTTTTTTTTTATTTGGTTTATTTTGACAAGAGATACACAAAATGCAGTTGAAACCAGATATTTACAAACACCAAATAAAAAGGTTTTTTTTCTCACTGTCTGAAGTTAACTTAGACTAAACTTCTTCTCCTATTTTAGTTCAGTTAGAATGACCATGACTATGACTATTTCTATTTGCTAAATGCCAGAAAACTTAGCGAGAACATTTCTTAGACATTTTTTTGTAACTTTCCTCTAATTCAGAAGTTTACATACATTTGGTCAGTAACAAGAATAATTGCCTTTTAAATTTTACAACTTAGGTCAAACCTGTTGGATTTCCTTCTGCAAGCTTCCCCAGGAGTTTGTTGGAGTTCTGGCCTATTCCTCCTGACAGAACTGGTGGAACTCAATCACACACGCCTTTTCAGATCTGCCCACAACTTCCTGGCTGATGTCTTTAGATGTTGCTTCAATATTTCTAAATAATGTTCTTTCCTGATGATGTTATCTATTTTATAACGTGCACCAGTTCCTCCTGCAGCAAAAAAGCACCACAGCATGATGCTGCCATGCCCATGCTTCACAGTTAGGATGGTACAGGCATTCCTGTTTTTCCTCCAAATGTAATGATGATCATTATGGTCAAACAGTTCCATTGTCGTTCCACTATGTCTCCAAAAATGAAGGTCTTTATCCCTGTGTACATTTTCAAATCGAAATCTGCCTTTTTTATGTTTCCTTTGGAGTAATGGCTTTTTTGTCACTGAGTGGCCTTTCTGCTCATGACGTAGATGACACGTTTCACTGTGGATGAGCACAGCGGACATGGACAGTGACTTACCAGGTGTCCACTTTGTTTCATCAGATCACAGGACATGTCTCCAGAAGTGAATGTCTTTGTCCCTGTATGTATTTGCCAACTTTAACCTGGCTCTTTATGTTTCTTTGGGAGTAATGGCTTCCTCTTCGCTGATTGGCCTTTCAGCCCATGTGGTTTCAGGACACGTTTCACAGTGGATAATGATTCTGTCTTCCGGAGTCCGTCTTCAGCAGCATCTCACCAAGGTCTTTGGCTTTTGTTCTGGGGTCACTCTGCACATTTTGGTCCAAATTCTGTTCCTCTCTGGGACACAGAACCCGTCTACTTCCTGAGCGCTATGATGGTTGGACATTCCCATCATGTCATGTCTATACTGGTGTATAATTATTAGAACAGATTAATGCAGCACCTTCAAGCATCCAGCTCCACGATTCTCTTCCTGACATCTTGGCTGATTTCTGCTGACTTTCCCATTGTGTCAAACCAGAAAGCAGTGTGTTCCAGGTATAGCCTTAAAATACATCACTGGTGAGCCTCCAATTAACTTAAATGTCTCAGTTAACCTATCAGAAGTTTCCAAAGCCATGACAACATCACTTGGGCTTCCTTTCATTGCTTAAAGAGACAGTAATCATTCTTGGCGTAAACTTCAGATTTTGAAGAAAGCTTAAAAAAAATCTCTAAAAAATGTTCTCACTGGATTTTATGGCTTTTAGTAAATAGAAATAATTTCTGTAATTCTAACTGACTTAAAAGTTTGGTCTGACTTAACTTCAGACAGTGAGAAGTTTTTATTTGGTATATGTAAATATCTGGTTTTAACTGTAAATTTAATACATTAATTTGTATTTTAGTAAAATAAATCTTTTTCTTCCATCCAAACTGATCGAGTATTCAGTAGTAAAACCTTAGTTAGTTTGCACAGAGGTCAGGCAATTCTAGTAGTTGGTCACAAGGTTGATGGGATTGTCCACTCCTCTATCTGAAGGTATTTTCAAAGAATGAAAGCTGTCTCTTGGCAACTGAATATTTCAGCTTCTTCCAAAGATTTTCTCTAAGGTAAAGCTCTTCTTTTTCTAGAGCCACTCCTTGACGCCTTACCTTTATCAGAATCATACTTAGCTGCCAAGGTAAGAGCAAACATGGATCTTCAGACAGGGAAATTTACCATTATCTTGTAAGTCTTACATTTTTGAATCATCACACCATCATTCTCACCCAGCTTAAAGCTTATGGTCTTCCAGCAGTGTCCACTCTTGTGCTGGTTCCTGACATCCTTCATGGCTGCTTTTATCTGTTGCTGCTGTTACACCTGAATTTCCCCTTTGTGGGGCAATAAAGGCTGTTTCTAATCTATTCTCTTCAGGGATGGAGTCAAGACTGGGTGTTCCGAAACCAAGACCAAGACCAGATCTTCCAAGACCAAGACCGAGACTGAGACCGAGGTCGAATATTTATAATGTCAACAAATATTTCAGGACATTGCTTTTTGTACACCACAAAATGCAAAAATTAATGAAAAAACTGTTAATTACTCAACCAAAACCACTTCTTGGTATTAAATTAATAAGGGTCATAATAAATTAATACTTATGTTATTAAATGCACCCATACATTGATTCACAGTCCTTAAACTGAAATAATCAGCTTATAATTGTTGTATGATACATTTTTAAAAAAGCGAGAGATTACGCTGATAAAAATGGTCATATTTAAAAAAATCTTTCCTCTTATGATCATCTGAATAAAAGCAATTCATCACAGTATCAGATGTTAAAAAACACATCCGCTGGACATATTTACAAATTGTTAGGCATTTTAATATTATTAATAGTCCATGCAGGCAAGCAAACTGCCTCACAGGGGGAAATCCAAAACAATGAGAGCCAATAGAATCCGTGGGATTTACAAAAATTACGTAGCCAACAGGGATGACGCAGGGACAACAGACTTCAGGAGCAAATTGGAAATATTTTCTCAAACATGAATTATTACCATAAAACATCGAAGGTAAGACTGAATTTATGTTTTTGGCTTGATGGGCCTTATTCTCTTCATTGGCAAAATACAGTTAATACACTTAAATGAGTTTTGCACGTAGAGCAGTGACGCAGGTTTAGTGTCTATTTACATTATTATTATTATTATTATTATTATTATTATTATTTAGCTGCTTACTGTTGAAGCTGGGTGTTGTGCATATTTTTTGAACTATTAATTTTCCTTGTTTCTGCTGTAGATGTAAAACTAGATGTTGTCCCGCTCACTTCCCATTTCGTTAATCCTGGCGGTGGACAAAACTTAGGTGGCCCAAGGTTTTTAATTTCTCCTTTACTTTCCTGTCTTAAAATTCTTCATGGTTTAAAAAGCAAATTTAATAATTTTCTGCGGTCAGATGCAGGTGTTTGTTCAGCAAAAGTAGACCGCACCGCATGTAAACACGCAAACGCACGATTTTAAATCAAAGGACCAAATGCTGTCCGTTTTTGTAAACAATCACATGCAAGACGATTGAGCGGTCATTAGCAATATAACACTGTATTTTCTGAGATGGTGGGACGCAGCTGTTCCCTGATCACTGCTTTTAATCCACCTTGTTGTGCGTCCGCAGGTGAAGATAAAAAATAAAAGGGAGTTAAATTTAGTAATTTTGACAAAAACTATTGAGTCTCGAAGCGGTCTTGACCCAGTTTGTCGAACGAGACCAAGACCGAGGCAAAACAATCCAAGACCGAGCCTAAGACCAGGCAAAAACAGGTCGAGACCGGTCTCGAGACCTCCATCTCTGATTCCATTCTATTCTAGTTGTATTCTTCCCAAACACAAACGGTTCTGTGCAGGTCCCAATCCCTGTCAGCTGGTAGGCAATCAAATACTTATTTCACCTAATGAAATGCAAGTCACTTTAGAACGTATATCAAAGGTTAAGCAAACCTACTATAAAATTAATCCTTTTTTTCCTCTAGAGATTAAGTCCAACTCCCCATCATGGCATCTCTTACCTGAGTGGGCGGAGGCTGTCCCTGGATATCTCCCCGTTGTCCCCGAAGTCCACATAGTATAGGTCCACGAGTCCAGATCCCAGAAATCCCAGCACTCTGGCTCTGTTCCATGAGTTGTAGTGTCGATATGGAGCTGCCACAATGTCTCCAACCACAATGGTATCCATCCGTTGCTCCTACAGACCCACAACACCAGCTGTGGTAACACTTTTTTAAAAGTGGGAGGATACGCAACTGTATATTGCCAAAAGTACTGGGTCACATCAAGTGTGTACATCTTATTAAAGCCAATGGATTAACAACAGGATGTCACTCAAGGTTGTGTGTGTGTACTTATATGCTACATATAAAGGACCACAAATTTACCAATGAAGTGAGGTCATCTGTGGAAAGTAAGGACATTTTCCTGGTCCTCACTTTTTCTCAGTTCTACTGAGCTCTACTGGTTTGATTTAGAGGTATGGTGTGAATGAAGTTTTGGTTAAGGTTGGGGTTAGGAATAGACTAGTAATGGCTAGAGTTAGGGAAAATGTTTGGGTTATGCATAAATGTAGTTATTAAAATGAATGGAAGTCAATACAAAGTCCTCAGTTTGTATAGAATTACAAGGATGTGTGTGTGTGTTTGTGTAGGCAGGTGAGTGAATATCTGGAGAACCTGGTAACCTGTGGAGCATGTTGACAACTCTACAGGTTCAGGGTTTAATACATGCTGCAGCTACAGTTCACCATCAGTTAAAGACAAGTGCTGCCTCTTCACCCAAGCTGTTGTGTACTTAACCTTTTAACTGGAATGGTTCTACAACACTGTGACAAAGACCCATGCAGTATAGCACATGTCCTTACTGTGGGGTTTTCATTTGTGTAGAAGTTGTTCATCTCCTCTGTCAGCTTGTCCAGCTGGAGGGAGCGAAGACCCAGAATCTGGATCCAGAAGTGGTTTGGGTTTTCCGATGCAGACACATAAACCTCCAAGTGTTCGTCAGGTTGGAAGCTCAGGTCTGGGCTGGGAACTGATCCACAGACAAGATATCAAAATCATTTGTGTCAAACATAAAACAAACCACTATTGCTGAAACATGATTAAAGTGAGCTTACGTTCAAACTTGGACATTTCAGAAAGTGTATCTGTAGAGACGCTACTCTCTTCCTCCTGGTCATCTGTGCCTTTCAGCCCCTTCATCTTGTGAAATACACATTCAGTTGTGATTTCTTTGGAATGAACGAGTCCATTCTTCTCCACGTAGGAGACGGGGCCATTATTGTTCAGACCAACAGGGGATTTGGGTTCTGTGCAACAGGGATCTGGATTCACGACTTTATGTCCACGTTTCTGGCGAAGGGCAGATGACTGTGAGATCTTTGACCTCACCACTGCATCCTGTCCGACTCTTTCTAGAATCATCTCCTGTAAGCAAGCCAAAAAAAAAAGGATCACAGTCTATCTCTACATGAAAAGCTGAATTTGTAAAATCCAAATGAGTTGATGTTCACCTTTGCCTGATTCACCTCCTGCCTGCTCCCTGTGATGGTCACACTGCCCTTTCCTCCAGAGCTGTGCTTCTTCTCTCTGGAACAAACCACTCTGGCTCCTGAGCTTCTTGTGATTAGTTTTAAACTCTCGCCACCACGTCCTGTAATACACACACATGCACACATCTGCTAGTAGCAAACTGGCTTAAGATACTCCTCAGTAAAAGCAGCTTCAACCTGTAGGATTCTCCAAGGCTTGACACGCGGCCCATTATTATTTTCATTTTCAATACTTCCCCCAGCAGGTATTATTGAGTCTTTCAATGAACTCTCTTAGCATTTTTATGCTGGTGATGTCTTTTAAACCACACCAGTTCATAAAGTTATTGTATTGATTGACTAACTCAGAAAAATGAATGGCAGGCTACTAATGATCTTTGTTTAATTTTAGTAAAACATTGAAACAATGAATGTAGCCCCACCTGAACTACACTTCCATATCAGCCACATCTACAAAGTCCAGAGTCAACTTCAGTCTTTTTTTGATCAGACCAAACCCTGAACTTGCATTAAAAAAAATCCACTTTATGATCATATTTCTTTCAGTTAAGAACCATTAGGAAACTCAAATCTGTAGTCCCGTCAATTGAACTTGGAAAAAACAAACAAAAAAAACTCATTCATGCTTTTGTTTTGTTTTTTCAGTGTACAGTTAAAGTTAAATAGTTCTCTGTTGCCCGCGATGTCCATCTATCTGTGGTGAGAGACACAGCACACACACGCGAAAGCTTGTTGATGATATCAGTTTTAGCTTTTTCATAAAGTGCTGGTACAATTTTTTGGCTAAAGTGTTGACATGATGGGAAGTTGTAGCGGGACTCAAGAACTTTAATCATATGCTTAAAGCCGGTGTTATGCCGAGAAACCCATGCCTGCCGAGAATTGCATGCCCTGGTAATGCGCATCGCTCTTACAACTGCATATGAGAAAATGGATTTAAAAATGACCGGCGAGGCAAGGCAATATTTAAAATAAATGGCCTGTACTTGTATAGCACTATACAAATACAGTACAAGTACAATATTTCCGCTATACACTACATTCAGTAGTGTACAGTGATGGTGACAAGCTACTGGCCACAGCTGCCCTGGGACAGTCTGACAGAAGCGAAGCTCCCATGCACCGGCGCCACCGGGCCCTCTGACCACCACTAGCAGGCAAGGTGGGTGAAGTGTCTTGTCCAATGACAATGGCGGACAGAGCAGGGATCGAACCGAAAACCCACCGATTGCGGGACGACCTCCTCTTCAGAAACTCTAAATAGACCAATAGACCTACTATTGTTCAAGTCTCACGAGAGTCCTATCTATTTTAATCCCTATCTATTTATATTTGCATCTCCCATCTATTTTCCCCCAAAATTGTCCTGAAACTCACAACGGTAGTTCAGAAGACGTGTGATTATGTAGAAAAGGTTGTATCATTCCTAACTGTACTAAATTTTTGCCTTACTGTACAGTATTTTTATTCTTTTTTTCTGTTTATATATATATATATATATATATATATATATATATATATATATATATATATATATATATATATATATACACACACACACACACACACACTTTGTGTGAGTTTTCTTTTATTGCCTGTCACTGCCATTTTCCTGCTGTTGCACAGAAATTTCCATCGTGGGAAATAAAGGATATTTCTATTCTTTTCTATTCTTCTCTGAGTTAGCAAGCGATGCATAGTTTAGCAAAACCAATTCTGAGGCTGCTGATATTTCCATTTCCATCCTGTGTACATTAATTATTTTATATAATACATTGATTTCTATATTTTGCATTTTAATAATTTAATGGAAGTTTTTATCATAATAATTTCACAGTTATCACTATTGAAAGGATACTAAAAGAAATAAATCTAGCACTGGAACCTTAAGAAATGTTAGACATGTATGAACTATTTTTTATGTAGGTTTGATATAAAAAAAAATAAATAACTAGTACATTTTTTAAACCAAATGATGTACGTCACAAGGAATGGTGAGAAAGCAAAGTAATTTAAATATATGTAAATAAAATCTAAAAACAGAACAAGCACTAAACTTTAATCATAAAACTGGACAAATACAAAGCCTATATGCACATTACACAGCAATAAACTGTTTCTGTTTGCGGGGTCATGACACAGCCTTGATGTTACCACTGGTTGCAGCTGTCACAGGCAATCTGTAAGTCATAAAGTCGAAATGATCAAATTACAACATTAAAAAACATGTTTCCATTGTTTTTAATCAGTTGGTTTCAGTTTATTGGACATGAAGTTTTCTGTTTACTTCCCTTTATGCTTCACTTTGTATTTGTACTGTATTTAGAATTTGTGTATTTTGAATTTGTGTATTTTGAATTTAAATTTAAAATGCTGTATGAAAGAAAAAACAGTCGATTATGTCAAAAATATTTCATACTTTATTAATGTGTAACTTTGTTGAACTAATTATACATTTTATCTCAAAACCCCTCAAATCTCCCTTGTAGAAAAACGCATTCCCTCCACCCTTTGACGAATAGATTGTTAGAAATAATATAAAAGTTTCAATACTATTAATGTGAAATTAATAGTGAAATTAAAGTTTTGGTGTTTTCTAAACAACATTCATTGGAATTTATCATGGCAACAATACATCAGAATTCTAAACATAAGACATTTTTTACAATAAATTATGAACAATACAATAAATCACCCCCCTACCGCAGAATGTCCTTTGCCAAAAAATATGCATCCCCTGCTAACTAAGAGAAGTAGAGAGTTAGGGATGATATAACCTATTCCTTTTCTACATAATCACACGTCTTCTGAGTGAGCTACTGTTGTGAGTTTCATATCAGTAGGACAATTTTTGGGGAAAACAGACGGTCTAATCGGTCTTTGCACCAAGCTCCTTTTCTTCCTTGTAGAAGAGACGTTCACAATCGGATGATATCGTTTCAAGTGCGTTAACAAGTTAGACATGTTGCCTGCTGCATATCTCCATGAAACAATGTCGACACACAGCTTTGGATTTGTTCACTTGTCTTTCCGCATCGAGAGTTTTAACAAGAAAGCCATATTGTTCCCAAACAGGAGACCGCATCGAGATGAGAGGGTCTTCAAGCTCTGGATTGTTTGTTGCCATAATGATCATATTTATCACACTTGTTACTCGTGCTCCAAGACTCTGCAACAATTAATAGCGTCTGTGGTGAAACACGTTTAGGAACTTTAGTTCCACAGCGCATAATCTCTCGCTAATAAAATTATTTAATGAGTGAAAAAATAACCGAAACGGTACACACGGGGACCGAGCTGAACATGCCGTACAGAAACGGTTAAATACACCGATATGTACCGTGACACCCCTAATAACAGGTGATGATATGATGATACCATTGGTATGTGTCTGATAATGTGAAATTCTAGGTGAAAGTCGAACATTTCAGTTCGACTTCATTTAATCAGGACTTTGAACAAGAGCTTTTATTTTGCAAGAGATGTGCCACACCAAATTTTGCCACTGGCTAATTTCTAGCTACAGACCATGAATATAGGAAACAAGTTAATTCTAGAAATCTGTGGTTCTCAACATTTTTTTGGACCAGCCCCTGTCCCCCCCAATCCATTATCCAGGTCCATTACCAACACCCATCAAATAAGATGGGGGGGCGACTTACAGTGTATATTGTTATTATTATAATTCTCATTTTTGTTACTGTTATGATAATTGTTTCTGTATATCTCATTAAAAATCTTTTTTTTAAAAAAGCACATCACTGAATGAGAAACAGATTTATTAGTTTTCCAAGGAACAAAATGGCCATGTGCGTTGGCTGGAGAAGGCATGAAGTCACAACAACACCAGCTTAAACTCTGAACTACTTGCAAAAAAACTGTGGTCTGCAACATTAAAACATGCACGGCACTGCTGCTGTATCCATGCAACTCTTCTCTTCAGAAGAATGGAACATCAGAACATCATCTATGAAATTTCACCCACATGGCATTTACAGTGTAATCTCTGGAAAATCAATGCTTTCTTTCATGGTATCACCCATGGAAGAATTTCTTTCTCTCAAATGGGTTCATTTTCCTGGGGCGTACACTGTGAGCGTGTTGTTATTGCAGTGGTTACACATTTACTAGGGCCTTGCGCCACTGTCGAACTTCTGCTTGAAAGCATACAGACACACATTAAAACAGTTTTCGATACAAGTTGCTTTGTTGACAAGACTGCAATACAGTGTTGTTGCCAGAGCATATGGACATAACCCTACAATAAAACATTACATATCTAAAACCAGAGACCTACAGCCTGACAAGTAGATCACAGCAACATCAGCTCGTGTAACAGCGGCTTGATATCAGCAGCACAGAGCTGCATCACAAGAAGCTGACAGAAACACAGAGGAGAAGAAGAGTTGCATGGATACACCAGCAGCCATGCATGTTTTAATGTTGTGGACTACAGTTTTTTGCAAGTCGCTCAAGGTTTAAGCTGGTATTGTTGTGCATCTTTGTGTAAACTTTACCTTCAAGCAAATGCCCCCCAAAAGAATCACAACGCCCCCCTTTTGTAAATATTGCTGCCAGCACTCCCTGTCATCCCTCTAAATGCCACGAGTGTGAAACACGATTATAAATGACAGTACCTATGAGACGTCCAAAGGCGGTCTGAGGAACTTCTAAAAGCTCCACTACTGGTTGACAGTCTGTGACCAGGTTCTCCAGGACACAGCGGGCCAACAGGACCTGCTCCCTGGAACCCTGCAGCTGGAAACCTACAGCGGCCTCATGGCCGGGCTCCCCCAGTTCTGACAAAACTCTCACATGAGCTCCAGACTTCTGGCTCACCTAAAAAACATGAACAGAAAGAAGCAGAAGCTTACTAAGTGGAACAACAACTGTGTTCATAGCCATCCGGTGAAACATGTCCCAGATAAAGGGTGTGAGAACATGACGACTGTTTTCATGTTCTGTTGTGAGAAAATAATCTATTCTGGTGCTGGAATTGAAAATGAGTGGGAACAGTTCTGCTGAGGTTTGAATGAAGACTCCGAAGAGAGAAAATGGAAGGACAACCCGGCAATGGAAAGCCACACATGCACAGGGACAACATACAAACTCCATGCACAAAGACCCCAGGCCAGGATTCAAACACAGGACCTTCTTGCTGAAAGGCAGCAATGCTACCAACTGGGATTGATTTTCTAGTGTGTAATTTTGCTTCCCCAGCTGTTCTGAAGACAAAAGATTGTGACCTCATCCTCAAACCTTACAACCACATGGAGAAAACTGGTCATGCAAAACAAATCAAGTAACCTTTCATAACATCCCAACAAAGAAACTGTTGACCCTGAGCCACAGCCATCCAAACATCAACATCAGATGGAAGCAGGTGTGAACTACTTACCACATCTAAAAACGTAGCCTGGCATCTAGAGATGTTTCTGTAGACGTCTATAGGAAGAATAATTTTGGACTCATCAGCGTCTGGGCCCTGACCTGTTAGTGGTAACCATTTATAGATCAGGACGTCAGAGAATAAAATTAGTTATCAGGTCTATTCACTCATGAGTGTTCGTTTCATAACGGCACAAACTTACTGCAGCTGGTGTTGCTGATGTGGCGATAGACAATGTAGCCTATCGTGGCCCCAACAGACAGGCCTGCAGCCAGAGCTACCATCTTTCCTGTGTGACCTTCCTTCACAGCATCCATGATGTAGCGCACACTCAGCGGGATGCTCCACCTAAGAAAGGACACAAGACTTCCAGCAGTGATGACGGGGTATTAACAGCTCTCTGCCTTCAAGCACTTGCAACTTTTTAACTTCTAACGACATATTCAGGCTAGGGGTGCACCGATCGCAGTTTTCTGGCTGATCACCAATCTTTACAAAGCCTGACCTGCTGATTCTGTTTTTGGCCGACTCAGATTTATTTCATAACCAACACTGTCAGGTGTTATAAGGTCACAACACACCTCCAATGTTCCAATCTTAGTTTACTGAAAAACTTTGAATAAAAACTGGTTTTAACTGTACATGAGGCAGTGCTCTCCAATATAAATGATAAGTTTAGAGCATTGACCTTTGCTGTCCAAACTGCTAAATTAACTAAACTAAAGGAATCTGTTCATTTGGCCCTCCATTTTTCACATTTTAAACACAAACAAAACTTCTACAACAGGTTAGACTACAGACCTGCTTTGAGCATATTACCAAAAATAAAGAGCACAGCAGTATTTTACTTTTGGGAAATCACAAGGTTTGAGGTCAGCTGAGGACAAACTACATATAGCAACAAAGTCACTAAGTTGGCAACAGTAGGGTGACTGTTGTAAACCACACACATGCTGATGTGACCTGGTGGGTGGGTCTGTCAGTCAGCCCTCTCACAGCAGAGTAGAAGGGGACAGCGGCTGATTTTCAGATCGGTGGATAAGATCAGCTTCACATGTAAGAATCGGCCGATTGCCCAAAATTAAGGACATCGGGGCCAGTCAATCAGTGCACCCCTAATTCAAGCTTTTTACTAATGCTTCTGTAAAATGTCACATTTTTTTCTGTGTTAGCTGGGGTCACGGGCAGTCTTTAGCGTTTTGCCTTTGATGAGCAGCTCTGCAACAGTCATGCAGCAAAGAAATGAAAGCAGTAGCAAGCCTGAATTCAAGCAGATCCAGGGTTCCTGTACGGAAGCCTCACTGAAATGTCTATAATGACACAAACTAAAGACATGTCTGTTGTTCATTTTATTCTCAGCATTCGTAGCATCTCAGTCACCTGGACAGTGCAAGACTACTTCAGGGTAGGTTTAATAATAAGAAGGTAGCAATTTTCACTTCATCACAATCAACTTTAAAAAAAAAAGATACAAACAAACTGAGCGCAAGCACTCACATCTAGCAACACAACAACATCCCCTAATTTAATCATTAGACTCTGGAATGCACGCACGCGCACACACACCGCTAGTAGCCAAGTCTAAAACTACAGCCTCCCCGACCCAACTGCTGCATGAAAAGCACCAAAAGCTGCTGCACCAGGTTCATGCTGTTTACTTCATTCAGTTAGACATTAGTTTGCTCCATGCATGTGTTCTGTCTATATGAGGCTTTAGGCTCAGAAAAGTGAGATAAACAGCAATGATGGAGAGCCAACACTGAGAAGTGTGAGGGCAATGAATGATTCCAGATCACACAGCACTAGCATGCACAAAGGCCTGTCTCACGTGGAGAGGAGGACTCGGGAGCTGTAGCTGACAAACACGTGGGACTTGGAGACTCCAATGTCCATCTCAGAAGAATTTGTACAAAAGAAGAAAGTATCTGCAATTCCAGAGTTTCTTTGTCATTTAGGATCAAAAGTAACAACAGAAAGGTAGGACAACAACATTTAACCACATGATAGCAGCTGAATCTGGATACCAAGCAATGAATATGAGATCGCTACTCTTGAAGGAGGCTCAACTAAATTCAGGGCTGCACCGATTGCAGTTCTCTGGCAGATCACCGATCTTTAAAAAGCTTGACCTACTGATTCCGATTTTGGCCAGTACTGATTTTTTGGTCTGAAGAATCACTAAGCTGGCAACAGAACTGTTAACTGTTGTTAACCGCCCATGTGCAGATGTCACCTGGTGGGCAGGTCTGTCAGTCAGCCTTCTCTCAGGGGCAACAGTGGCTAATTTTCAGACCTTTGCAGAAGTAGATAAGATTGGTGCAGCCCTAATTAAATTATGTTGCATAAAAAAAATGCAGATATGTTACAAAAGTTGTTTATTTATTTTAAATAGATTTTTTAATACGCCAATAACAGTGATATCAAAAACGGATTAAGCCAGGTTTATTAGCTGACACACTAAACTGAGCGCGAGGGGGTGTGTACCAATTGCACCGTCCCTGCCCCTGCTCGTTGATCTCCAGCACTGACAATGCAGTGCCATGTAGTGCACCTCCAAATTTTTGTAACTCAGCGCAGATCACACACCACCTTTTTACTCAAAATGGTCTATTTGGAAGCAGGTTCGCCTGTAACGCCATTTATATGAACCCTCTATTAAGGTTGTCTTTTGGTAAGTACTGCACCAACCTACGCATCAAGTATAAAAGCCTCACCGCTTGCTCGGCTCCCCTGCGCGCAATGTGAATCTGTAAAAGCTTGATTACAAAGGCTAAGTTATCGTCATGCTTTAGAGGTTTGCATTGAGCAGTGAGTGAGCACTTAAATCTTTGTGAACAATGAATAATGTGTGGCCTGTGTGTTGTGTATCTCCCACATGCTTGCTCAAATGCGTGTTCTGGATGTGTTCTGGCATGCACTTGGCTCTGTGTCTGCACTTGCAGCTTAATAAAGTAGAATAGAAACATCCTTTATTGTCCGACAGAGGGGAAGTTCCGTTGTAACAGCAGCAAAGTGACTGGCAATCAAAGCATGTAGTAACATAAAGATATATATAAATAACTGAGTAGGTAAAATAATTTCAAGAATGTACAAATGTACATGTGTATTTGTGCATTAAAAAACAGACTATTTGCAACAAGTGTACGTAAATGAACCAGCCAAACACAGACAGCTCTTCTTCATGCAGAGTATTTCTTGTAAATACTGCATTCACTTTGATAAGTAATCAATCACAACAGCATATCAAAATATTGCATTATGCTGCCCAGACATCAAAAAACAAAACTGTAGGATTTGGGAAAATGCAAGAAAACTTAATATAATAAACACTTGAATTTTGTACCTTAAGAATATTTAGTTAAGCATACATATACTTACTCATCATTTTAGGTAACATTTTTAAAATTATTTTAAAATTGTGACCAGACTTACATAACTTGTTTTAAGATCCACTGGCTGATTACTTAATTAGGATTTAACTTAAAAAAAATTATATTTATTTTAATTGGATTTTATTGTTTCCCTTTTTAAGACTCTGTAGTTGGTGCTTAAGTAATGTCAATAATGTCTTCCAATAACACATAATTACCTAGTAATATTTTCAAATTTCTGGTCAACTTAACATTTTTTAACACAAAAACATAGTGGGCTGCTGGTCAACTGCCCAAGCATCCCTACCACTGAACTTAGGTCATTTTCTGGGGAAACCCTGCTTTTGTATCAAAGTGAAAACTGATTTGTACAAAATTTTGAAGATTAAATAAAAATATTTAACATAGAATAAGTGACTGCATAAATAATCACCCCCTTTGAAGAGACTGACCTAAATCAATAGAGGTCCAGCCAATAGGCACTAGTAGTCTCACAGTGAGTGAAATGGAGATCAGCGAGTGTGTCTCCAGTGACTGTAGAATAAAGATAACTGGTTCTGCAAGGTCCATTCACTGGTTCATCAGTATTCCTGACTTTCATTACAGCATGAAGACTAAAGATCACTCCAGACAAATCACAGAAAAGGTTATTGAAATTATTTTTACTTTCATGAACATCAAAAATAATCCTACATCAGTTCATCTGTTTTTCTTGTGCATCCTGCTCTGTCTTCTCAAACCCCCAGTCAGTCTTGGCAGGTGGCTGCTTGTACTGGGCCAGGTTCTGCTGGAGGTTTCTTCCTGGTAAAGGGGAGATTTTTCTCTCCACTGTCTCTACATGCATGCTCAGTATGAGGGATTGCTGTAAAGTCAACAACACAACGCCATGCGGTCTCTACATGCTCAGCCAGGAGTGAATGCTTCAAGTCAATGATCTGATACTCTGCTGGGTTTCCTTAGAAACTTTTTGAACTACTTTGAATAATTAATTGAGCTTACTGTACTGTTTGATAACTAGGATCAATTGGAATGTATGTATTTGCTATGAATTGGTGCTATATAAATAAACTGAATTGAACTGAAATTGAAAAGTATCAGTCAGGAGATGGATACAAAACCATCTCTAAGACCCTGAACATCCTCTGGAGTTCAGTTAAACCCATCATCAAGACATGGAAGGAATATGGTCCATGAGTGACCGTGAAAAGACACTAGTGAGAGAGGATGCCAGGTTACCATGACTACGCTGAAGGAGTTACAAGCTTCAGCAGCTGAGATGGAGAGACTCCGCAGACAACTATTTCCAGGGTTCTCCATCCTGTAAACCTCTGAACATGAATTTTGTTGTAATAATCCAACTGTCAGAAAACCCCGATGAGGTGTCACAAATTTCCAAATGGCAGTTATTTTGGGTGCATGAATCTATAAGTTTCTCCTCAAATTCAGTAATACCATAATTTTCTTCCTTTTCAATCTATAATTTTTACCATGAACTCGAACCAGGTCATTTAAAGTTTTGAACTTTCTTTTCCAGACACAGGCTCTTGTGGTGATAAATAAAGTGGATTTGTGTCACAACTGTGATTTTTTTTTTTAGTTACAAAGTAGAACTGACGAAACATCCCCTGGAAGTTGCTCCACAGCTTTTTGTAACAATCCTTTGGATGATGAACATATTAAATGAATGGATGATGAAACCATCTTACAGTAGTACCATCAAAACAGCAGAACTGCAGGTGTGTTTGCACTGAAGCTGTGAGGTTACTGCTGCCGTCAATTACTTTGGTCCACCTGAGTGCCTGAGGTATAAAAAAAGCTCTTTTACAGGTTGTTGTAGAGATACTCTGAGTCAACAGTCTTTCCATTTTATTTTTATGAATTCTATTATTAACTCGAGTCCCCCTATACATAAACACTGAGGAGTTTTCTCACTTTTTAACTCAAATACCATTTTTAAGTCATAAGTCTCTTTTCTTCATTTCTTAATATTTCATTATTACTCCCAAGTCTGGGACTTGTTGTTGTTAAAGATCTCCCAAATTGGTTGGTTTACAGCATGTGTGTGTGTGTGTGAGTTGGGGGAGGAGACACACAATCATGAATGTCCTCAAAGGACTGTCGTGAAAAAAAAAAAAAAAAAATGAAAAAAGGGCCATCGTGGTAGAATGTATTGATAAAACAATCCATTAAACTGGTAAAATATGAATAAATAGATGTCTGCATTCAATCAGTACTTCTTAAAATTAAATAATGAACATCTTTTCACACTGATGATATTTGGGAATGTTCTGATTTGATTTCAAATTCAATTCAATTCAAAAAATACTTTATTTATCCCAAAGGGAAATTAAATGTTGATGTAACACATTTAGTCAAGGAGTTATTATAGATGGTGATGGCTGTGGACAGGAAAGATCTCCTGCAGCGGTCCGTTTTACAACCAAACATGATGGAAATAGGGTTTGATATGACCCTGTTTCTCCTGAAATCTACAATCATCTCCTTTGTTTTGTTCACATTCAAGATGAGATGATTGTTTCCACACCAGGCCACAAAGTGGTCCTCCAGCTCGCTGTACTCAGCTTCTTGTCCATCTCTGATCCACCCAACCACTGCAGAGTCATCTGAGTGTTTCTGAAGATGACAGGAGTCTGACTTGTGCTGGAAGTCTGAAGTGTCCAGAGTGAAAAGGAATGGTGAGAGTACAGCCCCTGTGGTGCTCCTGTGCTGCTGACCACCTGATTAGACACACAGTCCTTCAGTCTCACAAACTGTGGTCTGTTTGTCAGGTAGTCATGGATCCAGGCGATTGTTGAAGCCTCCACCAGAGTCTTCTGGAGTTTCAGACGAAACAGATCAGGCTGAATTGTGTTAAATGCACTGGAGAAATCAAAGAACATGATCCTCACAGTGCTGCCTGCTTTGTCCAGATGACAGTGGGTTTGTTGAAGCAGGTGTATCATGGCGTCTTCAACTCCAACTCCACGGCAATAAGCAAACTGCAGGGGGTCCTGATCTGTGCTGGTTTGCTTACTCAGGTGGGCCAACAGGAGTCTCTCCAGGACCTTCATGATGTGGGATGTCAGGGCAACAGGTCTATAGTTGTTGATGACTGATGGGTGAGTTTTCTTTGGTACCAGAACCAGACAGGATGTCTTCCTTCTCTTGAGTCAGGCTAAGGTTGAAGAGGTGTTGCAGAATCCCACAGAGCTGCTCTGCACAGGCCTTCAGGACTCTGGGGCTGACACCATCTGGACCTGCAGCCTTGTTCTGGTTCAGTCTCTCCAGCTGCCTCTTCACCTGACTTCTAGAAACAGAAAAGTGGGAGGGAGAGGGAGGCAAAGGGAGCAGCAGCATCTCCTGATTTGGTTGAAGACAAACTAGTGGAAGCAGAAGAGTCCATGACTGAGGTAGAGGATAAAACATCTGAGGTGTGACAGGAAAGCTGTGGGTCAAAGGAGGGTGGGATGTCTGCTTGGCTGGGGGCAGGAGGGGAGGATGGTGAGCTTGTTCCTGAACTGAACCTGTTGAAGAATGTGTTCAGCTCATTTGCTCTGTCCAGACTTCCATCTATCCGATCCTCCTTCTGCTTGAAGCTTGTGATCTTCTTCATCCCTGACCACACATCTCTGATATTGTTCCTCTGCAGTTTACTCTCTTCTTTCTATACACCTCTTTGGTGTCTCTAATCTTGACTTGGAGCTGCTTTTGTATGCTCCTCAATAACTCTCTGTCTCGCTCCCTAAAGGCTCTTTTTTTCTTGTTCCTTTAGCTCACTGGTGATCCAGGGTTTGTTATTAGGGAAGCATCTCACTGTTCTGGTGGGGATGGTGTTGTCCACACAGAAGTTTATATAGCTGGTCACACACTCAGTCATGGCATTAATGTCCTCTCCATGTGGCTTGCAAACAGAAATCCAATCGGTAGCATCAAAACAACCCTGTAGGGCTTCCTCAGCTTCCTGTGACCACTTTCTCACAGTCTCTTTTGTTACAGGTTGTCTCTGGACAAGGGGTTTATATTCTGAGCAGAGAAAAACAAGTTGTGATCTGATTTACCCAGAGGAGGTCTTGCTTTGGAAATATATGAATCCTTGACATTTGTGTCAAACAAATCCAATGTGTTGTTTTCTCTGGTAGAGCAGCTGACAAGCTGTTGAAACGTCGGCAGCATGGCAGAGAGTGAGGCGTGATTAAAATCACCAGATATCGCCACAAAAAGAGAATTGGGGTGTTGGGTCTGTATCTTAGCAACAACGGAACTGATGACATCACATGCATTGTCGGAACGGCTGAGGGTGGAACGTAAACAGCCACCAAAACGACACTGGTGACCTCTCTTGGCAAATAATGTGGATGAAAACTTACTGCCAATAGTTCAATGTCTGGACTGCAGAGACGACACTCACAGTAACGTGTCCTGGGTGACGCCATCGGTTGTTGACAAGCTCTGCCAGTCCACCTCCCTTCCTTTTCCTGCTACTCTTTAAATTTCGATCTGACCGTATAGTCAGGAAGCCCAGCAGAGAGACGGAGTCAGGGATATGATCCTGCAGCCATGTCTCAGTAAAACACATAATACTGCATTTCCGATACTCTTGTTGAGTCCTTGTCAGGGCTTGAAGTTCATCCAACTTGTTAGCCAATGATCTCACGTTGCCCATTATGATGGATGGCAGAGATGGTTTGAACTTCCTCCTTCTCTCTCTCCTCTTTGCTCCAGCTTTGCATCCACGACGCCTCCTTTTCAACTCCTGTGCGATTTCTGGCTTCAGTTGTGGTATTATTTCTGCTTTTGCGATGTTCAATCAGCTGTTCCCTGTTGTAAACCACCCTGTTGCTATGGTTACGCATCATAACAAAAGAGCAAAATATAGAAAAGAATTGGGGAAAAACATCTATCCATCACAGCATCCAAGACAAGAAGGAACGGTGGTCCAAAACAAAGCAATTTTTCCAAGAAAAGCAGGATTGAAATTTTGAAAAAAAAGAAAAAATCTCAATGAAAGTTACAGAGCTACTCCAGCGTGCTGCCACCCTGAGCTGTGCAATTCTAGAATTTGACTGATAAAATAATATTTAAGCAAACAACTGTTATGGTGTTATGTGTCCCTCTAGAGTCTAGCGAGTCACATAAAAAGTTAAGGTGGGTCGGATTTGGCACCTGGACCTTGAGTTTAACACATGTGGTTTACAGTAAGCAGAAAAACTCACCTGGTGGAAAACAAACATGACATTTTGAAGAGCTTTTAGCACAATAGAAGGGACCACATAAATAACAAATCAAATTGCAATGATAACATTGCAATTTCATTTGCATACTCAAAAAAAATACATTTTGAATGGCAGTTATTTATACATGTTTTTTTGTTTGTTTGTTTGTTTAAAAGGCATATTAAGGATTAAAAGTTAAACAGCCTCCTTCCTGTCACGTTTCAAAGATCTGACGTCTAGCTGACGCATTGTTGCGACTTCTTGAAGAATTTGGCGTCACATCCACGCTAATATCTGGGACTGGATTACCAAAGGGTGTTTAATTAAGATTTAACTAGACCATAGCGCTTCCCTGCTGGATAAGGACCCCGATCCTGATGATGAGTCAGAACGACCTCAACACTTTATCCACTCAGCTAGTCAAACAAGCTAATATAAGCTAGGTTTAGCAGCTGCTAAATGAGGGATACGGGTCAGTTAAGCAAACGCACACAGTCCCAGTAATACACCAAACACTGCCGTTTATTTTCAAGATTTAATATCCTCTACAATAACCACAAGTGAACATGTTGTAATGAATGGCACTTACAGACTCCAGCAGCGTAACTCCTGGTTGAATCGACCCCGGCTGTTACGGTCATCAAGTTACCCAGAGAACGCCTAGTAAACCGGAAACAGAACATTTTTTCAACCTTAAAACGAAATCACTCCGGGAAGAGCGACAGGGCACAGCGGTGTGACAAACAGCTATAAGCACACTGCTTCATATGCTTCATATTTTCTACATCTAAATTTAAATTCTTAATTCGAAGAGTTAACCGGAAGCGATGTGCTTCTCACGTCAGCACTTAACGGCCCTGCATGGTCGAGTCTAAACTGAACTGTGGACGCACGGAAACGTGGTTTTCGGATGTTTGTTTTCGCACGGACCCGTCAAGGTCCACAAGACACTCTTCCTGTGAAACCCCTCCCGATGCAGGCTACGTTATGGTGTTTTGCTGTGTGGCTTACAACCGTACAGTAACCACAGCGATCATGGCAGAAAGGATCGACTATTAATATCCATAACACCAGTTTGGATGGTTGATAATGATTGAGTAGCTGGAGAATTTTCCATGTTATCAACAAATAAAAACGAAAAGCTTCGATGGGACGTTCTCCCGCTGCATCGGACCAGAACCGAGCAGTGTTTTTGTTATTATTATTATTATTATTATTATTATTTTATGTTTCAGTTCATACTTCCTCATGGCTTCGCACAATTGCTCCTCAAAACTATCCTGCTCTATGGCTTAAAAACCGGCCTCTGGAAGTTGAGTAGTTGGGGCTGTTTTCCACATAAATAAACGTTCATGAAATTCAGACCAATCACACAATAGTTTCGCATGGCGAGGGGGCCGAAAAGTTCGCCAGGGGGCGTTGTGACCATAGACATTATATACGTATATAATGTTTTTGGTGATGAGAAGAAGGACAGGGACGACACGAAGCTGAGAACAAAATGACGCAATTTTCGTCACGCAGCTGCGACAACGAGAACTGATTTTCGGCTGTTCGACTCGACCATTCCCTTGAGTGAAAGAGTATGCCTGTATGGCAGGCCGTTTTAACATAAAATCTGTTTCACCACACTTACATTCCAGATATCTTAAATTGCTTTATGACTAGACGTAGTAGCAAGTTAAGATATCTCTAATTATATTTTGACTAGACAAAATACCTATTGGAGATGTCTCTAATATAATAATACTAGTATAAATCACGTCAGATTTACCATGGAGACTTCAGTTCAAGATATCTACAATTAATTTCTGACTATTTGAAACACATATTTCAGATATCTACAGTTAAATTATGACTAGTCATAAAGTAAATTCGAGATATCTCGTTTTTAGTTCTGACTAGTCACAATTCTAATTAAAGATATCTTGAATGACACCATAATTCAAGATATCCTAAATGTATTTTTGGGAAAAAAAAAAAAAAAAAAAAAAAAAAAAAAAATATATATATATATATATATATATATATATATATATATATATATATATATATATATATATATATATATATATATATATGAGGTGCTGGAGGAACCATCATGGGAGGATAAGCCCCTACATGGGATGTACCACCGACAAATAACTGAAGTGGCTGATATCAGGAAATCCTACCAATGGCTGGAAAAAGCTGGACTCAAGGACAGCACAGAGGCACTCATCCTGGCTGCACAGGAACAGGCCCTAAACACCAGAGCAATAGAGGCTCAGATCTACCACACCAGACAAGATCCAAGGTGTAGATTGTGCAAGGAGGCCCCTGAGACAGTCCAACACATAACAGCAGGGTGCAAGATGCTGGCAGGGAAAGCATACATGGAACGTCATAACCAAGTGGCGGGCATAGTGTACAGAAACATCTGTGCAGGATATGGACTGGAAGCCCCGAGATCAAAGTGGGGCACACCCCCAAAGGTGGTGGAGAATGACCGAGCTAAGATCCTGTGGGACTTCCAGATCCAGACAGACAAAATGGTAATGGCGAACCAACCGGACATCGTGGTGGTGGATAAACAACAGAGGAAAGCCGTTGTGGTGGATGTAGCAATACCAAGCGATTGCAACATCAGGAAAAAGGAACACGAGAAACTGGAGAAATACCAGGGCCTCAGAGAGGAACTGGAGAAGGCCTGGAAGGTGAAGACCACAGTGGTGCCTGTGGTCATCGGGGCCCTCGGGGCAGTCACCCCCAAACTGGAGCAGTGGCTAAAACAGATCCCAGGAACAACATCAGACATCTCAGTCCAGAAATGCGCAGTTCTCGGCACAGCCAAGATACTACGCAGAACCCTCAAGCTCCCAGGCCTCTGGTAGAGGACCCGAGCTCAGAGGTTGAGAAAGACCACCCGTGGAGGGTGAGAAGGGAATTTTTTTTTTTTTTTTTTTATATAGATTTGACTAGTGCAAATTAAATTCAAGATATCTTGAAAGCAAATAATGACTCAGCAAAACTAAATTAGAGATATCTGGAACTGTAATTTTGACTTGTCAAAATTCCTTTTTAAGATATCTCAAAATGAATTAGAGATATCTTGAATTAGATGGATCTTCTATTTGAGATATCTTAAATTAACATTCTGACTAGTCAGAATGACATTACAAATATCTTGAATTAGTATTCTGTCTAGACAAAACGTCACAGATTTACGTAGCATTTTTGAAATATGACACAGTAAGAAAACAACTAAAATAAAAAAAAAAAGATTTTTGAAAATGCACCATTTCCAGCTTGGGACCGGGTTAACAGATGCACTTTTGCACTTTTTCAAAGTTGTTTTTAAGTGCATTGTGTTTGTCGGAAGAGAATAAATAGGAAATTCTTTGCCGATTTCTGAAGCAGTCTTAAACTTCACGAACCCTTGTGTTCTCCACCCACTAATAGGGAACGTGAGCTGGGTTTAGACCGTCGTGAGACAGGTTAGTTTTACCCTACTGATAATGTGTTGTTGCAATAGTAATAGTAATACTGCCGAGTTATTTCTACATTGTGGCATTTTCTGACAGTTTTGTTCAGGACGTCTAAAAAACTTTGCAGGCAACTGTTTTAATGGCTCAGTGGCAGCATAAGGGGGCTTACACGCAATTCCTAATTCAGATATCTTAAAATGTAATTTTGACTAGTCATAAGTTACAGATATCTTGAATTGTTTTAGGGAAGTTTGACCCTTCAAATGACAAATTTAATTTGAGATATCTTGAAAGGAATTTTGATTCGTCAAAATGTAGTGGAAGATATCATGAATTATTATTCTTACTAGTCAGAATGTGAATGCAGATATCTTAAACTGGGATTCGGGATAGTCAAAATGTAGTTTTGGCTAGTCAAAACTCATTTTTAGATATCTACAATGTAATTACGGATGGTCTGACGAAACCGATTTCATGTTAAAAAGGCCTGCCATACTGTCCTGCTTCTAATGTCAACATGTTCTATGAGAGAAGTAGGCTTTGATCCTTTTCGCAGTTTGTCTCATTACTACGTACATTACTACCAAATGTAAAAGAAAAAAACTATGAATGGTTTAAATCATGTGTGATAAATAATGAGATGTAATCATGTGTATCTCCTGTATTATGTCAATAACAAAGTATTGTCAGTACATAATGCACTTAATGTGAGTAGGATAGTATATCCATCCATCCATCCATCCATCCATCCATCTAGCATGCTTATCCTTGCAGGGTCGCAAGCAGGGCTGATGCAGATCTTCAGCGGTCTTCAGGCGAAAGGCAGGGTCAGTAGCAGTTTCTGATATGGGCGACATTGGCAGCTATGTCACCCATATCAGACGAGAAGGCAGCCCTAGACACCCATATCAGACGAGAAGCACGAGCTCTACCCCTACCCCCCACATATCCTCTCTTCCTTCCTCTCCTCCACCTTCAGATAGGGCTCAGCCCTGCAGACAAGCCGGTTTACCATTCAAGTAAAAAACGAAACGAGTGTATTTATCTCCTAAATTTCAGATGCAAAAATTAAAACTTTTCTTGCCTCAGTTTAGTCTAAACAGAGCATCCAATCAATGCTATACCCTTGCCCTCTACATCTTCTATGGCTGCTGCCAGGAGAATGTTTAAAATACAGTTTTAAACATTCTGCAATACAGTTCTAAAATGCAGTTCTTAGATTAAATTAAATATATAAATAAATTCAATTGTATGTCATAGATATAGTTATTACATTTGTTATCATGTTCCCTGATGACTTATATTTGAGTCATCAAATATAACTCTACTCTGTTTTTATTGCAAATAGAGGAGACAGGTTCTGTTTATTATAAAATTATTTAGTTACATAAATAAGGCCAAATGAGCTGGGTAACATTTTCATATGCTACTAAAAAATACCTATAATAAAGTTCTGTTCTGTTCAGTAAAAGTGGGGCATGTAGATTAGGTTGTATTTTCTATTTCTTTGTGTAAAAATAAAAAATTAGGTTATGATCATAGTATTTTTATATGTGAAAATCAGCAGACATCTTGTCATCACTTCTCAGGGCTTTTAGGTAATCTCATTAATTTTAACTCTAAGAATAATTTCTGTCATATATCACACTGGCTACATGCAGAAGAGTATATGATTCTTCTTATTCTGGGCTGTAGCATTGTTATACTTTGTTCTGTTGCCTACTTGGTTGTGAGAGAAACCAACCTTTGGAGCATTGAACAGAAACAAACAGCATATGGCCATTGATTTTGATTTTATACATGTATAAAATCAACCATCAAAACAGATCCCCTCAACACCTTGGCTGCACCAAGAAATTCTGTCCATAAAAGTTATGAACAGAATCAGTGACAAAGGGCAACCTTGGCGGAGACCAATTCTCACCGGGAACAAGCCTGACTTACTGCCAGCAATGCAGACCAAGCTCTGACACCAGTCATACAGGGATCTAACAGCCCATATCAAAGGGCCTGATACCGATACTCCTGGAGTACCCCCCACAGGATTCCCTGAGGGACACGGTCGAACGCCTTCTCCAAATCCACAAAGCACATGTAGACTAGTTGGGCAAACTCCCATACACCCTCCAGGACCCTGCTGAGGGTGTAGAGCTGGTCCAGTGTTCCACGGCCAGGATGAACTGCAATTGCACAGCTCAGGGTGGCAGCACGCTGGAGTAGCTCTGTAACTTTCATTGAGATTTTTTCTTTTTTTTCAAAATTTCAATCCTGCTTTTCTTGGAAAAATTGCTATGTTTTGGACAACCATTCCTTCTTGCCTTGGATGCTGTGATGGATTGATCTTTTTCTCCAATACTTTTCTATATTTTGTTCTTTTGTTATGATGCGTAACCATAGCAAAAGGGTAGTTTACAACAGGGAACAGCTGATTGAACATCGCAAAAACAGAAATAATATCACAACTGAAGCCAGAAATCCCACAGGAGTTGAAAATGAGATGTCATGGATGCAAAGCTGAAGCAAAGAGGAGAGAGAGAAGGAGGAAGTTCAAACCATCTCTGCCATCCATCATAATGGGCAACGTGAGATCATTGGCTAACAAGTTGGATGAACTTCAAGCCCTGACAAGGACTCAACAAGAGTATCAGGAATGCAGTATTATGTGTTTTACTGAGACATGGCTACAGGATCATATCCCCAACTCCAACGTCTCTCTGCTGGGCTTCCTGATTATACGGGCAGATCGAGATTTAAAGAGTAGCAGGAAAAGGAAGGGAGGTGGATTGGCAGCACTTGTCAACAACCGATGGTGTCACCCAGGACACGTTACTGTGAAGTGTCGTCTCTGCAGTCCAGACATTGAACTATTGGCAGTAAGTTTTCATCCACATTATTTGCCAAGAGAGTTCACCAGTGTCGTTTTGGTGGCTGTTTACGTTCCACCCTCAGCCGTTGCTGACAATGCATGTGACGTCATCAGTTCCGTTGTTGCTAAGATACAGACCCAACACCCCAATTCTCTTTTTGTGGCAATATCTGGTGATTTTAATCACGCCTCACTCTCTGCCATGCTGCCGACGTTTCAACAGTTTGTCAGCTGCTCTACCAGAGAAAACAACACATTGGATTTGTTTGACACAAATGTCAAGGATTCATATATTTCCAAAGCAAGACCTCCTCTGGGTAAATCAGATCACAACTTGTTTTTCTTTGCTCAGAATATAAACCCCTTGTCCAGAGACAACCTATAACAAAAAAGACTGTGAGAAAGTGGTCACAGGAAGCTGAAGAAGCCCTACAGGGTTGTTTTGATGCTACCGATTGGATTTCTCTCTGCAAGCCACATGGAGAGGACATTAATGCCATGACTGAGTGTGTGACCAACTATATAAACTTCTGTGTGGACAACACCATCCCCACCAGAACAGTGAGATGCTTCCCTAATAACAAACCCTGGATCACCAGTGAGCTAAAGGAACTGATAAACAGGAAAAAAGAGCCTTTAGGGATGGAGACAGAGAGTTATTGAGGAGCATACAGAAGCAGCTCAAAGATTAGAGACAGCAAGGAGGTGCATAGGAAGAAGCTGGAGAGTAAACTGCAGAGGAACAATATCAGAGATGTGTGGTCAGGGATGAAGAAGATCACAGGCTTCAAGCAGAAGGACGATCGGATAGATGGAAGTCTGGACAAAACAAATGAGCTGAACACATTCTTCAACAGGTTCAGTTCAGGAACAAGCTCACCATCCTCCCCTCCTGCCCCCAGCCAAACAGACATCCCACCCTCCTTTGACCCACAGCTTTCCTGTCACACCTCAGATGTTTTATCCTCTATCTCAGTCATGGACTCTTCTGCTTCCACTAGTTTGTCTTCAACCAAATCAGGAGATGCTATTGCTCCCTTTGCCTCCCCCTCCCACTTTTCTGTTTCTAGAAGTCAGGTGAAGAGGCAGCTGGAGAGACTGAACCGGAACAAGGCTGCAGGTCCAGATGGTGTCAGCCCCAGAGTCCTGAAGGCCTGTGCGGAGAGGCTCTGTGGGATTCTGCAACACCTTCTCAACCTTAGTTTGACCCAAGAGAACTGTTGTGGAAGACATCCTGTCTGGTTCCGGTACCAAAGAAAACTCACCCATCAGTCATCAATGACTACAGACCCGTTGCCTTGACATCCCACACCAGCACAGATCAGGACCCCTTGCAGTTTGCTTATCGCCGTGGATTTGGATTTGAAGATGCCATTATACACCTGCTTCAACAAACCCACTGTCACCTGGACAAAGTTGGCAGCACTGTGAGGATCATGTTCTTTGATTTCTCCAGTGCATTTAACACAATTCAGCCTGATCTGCTTGGTCTGAAGCTCCAGAAGACACAGGTGGAGGCCTCAACAATCACCTGGATCCATGACTACCAGACAGACCACAGTTTGTGAGACTGAAGGACTGTGTATCTAACCAGGTGTTCAGCAGCACAGGAGCACCACAGGGAACTTTATTCTCACCATTCCTTTTCATTCTGTACCCTTCAGATTTCCACCACAAGTCAGACTCCTGTCATCTCCAGAAATACTCAGATGACTCTGCAGTTGTCAGGTGTATCAGAGATGAACAAGAAGCTGAGTACAGAGAGCTGGAGGACCGCTTTGTGGCATGGTGTGGAAACAATCATCTCAACTTGAATGTGAACAAAACTAAGGAGATGATTGTAGATTTCAGGAGAAACAGGGTCAGATCAAACCCTACTTCCATCATGGTAGAAGAAGTGGAGGTGGTTGAGGAATATAAATACCTTGGTGTTGATCTAGACAACAGACTTGACTGGAGACTCAACAGTGAGGCCGTCTACAAGAAAGGACAGAGCAGACTGTATTTCTTGAGGAAGCTAAGATCCTTTAAGGTTTGCAGCAAGATGTTGCAAATCTATAAGTCTGTTGTTAAGAGTGCTATCTCCTCTGCCATCATCTGTTGGGGCAGCAGCATCAGAGCCAGGAACCTAAAAAGGCTCAACAACCTGATAAAGAAGGCTGGTTCTGTTCTGAGGATGACTGTGGAACCTCTGGAGTTGATGACGCAAAGAAGGATTTTGCATAAAATCAAGAAAATTATGAACAACCCTAGACATCCTCTTCATGAGACTGTCATTGGAAAACAGTCAAAGGCTTCTTCAGTTTGGTTGTAAAACAGACCGCTACAGGAGCTCTTTCCTGCCCACAGCCATCACCATCTATAATAACTCCTTGACTAAATGAGTTACATCAACATTTAATTTCCCTTTGGGATAAATAAAGTATTTTTGAATTTTAATTTGAAAACCACACTGCTCTTCCTCAATCCGAGGTTCGAATATCTGACAGACCCTTCTCTCTAGAACCCTCAAATACGCTTAAGGCTTAAGAGTGTGACTCCCCTGCAGTTGAAACACACTCTGTGGTCCTCCTTTTTGAATAGGGGGACCACCACCCCAGTCTGCCAATCCAGTGGAACTGCCCCCAATGTCCATGCGATATTGTAGAGACACGTTAACCAACACAACCCATTTTGGTGGCCTTAGGATTGCGTCTCTGCTCTTTGTGGATGGTGTGGTCTTACTGGCTTTATCAGCTTGTGATCTACATAGTTCTTTTGCATCGCAAGAGAACCATGGATACCGTGAAAGCTCAAACAACGGGTTTTGGTAAAGTTGTCCCACTTTTATGCAACTGTGCTCTCATCAGAAACATGTATAGATATATAGTTATATGTATAGATGTATAGATACATGTATAGATGGACAGACAGACAGACTCCATGCAGCCCATCCTGATAGCTCTATATCACCCAAAACTGGGGGAATCCTCTGTGCTAAACTGGGGAAACACATCCTGATGCCTCTTCATCACCCATCAGATACCGTTCCCCCTTTACTAAACTGGGGGAATAGTATCTGTTGGTTCTTACTGGGCCATCAGGATGCATTTCCCCAGTTTAACACAGGGGGAATGGTATCTGATGGGTGATATAGAGCTTTAAGAGTTTCATTTTAAGAGCGCAGTTGCATTAAAGTGGGACAACTTCACCGAAACCCGTTGTTTGAGCTTTCACGGTATCGCAGTTCTCTTAGCTTAGCGCGCTGGTTACGAGCCCTGAACAAGCACGCGCGTTTTTTGTTGCGTGGACAGTGCAAAGCGGCGAGGAGACACTGGGGAAACAGTATCTGATGGGAAACGCAAATAGACGTAACACCTGTCTGTCGTGGTGAAGAGAGAGCTGAGTCAAAAAGCAAAGCTCTCGATTTACCGGTTGATCTACGTTCCCACCCTCATCTATGGTCATGAGCTTTGGGTCGTAACCGAAAGAATGAGATCATGGATACAAGTGGCCGAAATGAGTTTCCTTCACAGGGTATCTGGGCTCTCCCTTAAAGATAGGGTGAGAAGCTCGGTCATCCGGGAGGGACTCAGAGTAGAGCAGCTACTTCTCCACGTTGAGAGGATCCAGTTGAGGTGGCTCAGGCATCTGATCAGGATGCCTATGGACCCCTCCCTTGTGAGGTGTTCCAGGCATGTCCCACCAGGAGGAGCCCCAGCACACACTGGAGGGACTATGTTTCTCGGCTGGTCTGGGAACGCCGACCAAATTTCTCTTTCTTTTGTCAGAACCTGGGTGGTTTTGGGTTGTTTTTGAGGTTTACTCTTCTGACTCAAGTTTTTGATTATTGTTATCCTGTGTTTCTTATCTTGATTCAGTTCAATTCAACTTCAAAAATACTTTATTTATCCCAAAGGGAAATTAAATTGTAGATTAAATTAAAATTAATATATAATGATAATTACATTAAAATGATTAGATCAGCCTTGTTTCTGTTTAACTTTAGTACAGTCTTTTCTTAGCTGTCCTAGTTCAAATATATTTATTTATTCCTGTCTCTAATTATCCTCTGTTACTGTTAGATTAATTTTCTTTGCTCTCTTGTTTACTCTCCTTCACCCCCTCCTGCCATTCTCTCTCTCCTCAGCCTCCTATTAGCTCCTTCCTCACACCTGAAAACTGTTAGCCAATAACCCTCAGTCCTTTGTTCCAGCATTCACAGTCCCAGTATTTAAGCTCCTTTCTTGCTCTCACCCCTCACTGGATCTTCCTGTTGTTTTCCTGTTACTTACCTGGTTTTTGCTCTGCTCTGGCTCCCTTCATTCCCTGTGGTTTTTGTAAGTTTTTTTGTTCATCATTTTATTAAATCTTCAAAAACTACTCGCTGCCTCTGCCTCTCTGCATTTGGGTCCACAACTACCACTACACATCATGACAGTTTTAGGTTAGAATCACCAAAATTATTTCTATTTGCTAAATGATGAGATAATGAGAGAGTATGTTTATTTATTAGTGTCTTCAAAATCTGAAGTTTACATACAGAATGATTACTGTCTCTTTAAACAAAGAGGGAAAGTACAGGTAACTGGAGGCCAACCAGTGGATGTATTTTAGGGGCACACCTGGTAAGTCACTGTCCATATCCACTATGCTCATCCACAGTGAAACTCTACATCATGAGCTGAAAGGCCACTCAGTGACAAAGAAGCCATTACTCCAAAAGAAAGATAGAAAAGGCAGATTTAAATTTGTAAATGTACACAGGGACAAAGACCTTCATTTTTTGGAAACATGATGAAACCAAAGTGGAACTATTTGACCATAATGACCATTGTTACATTTGGAGGAAAAACAGGGATGCTTGTAAACCTAAGCTTGAGGAGGGTGGGAGCAACATCTAAAGACATCAGCCAGGAAGCTAAAGCTTTGGCACAGATTAATCTTCCAAATGGTTCCCAAGTTGCTTCAGGACAACAAAGACAATGTTCTGGTGTGGCCATCACAAAGCCCTGATTTCAGTCTTATGGAGAATTTGTGGGCTAACTGACTTAAAACAAGAGACATTTGGTCTGATTTCACGGTAAACAGCGAGAAAAAAAAAAGGTGGATGTTGGTGCATGTAAACTTCTGGTGTTATATATATATATATATATATATATATATATATATATATATATATATATATATATATATATATACTGCTCAAAAAAATAAAAAAATAAAGAGAATACCTAAACAAAACAATGTAACTCCAAATCAGTCACACCTTTGTGGAATCATTGTCACCAGTTACACTTATTGTGAATCAATTTCACCTGTTGTATGTGCAAATGGAACATACAACAGGTGGAAATGAGAGGCAATTAGCAAGATAAGCCCTATAAAAGAGTGGTTCTGCTGGTGGTGACCACAGATCATTTCTCTGTTCTCATCCTTTCTGGTTGAACTTTGAGTCACTTTTTCATTTTGTCAGTGCTGTCACGCATAGAGGCATCATGAGGCGTTTTTTAACAGCCCATTGAAGTTGCTCATGGAAGTGTAGCTAATCCAAGACAGAACATCAATGCGAACGGTGGCAAGAAGATTTGCTGTGTCTCTCAGCATAGTGTCCAGAGCATAGAATAGGTACCAGGAGATAGGCCAGTACACCAGGAGACATGGAAGGGACCACAGGAGGGTTACAACCCAGCAGCAAGACTGCTACCTCATCCTTTGTGCAAAGAGGAAAAGGAGGTCCACTGCCAAGGCTCTACAACATGACCACCAGCAGGCCACTAATGTGCATATTTCTACTCAAATTGTTAGAAACAGACTCCATGAAAAGGGTGGTATGAGGGCCCGACGTCCACATATAGGGCTTGTGCTTACAGCCCAACACCGTGCAGGATGATTGGCGTTTGCTAGGGAACACCAAAATTGGATGATTTGCCATTGGTGCCCTGTGCTCTTCACGGATGAAAGCAGGTTCACACTGAGCACGTGACAGAGTCTGGAGACACCGTGGAGAATGTTATGCTGCCTGCAACATCCTCCAAGATGACTGGTTTGGTGGTGGGTCAGTTATGGTGTGGGGAGGCATTTTTTTGGATGGCCGCACAGCCCTCCATGTGCTAGCCAGAGGTGCCCTGACTGCCATAAGGTACCGGCATGCATAAGAAGGCCCTGGGTTCCTTCTTATGCATGACAATGCTAGGCCTCATGTGGCTGAAGTGTGTCAGCAGTTCCTGGATGATGAGGGCATTGATGTTATGGACTGGCCTTCCTGTTCCCCAGACCTGAATCCAATTGAGCACATCTGGGACATCATGTTTCGGTCAATCCACCAACACCACGTGGTACCACAGACTGTTCAGGAGCTAACTGATGCTCTGATCCAGGTCTGGGAAGAGATCCCTCAGGTGAACATCCACCGTCTCATCAGGAGCATGCCCAGGCGTTGTCGGGAGGTTATACAGGCACGTGGAGGCTGCACACATTACTGAGCCTCATTTAGACTTGTCTTGAGGAATATTCACTGATGCTGAATCAGCCTGTCATGTTATTTTCCACTTTCATATTGAGTATGAATCCTAATCCAGATCTCCATGGTGTGATAATTTTGATTTTCATTAATAATTTTTCTGTTATTTTCTTCTCAATCAATTCCACTGTGTTAATAATAAAGTTTTCCCAATGAGATTTTTTTTTTTTTATTATTTGAGATCTAGGATGTGTTTAGTGTTCCCTTTAATTTTGCGAGCAGTATATAATTTTTTTTTCTTGGTGTTACAATGGTTGAAGGAAAAGAGTTGCAGAATGTTCTGATTTCTGCATTTACTGTAGACTGTCCCTATTATTTTCTGCTTCAGCAGTGTGCCTGTACATCTCCGACGTCTGAGGTTGCAGCAGAACATCTGAGTTATGTCATCTAAACTAGGCACACTTCAGTTTGAAGCGGCAGTATGTAACTTTTATAAAAAATTTGAGAATTTTGAGGAAGATTTTTGAAAATGCACTATTTCCAGCTTGGGACCGGGTTAACAGTTGTACTTTTGCAAAGCCGTTTTTAAGAGCATTGTGTTTGCCGGAAGAAAATAAATAGGAAATTCTTTGCCGATTTCTGAAGCAGTCTTAAACTTCACGAACCCTTGCGTACTCCACATATTCCATACTGCCGAGTTATTTCTATATTGTGGCATTTTCTGACAATTTTGTTCAAGACATCTAAAAAATTCTGCAGGCAACTGTTTGAACAGCTCAGTGGCAGCATAAGGGGGCTTACACGCAATTCCTAAAGCAGATATTTTAAAAATGTAATTTTGACTAATCATAATTACGTTTGTGATATCTTGAATTGTAATTTGGGATGTGTGGCCCTTCAAATGACGAATAAGGTGACGTAATTTGAGAGATCTTGAAAGGAATTTTGATTCGTCAAAATGTAATTTTAAGCTATCTTGAATTATTCTTACTAGTCATAATGTGAATGCAGATATCTTAAATTGCCATTCGAGATAGTCAAAATGTAGTTTTGGCTCGTCAAAACTCATTTTTAGATATCTAGAATGTAATTACGGATAGTCTGACGGTTGGATAGTCTGACGAAACCGATTTTATGTTAAAAAGACCTGCCATAAGCAGAGACTGTTAATGCTCAGCCTAGCTAGCATGACCGCTGATGACGACGGTTTTCCTGTGACGGTAAGTTGTTTCTCCGCCATTAGCACATGGAGTAGCGAGTAAATGAAGTTGATTGACAGCGATAAGACCTTCCTTCTGGCTCTGATTGGTTTTAGGTCGAGAGCGGTACAAAGTTACATACTGCAGCTTTAAATGATTGAGAAATTTATCAGACATTATGGGATATGTCTTGCAAACTCTCAGCGTGCATTACCTCACTTCATACGGTTTCAGTCAATTCAGTGCATTTATATTGCACAAATTCACTACAAATGTCTCATCACCAAAGATAATTTGTATGAAATTCAGAAAGTTCTATCTGCATTAACCCATCGAAGTTACAACAGTTTCTCGGAGCTACAGACTGAGACTACAGAAGGCGCTGTTAAGCCAGACTGGAGTTACAGATAACATGGTTACATTCTATCACAATGTGACTTACTGATCACTTAGTCCTGCTTCATGTCTTGAGTGTATAAATATTTTTTTTAAATACTGCAAGATGAAATAAGTTACATAGAGATGCAAAGAAATTTCAACTATTGATTTATAACTAGGATTAATTTGGAATGCATATACTTGACTTGGAATCTATGACTGGGTAACATTTTTTTAAGTACCCCGAGATGTGAATTGGTGCTGTATAAATAAGCTGAACTGAAACTGAATTTGGGTCTGTATGACTGGATGGAACTAGCTCGATTCTATGCATGAACTGGATCCGTTTTGAATCAACATTATATAAATAAAATAAGTTGAAGTACAAATAACTGTCCCCCAAATTATAGTACCACATTTATAGCAACACTTTTCACAATATGTGGCCAAGTGCTTAATAGTGCCCTCTGAAGTCATAATCTGGTCATGAACCAACAAACTCAGGATATCTGAGAAATAATCTGCTTGGTAATGCATTATCTTTTTATAATTATATTGTTGTAAATGGATCTAAAATGTAGCTTTTAGTTGATTTCTAATGAAGTTGTAGTGGATGTGTTTGCAACCGTGTGTGTACATGCAAACAGTCAATGAAAACAGGATCACGTGCATTTATTGCAAAGCAGATCAACTTATAACAACACTGTCTGACAAGTTACAGATGTTCAGGACTGGATGGAATGTTTTTCCAGGAATGAAATCAAGAATGACAAGGGGTCCACACCAAGACCACATCCAAGTACAGCATGACGAGTAGATGGTGGGGAATGTGGGTCGTGTTCCTCATCTAAGCTATAGGCAAAGACAGGAAGTCTGAGGCAGAGTGTCAAGGGTCTGAGCAGAGGGATCCTGAACAGCTCAGTAGAGCCAACTGAAGGCACAGCTTATGTAGTTGACAAGCTCTTCTGGTTTGAACCATAGGGAAATCTCCTTTTTGGCACTCTCCACCGAATCACTGCCATGGATAATGTTCCTGAAAAAAAACATAAGAAGAGGTCAATGAGACTGAAACTTTCCAGTCATCCTGACTAATCAAAGCACCTCATCCATCCAGTGCTCACAGCCATACACCACTGCAGTTAGTCACAGGGAGACCCTCGCATCCATCCGATTGTTAGACAGCCACTTCTCCTACTGAACCACAGCTGAAAACTGGGTTAAGCCTCGAGAGATCAGGGGGACCTTTTGTGGCCTTTTTTATTTTTTATTTTCCAAGTCATTTTGGCTGAGTACATTAAATAACTCAAATTTAACATTTAGAATTGTCTTACTTCCATAAATTAACCTAAAATAGTGAAGCTACATAAAAACCAACAAACTTTACCAACTCAATAATAGAAAATAAGCATAATATTAAAGAAATCTGGAATATTTCTTTAATATTATCCGGTTTTAAAACCGTATAAACAGGAGTATCCAAATATGAGTGAAATAGCTAACAGTTTTAATAATTTTTTTGTAAATATTGGATCTGATTTATCTTAAGTGATCCCTGAGCTACCACATACTGTTCTAAACTTAAAATAATAAATAGGAACCACAACTCAATGTTCCTCAGACTGTGAATGAAAAAGAAATAGCTGATATTGTAAATAAATAGTATACCGACTTGCGTGGGATTGATATGAGACTAGAAATACCCTCGATGACATGCTTTACCAAACTATTTACATATGTTAGTAACTTGTCATTTCAAACTGGTTAATTCCCAAATAAAATGAAAACAACAAAAATCTTGCCACTATACAAAAATGGGAACAAACATATTTTTACCAACTATCAACCTGTCTCTCTGCTACCACAATTCTCTAAATATTAGAAACAATATTAAACAGACTGGAGACATTCTTAGATAAGCAAAATCAGTGAAAGTTTTAAATTAAGCTTAAGTTTAAAGCTTTAGATCAGGAAAATCAACAATGCAAGCCATGTAGTGGAGATAACTAGTGTGTTGGATAAGAAAATTGCTGTTGAAGTGTTCTTGGACATCAAGAAGGCATTTGAAAAAGTAAATTTATAAAAAAAACAAAAAACAAAACAAAAAAAAAAAACCCAAAACAAACAAACAAAAAAAAACAACTTGAATGCTATGGGATAAGGGGAGTAGCACTAGACGGGGTTCAAAGTTATCTGAAAGGCAGACAACTGTATCTGAAGTTGGGAGATTTTTTTTCTGGATGTTTGGACATTGTGGGGTTCCTGAGGAGTCAGTCCTGGGTCCCAAACTGTTCAGAATTTATGTAAATGATCTATGTATTGTACCTGAGACAATGAAAAGTATTATAAAGTACTATTTGCCGATGATACAAACATTTTTGTGTTGGAGGTGACGTGGAACAACTGCTGAAGGATGTAACTGATGAAATGAACAAACTTAAAATATGGTTTGATGAAAATAAGCTGTCCTTGAACCTAACAAAAACAAAAATAATGTTATTTGGGAATTGTTGATCACACACACACACACACACACACACACACACGATTTATTTCCCACTTGATGGGAGTTGGCTCTTCTGATTCACTACAAAGCATCGGCTTTTAGAGCCAATTGTTTTGAGTATGACTAATTAAGAGTGTATGAAGCCAAATGTATTATTTGTGTCCAATATTTAAAACCAAACTCAGAAATTTAATGCATTACATATCACAGTTCCTCCAGGATGTTGCAATATTTTTTGTGATTGTTTCGACCTTGTTGCCTAGCTTGGAGAAGACGTCAAATAAAAGAAAGGCTGTCATATTCCATGCATCTCTCCAGTCAATTTCAAACCGAGACATTTTATTTCAACCAATGAAATTCCCCCGGATGCGCTGAAAAACACGTTAAAATTAGATATGGACAAGGACATTGGTTAGATTTGTGGAAAAGTTGCAATGACTCGTGAAACTTGTAAGTCTGCGCAAAAATTGCGAATGGATGAGTGAATCTGCGTTAACAGTTGCAATCACAACATCACAACTTCCTGAAGGGACTGAAATCGGTGTTGATCCCATGAACGACAGATCTCAGAGCTTAACTATAAAATACCCACTGAAATGTTTTAAATTACATTTTTTGCAAAAAAGGAAAGCCACAAGACTGAGTGCAGACTCAAACAGCCTTATGGAATGAATCCAAATGGCACTCACTTGCTGACATCGATGCAGAAGTCCCCTCTGATGGTTCCAGGTTTGGAGTCAGCAGGATTAGTCTCACCCAGCATGACTCTACCAGTCTTCACCACTCCCTTTCCTTCCCACACCTGGAATTTACAGAGCAGGGGGTCAGCTAGGTCTGGTTACATACCAACTTCTCTTTCCACAAAACAGGTTGTGTTCCCACCATGGCAACCACTGGACCAGAGCTCATGTAGTTGACGAGGGACGGAAAGAAGGGTCGGTCCTTAAGGTCAATGTAGTGCTGCTTTAGAAGGTCCTCGGAAGCCTGCAGAGGAGAAACTGTCTCATTTAAAATTTTCTTCACTGTGTCAGAGTCAATACCAACAAGCCATGTTCACATGAGCTACATCACAGCTTGTTCCATAGAGCTGCCGTTTCCCTAACCATACAGGAGGAATGGGCCAAAACTCTAGGAAACTATTGTGACAAGCTGATGGAAGGAAACCTGAAACATTTGATTCTTATCAATCGACCAATGATTAATTGATAAGCAGTCGTTTTCTTAAAAACCTGAGTTCTATTTCATCTGTACTGACCACCAGAGGGCATTAGGAATACCAACAGTCTCACTTGTGACACATCGGATGATCACTCAGAACCTACATGGCCTGATGTCATCCAAGGCTCCATTCCTTTTTCTTCTCTTGTGCGCTTCGTTTTGCATAGCATCAATTTTTTTTTTTATCTTAGATTGTTTCACAGTCATCAGACACCCGATTGCCTATTGGCTGGAGTAGCGGTGTATTGCCCTCCTAGGGGCTGTGATGGGTTAATCTTCGTTCAAGTTAATTTTGTTTGTTGGTGATGATGGTGTTTGCACCTCCTCTCCCAACTCAGTTTCTGACAACTGGGTTTGTCATATACACTGTGGTTACTATTCAGGGATTTAGCATGCGACCAATTTGGTCAGAAAAGCGACTGGATTTCTAAATAGTGCACCTGGGAGGAGGGGGGGGGAGAAAAAAAAGAATAAAAAAATAAAATTTGCAGGTCACACCGGTGCAACTAGTCGAGATAAAACTTTTTTTTTTAAAAAATCTGCAGGAAAACCCCTCCCCCCATTTTCATGAGTTTATCACTGAAATCGGCTGTGGACGATTTCTAAAAAATATTTTTATAGCTAGATAGACCACATGAATGAATCATAAACACAAAATGTAGGAAAAACAAACAAAAAAAAAAACTGAATACAGTTACACCCAAAATTATTTATTGGACCACAATATTTTTTTTAGAAAGGCTTGAACATGTAGGTATCAAAGGAACAGCACTTGGCTTCTTTAAATCTGGAATCTGTCTGACATTCCAGTTTGTTCAATGTTACCGGTGAATTCTCTCTTTCTCTCTCGACATAAGTTTTGGAACAGAAACTCTGAAAAAGATGCTGTTTAGTCAATCACTTGATCTGGATGGCAATAAATTGGCCTCCAATAATAAAATAATGAAGCGCAGTGTTATTTTTGACCAGGATGTGTCATTTAACTCCCATATTAAACAAGTTTCTAGATTTCCTTCTTTCATCTGGAATATTGCCAAAAATAAAAATATTCTGTCCAGGAGTGATGGTGAAAAACAAGGCTGGACTATTTTAATTCTTTACTATCAGGAAGTCCACAAAATACAGTTAAAAGCCTCCAGCTGATCCAAAATGCTGCAGCAAGAGTTTTGATGAAAAGAGAGAGATAATATTTCTATTTTAGCTTCCCTTCATCGACTCCCTCTTAAATCCAGAATCTGATTGTTCCATATGTTCCTAACAGAACCCTTCTCTCTCAGACTGCAGGTTTACTGGTGGTTCCTAGAATTTCTAAAAGTAGATTGAGAGGCAGACCCTTCAGTTATAAGGCTCCTCTCCTATGGAACCAGCTCCCAGTTTTAGTCCGTGAGGCAGACAGAGAGGGGCTGTCTGGTGATTCTGCACCGTTGGTCCTGGGGTATCTGGGCGTGTTAGACGTGCACCCTCCTTTGCATGGTGTACTCTTGCTTTGGATATTGGACTGGTTGGTTCCGTTGTTGGGCTGGGAATGCACTCTTGGTCGCCGCGGTGCACCATCTGTGCTGGCACTCCTGGCTGGTTGTGTTGTTGTTTTTCAGTAGCTTCTTTGGCTGGAGGATTGGGTGTTGGGACTGGAGGTCGGGTTTGGGGGCTTGGATGATTCTGGGGATGTTGGGTCGCTGTTCCTGGTCTCAGTCAGTTCTTGGGGTTCTGTGCCTGTCCATGACCTTGGTCCCCTATGGTGCTGCTGCCACCTACTTTTGGGTGGATGTATCGGACCTCCCTTTCCTGGTGGGTCTAAGTGAATGGGGGTGCCTATTAGGGTCAGCAGGGGAGCTGGCTCCCTAGGAGGGCAATCTGTTCCCCAGTTCTTTCCTCCTGATCATCTCTCTCTCTCTCTCTGCCTGCTCCAATCACACCACCACTCATGTAGGGCCTTGAGGTACAGGTTTGCCACTGAGGTGCAGTGAGGGTACTCCATTTCTGTGATCTCATGGCGGCTTGGGCCCCAATTTTATATACAACTTAGACACTCTCACGAATAACATTCACATGACACACACACATAGGTTCCAGGGGTGTGCACACACCATTGCATGCAGGGGGTGAGCTGTTTCATCAATGTCATCTACGGTGCTTGTGCTCACTCCCAAATGTTGCATGTAGACATTTAAAGGTTCTGGGCAAGGGTTTGGGGGGGGGGGGGGTTGAGTTGGCACTGCTTGCTCTCTGGCAAGGGGGCAACTGTGTCTGCTGCCCCATCTCCCCCATTTTAAATGCACTACATAACCACCCCCTCCTTGGGCTGCCACCTTACTATGGTGGAGGGGTTTTAGTGTCCCAATGATCCTAGGAGCTATTTTGTCAGGGGCTCTATGCCCCTGGTAGGGTCACCCAAGGCAAACAGGTCCTAGGTGAGGGATCAGACAAAGCGCAGCCAAAAGACCCCTTATGATGAGTACTAACTTTGGAAACTGTTCCCTCACCCAGACGTGGGTCACCGGAGCCCAACGCCGGAGCCAGGCCCGAAGAGGAAACATTGGTCCTCCTTCCGATGGGCTCACCACCTGTGGGAGGGGCTGAAGGGGTCGGGTGCAATGTGGTATGAGTGGCGGCCAAAGGTGGAGACCTTGGCGGTGTGATCCTCAGCTGCAGGAGCTCGCTGTTGGGACATGGAATGTCACCTCTTTGGTGGGAAGGAGACTGAGTTGGTGCGTGATGTGGAGAGTTTCCAGCTAGAAATAGTCAGACTCACTTAGACGCATGGCTCTGGATCCAGTCTTCTTGAGAGGGGTTGGATACGCTTCCACTCTGGAGTTGCCCCTGGTGAGAGGCGCTGAGCGGGAGTGGGCATATGTGTCCCTCATCTTGGTGTCTGTATGTTGGGGTTCACACCAGTGAATGAGAGGGTAACCTCCCTCCACCTACTTGTGGGGGGACAGGTCCTGCCTGTTTATGCTTTTGTGCCAAACAGTAGTTCAGTTTACCCACCCTTTTTGGAGTCGTTGGAAGGGGTGCTAGAGAGCGCCCCTCCTGGGGATTCCCTTGTTCTGCTGGGCGACTTCAAACGCTCACGTGGGCAACGACAGTGAGACCTGGAGGGGTGTGGTTGGGAGGAATGGCCCTCCTGGTCAGAACCCGAGTGGTGTTTTGCTATTGGACTTATGTGCTCGTCATGGCTTGTCCATAACGACAAGCATATGTCAGCAGTTCAAGCATAAGGGTGTCCATATGTACTCGTGGCACCAGGACACCCTAGGCCACAGCTTGATGATGGACTTTGTCATATCACCTGATCTGCGGCCACATGTCTTGGACACTCAGGTGACGAGGAGAACTGAGCTTTCCACTGATCGCTACCTGGTGGTGAGTTGGCTCCGATGGTGGGGGGAGGATGCTGGTCAGACCTGGCAGACCCAAACGTACACTGAGGGTCTGCTGGGAACACCTGGCAGAGTCTCCCGTGAGATGGAGCTTCAACTCCCACCTCCGGAAGAGCTTTGAACACATTCCAGGGAAAGTGGGGGACATTGAGGCTGAGTGGGGGGTACGCCACCAACACCATTTATAGTGGCGGTGGTGTGCTGTTGACCTCAACTCGGGACATTGTGGGTTGATGGGCAAAATACTGCAAAGACCTCCTCAATCCTATCAGCGTGTCTTCCACTGAGGAAGAAGAGCCTGGGGACCTTGGGTCGGGCTCTCCAATCTGTGGTGCTGAGGTCACCGAGGTGGTTAAAAAAAAAAAGCTCCTTGGTGCAAAGGCCCCAGGGGTTGGATGAGATTCGCCCAGAGTTCCTTAAGGCTCTGGATTTTGTGGGGTTGTGTTGGTTGACGTGACTCTGCAATACTGCATGGACATCGGGGGCAGTTCCACTGGATTGGAAGATTGGGGTGGTGGTCTCCCTATTCAAAAAAGGGGACCGCAGAGTGTAGTCCAACTACAGGGGAGCACTGTGGTTTTCGTCCTGGCCATGGAATGCTGGACCAGCTCTACACCCTCAGCAGGGTCCTGGAGGGTGCATGGGAGTTTGCCCAACCAGTCTACATGTGCTTTGTGGACTTTGAGAAGGTGTTGAACAGTGTCCCTCGGGAAATCCTGAGGGGGGTACTCCAGAAGTACCCATATCAAAGGGTACCAAGCCTTTTGATATGGGCTGTTAGATCCCTGTATGACCAGTGTCAGAGCTTGGTCTGCATCACCGGCAGTAAGTCGGGCTCGTTCCTGGTGAGAGTTGGTCTCCGCCAAGGTTGCCCTTTGTCACTGGGTGGCTGTGGCTCTGGTCTTCTTTGTGTGGTCATGTCCTGGAGGGTGAATCTCTGGGTGCCCACACCTACTATCAAATATTCTTAGGGAGAAACCTTAGACACAAGCCCATACACACACGTAGATTCAGGTGTTTGTCAGATACACTCAGTCGAGCTACAATTGCCACTAAATACATCTTGAGTTACCTTGTACTGTTTACTCTCCATTGAAGTTATAACTGTTATAACCATATGCATATGTTGTTGTGGATTCTCTTTTTTTTTTTTTCTTCCCCTCCCTTTCCGCAGATCTAGAGGCAGACTTTAAGGGTGTTTATTTGTTTCACCTCTATGCTTTTTTTTTCTCTCCTCTACTTCTAGCTCATTTTTTCTCTTTAAACCTTTCCTTCATCTTCCTCTTTCCTTTCCCTTTTTTTCCATCTTTGTGTCCATTACATTTTAAATAAACCCAAAGCAATTTCATACACACACACACACACACACCCACCCATTATGGCTTTCGCCATAACGTTCCAAGGGGAACGTTATGGCGTTATATGCTCTGCTTGTGAAATCAAATCTGTTGGACCTTACATTGACATTCAGATGATAATTCTGAGTGCCACACTGCCGGCCAGGACACATTTAAAATAAATAAAAAAAAAATTGAACTAGCATGACCGATGACTATGGTTAAGTTGTTAACTTAAATTAATTTGACTGACAGCGCAAAGACGCTCCTCCTGGGTCTGACTGATTGTTTTAGGTCGGAATTGTTTTAGCTCTGCACCCAGGTCTCACTGGGTGCAGAGCTTTGTATTGCAGCTCTGCACCCAGAGCTGCAATACAAAGTCAGCAACAAATAGACTGACAACATGAAGGTGGTTGAGTATATTTGTCTGAGCAGAGTGACCGACCAAACCTCATTGTAGAAAATGTTTTGCATAAGACAAAAAAAAAAAAAAAAAAAAAAAAAAAAAAAAAAAAAAAAAAAAAAAAAAAAAAAAAAAAATAATAATAATAATAATAATAATAATAAAAAATTATATATATATATATATATATATATATATATATTCAAACAGATTATTGTAGTAATACTTGTCAGGCATATCACTGTCCTCTTCAGAGGCTGTAACTTTGTTTCATATCTACCATGTTTAAAATACAGTGTAAAATATGCGAAAGTTAGGTATTACAATATCCTCAATGAAAGATACACATCTAAAGCACGTGTATAAATTGTCCTACGCGTTTCAAAAATATCTTGTGTGAGACATTTCCACATCTGTCTGTCTATCCATCCCTCCAGCCATCCATCCATCCACATACTTATTCTACCCATTAAGTATTGAGCACTGAAATTTTTCATAGTGAACACATTTCTAAAGGTGCTATTGAAATGAAATTTTCACCATGTGATTCTAACAACCTAAGTAAGCCATACATAGAAAGAAACCAAAACAAATACATTCAGAAATTAAGTTGTGTAATAATGTAAAATAACAGAGGAAAAAAGTATTGAACATGCTTACTGATATTTAATACTTCTACTACAAAAGCAGACTACTGCACATAAACAGGACAAATGGTAAGTTTTAGGTTATTCTTTCTTCATGTTATAAAGATAACATTTCCTTCATTATACAGGTGAGCCTCATTATGACATGAGGTCTCATTTTCAAGAGCGACCTGTTTAAACAATTATACAAGATAAAATACAACTGTAGCAAATAGGGATGCACAATAACTTTTTTGAAACCCATAACTGATAAGTTTTCTCATTCCAAAGGCCGATAACTGATAACATACCTGGAAACAGGAAAGGCTTGTGAGCAAAAATGTAAGGCTGTGACATCAATACTCTATACAAGACCAAAATCAGTTGACTCTTTAAGAGAAGATGTAACATTTTGTAATGAAAAACTATTAAGCAAACATTTGCCAAAATATAACAGAAATTATATCTCAAATTAGGATTGGGCGATATGGTTAAAAAAAACCCCAAAAACATCACGATATAAGCATTTCAAATCACTATCGATAATTATTAGGTTGTTTTTTTTTTTTTTTTAAATACATCCAAAATACTGCCAAACTGGTGACGTGACCTTTCCTCTTTTATTCACAATGTCTTCTTGAGCTGTTGCACTCATTTTCTCCTTTAACTCCACCATATTTTTATTTTTAAGCAGTTATGAGGCACAGTGGCAAACATAAAACTGCTCCCGCATACTCAGGCATACTGTGTCAGAGGTTGTGCTAGACTTTCTTGATGTCTGTCATTTTGACTGACGTCACAAAAAAAAAAAAAAAAAAAAAAAAAAAAAATCCTGTCCTTATCTACCCCTCACCCCCATCAGATTGTAAATAATGACAAATTCAGCTGCATTTAAGTTTAATTTGGTTTAATTAATGATCAACAAGCTGAATGGAAAATCCACAGCATGCCATTAGACATCAAGCAGATAAATACATGCAGCTTTTTCTCCACAATGACAAAACCCACTGACTGCAGAAGCAGTAACTACATATAAACAATGAAATGAAACTATCAACCTTATTTATGAACACGGACATGAATTGCATACTGGACTGTATGTAGTCAAATATCTCAGGGTTCTGATGTTGATCTGCAGGCTGAATACAAGCTCTGATGCCGCATGATAAAGTGGAATTACAAGCACCCTTCAGCCAAAGTTTAGAAATCAGGAAATCCTTCCTCCATTTGAAGCAATCAGAAGTCAGCATAACGCCCCAAGGCCTCCTGTCCATAATTCTTCAATGTGCTGTCAGCTACCGGATTGAGAGATTCAAGGATTTTTATTGACCTTCTAGCTTACATTTGCATGTTTATGGTACAAAATTTGGACTCAGGTCCCAGTTCAAGTAGCATGAAAAATAAAACTATATAAATAAATAAAGTTTAAAAAGTGAGATGAAGCTGTATTTAGTGCATTATATGCGGGTGATGCATTTACTTCAATGTCCAGGTCAGAGACAATAATCGAATGGGATTTCTTCTTTCATTATTGTTTGATTTAGTTACCTCCGCGATGTTTTCTGTGCATAAAGTTGCGTCATCACCAAGTGGTCTGTGTGAATTGTAATACGTCACAGATGGCTTCAGATTTTTCGTCACCGTTTAAAGAAAAAAAAAGAAAGAAAAGATAATGTCAAAGACGGAGAATATTCCGTTAAGGTGACCCCTGCTGTGTGTTCTGTGAACCAAGCAGACTGCGCACACTGTCCATGGATGGTTGAGATTTCATACTCAAGCGATTGCCTACATTTCTTGTGACAAATCCCTTAATTTCCTACAAACCGAATGGATACAAGCAAGTTTGATGAGCTAGTTGGGTGCCTAACCCAGTTTCTTCTCCATCAGAGCAGCCAATGTACACCTGTCAGTGCGGCACAGAGAGTGGCAATCCTGTGGCACGTCCTTATTGCGATAGGTTGCGCTGACTCAACAATATCTTTGTCGCATACCAAACAGATGTGAACACTGTTTTGTGCAACTGTCAAAGAAATGCATCTTTGTACAGATGTGTCCAGTGGACGTCTACTTTGACTCCGCCTTGTTCTGCCTCAAGTAGCCGCTCGTGGACCTCCGAGTGAAGTAGACCAGAGTACGTTGGGGGCAACACAAAACTGCTGTTGCGCATGTTACACAACACGTTGTTGCTAGGTAACCATAGAGCGAGTTAGGTTGGTGGCATAAACCTTTCTTAGCTGGGCCCTGAGAGGTTGAGCGACTAAAGCCTTTCCTCTGCCTACATCTCCTAGAATGCAATGTAGATCTGGATTGGAGTTCAGTGAAATTATTGAACATTCTATTTTCTATTGATACTGATCACGTGTCTATTGTGATAGATATCGTTATCCTTTTAGCGCCCAGTCCTATCTCAAATGAACATCTATTTAAATAAGGTTCATTACTTAGATGTAAAAGAAAAAACAAGGTCTCTAGAATTGATCCAGTATTTAAAATAAATACCAAGCGAAAAAATGCATTCCACATGTTGAAAACAGAAAACGCCTTGATACAAGTTAGATTCAAAGTACATTCATTTATATTACTAAAGTATAATCGTGGATATTTATAACCCATATATCCATGGTGACGCTTATGTGAATAAGATCAGTAGGGGGCAGCATTACGTTAAGCCTACAGCTTGCCGAAAATTATTAGTAGAAGAAGGTGGTCATGCCATTAATGTTGCTGTCAATCAAAGAGTGAATGAATTTGGCAGTTGCATCATACTTACCTGGAAGACGCACATCAGAAAAGCAGCAGCGTTAGCTCGGCATGATAAACCATAGCTCCAAGTGGCTAATGAACCAAAAACAACCCCTGTCTTCGACAAGGGTGTAAAAGCTAGTCCTAAAGTGCCATCATTTGGATTATCTTGGGCAAATTCTCAGATTACATCAAAAGCTTCGCCAATGGATTTGAGTCCTGATGGCTTCTTGAAGGCTGTCTTAAGCATCACGGGCGTCCTCAAACACTTTGAATACTCCATCAAAGCGATTGCTGTGTTTAAGGCGACTGATCAAATTTGACGTGTTAAACGCACCGTTTTTCTCCTTGCGTAACTTTCTTTCAACATTTGTTACACAAAGCCAGCGTATTATCTTCCTCTAAGATCAAAGCCTTGATGTTTTCTGTTTACTGACAAGCTGGGCTACATTCACATGGTGTTGGAAGTTCCCAGTTTGGGAATTATTCTGATCTCTTATGTTTATATTTCTGTTTGCGTGTAACACCCTGGGGGATTGATTTTTTTATTTATTTATTTTTTTTAAACCATTATTAAAACTATGACTCAGTTTTCTGATATGAGGGAATTTTAAAATTATTTATTTCTAGTTAGAGTTGTTTTCTCCAATTATACTTTAACTCAATACAGGTCTCATGCAGGTGTGGGAGCGCTTGATTTAAAAAACACCCGCACCACCGAACACGTTATCTGCACTATTTGTTATGATAGTGGCCTGATAAGAATGACATCATTTCTTGTTACCTGTTCAACTGTTTTTCTTGTGCATTCTGCTCTGTCTTCTCAAACCCCCAGTTGGTCTTGGCAGATGGCTGCTTGTACTGAGTCAGGTTCTGCTGGAGGTTTCTTCCTGTTAAAGGGGTGTTTTTCCTCTCCACTGTCTCTAAATGCATGCTCAGTATAAGGGATTGCTGTAAAGTCAACGACACAATGCCATGTGGTCGCTACATGCTCGGCCAGGAGGAGTGAATGCTGCAAGTCAGTGACTCGTTGCAATCTGCTGGGTTTCCTTAGAAACTTTTTGAACAGTGAATAATTAATTGAGCTTACTGTACTGTTTGATAACTAGGATCAATTGGAATGTATGTATAATAGAATTTTTTTTTTGTAAAGTGCCTTGGGACAACATTTGTTGTGAATTGGCGTTATATAAATAAACTGAAATTAAATTGAATTGTTATCGGGCCGATAGTTATCGTGCACCCCTAGAAGCAAACTACACATCTAATATTACTGAACAATACTTCAAATCAATGTTTTACATTTCATCATGAAGCTTTATCATTGAAAAAGATTCCTCATCTGATTGTGAACTGCAGGGTGGGATATGTGAATGTATATGAACAGGGACAGTTCTGCTAAAAAAAAATGTGCTGACAGGGGGCACATCTGTTAAAAGCATGCATTTATTTGATTACTCAAGGAATTACACAGCACAAGCTTCATCTCATTTCTAATGCAGAGATGTTGAGAACAAAGTCACTGGCACCTCCACATTGTAGCAGCATAGATGAACGCTAACATCTGTTTACTAGATCATTTTTAGTGATCTAATGGGGGGAAATAAATAAATAAATGTTTCTAAGGGGAAGATGGCTCCAAATGCATTTGAGAGGGAGCAATAATCCAAATCCTTGTCCATACATTCTAAGAGACCTCTGTTGCTCAATCTGTTCAGTACATTACTGACTAAAGGATTTCACTTGAGCAGTTACTTTAATCCTCTAACCTCAGTAACCCAGAACTACGGTTTATCACGCCAACCGCCCTGCACACTGGTTCCAAAAGGACCACCTTGCATAATGCAGATTTTTAAATAAAGCACCATGCATGGCTATGTAATCAACATCATTCAGTTCCAGATCAAATGATAAAAACCTCCATTGGGGTCCAATTGGCTCTTCTGCAGTCAGGAATAGATCAGATGGCTAATCAGCTCTCAGAGGTCTTTGCTGGGGCTCTCTATTGTCATGTGAACATGGCTCAAAATAAGACTTGAGCTCTTAAGGTATGTACTCACCTGAAGCATCTTCAGGCCTACGAGTTTGAAGCCCTTCATCTCGAATCTTTTGATGATCTCACCGATGATGCTGCGTTGCACCCCATCAGGCTTGATGGCAATGAAGGTACGCTCCTGCAGCTCAGCCATGGTTCTGAAATGAAGCAGCAAACACATCGTAACTCAGAGGCATGAGAACAGCTCAAGTTTATGAGAGGAACGAACCTGGCAGTCACTCACAGCACCGGGCTGCATTTGGCACGAGGAGCTAAGGGGCCGGCTGCGGAGGGTACCGACCCCATCGCACCGAGGAATGCTGAAAGAGCTAACCGCTTAGGTCAGTGAGGATCAGACACCCAAACAGCACTGCAGCACCCAACAGCTCCACCCACACAACTTTACACTGACTCCAACCAACAGCTTAAGTGTTACCACAACCAGGGGAATGTACAACAACTTCCTGTTTATTCATTTATTTTAGAGTCCCTACAGTAAGAAATGTTCCCCCAATTGAACTCTATAGTCTATTCAGTCAAATCATATAGACAATCAAACTGGTTAGTTTTATAAAAGTAGGAGTTCCCCTTTCTAAGCACACAAGATGTTAGCGCCCGGAATAAAATAATACTAATTAAAATAATACTAATACACACTAGTAGGTCACAGAATGAAAAGATGACCTGAAAGGAGCGAGTGTTAACCAGTCGCTTTCAAATCTAAAGCCTTGCCAAGAGCTCAAGTTTAATCCTCATTTGCCACTGCTCCTAATACACTGCAGCATTATCTAATGTGACTTCAGAAGAAAGAAGGCATACCAACATTTGGCCACCAACATTGACTGTCACTGTCTCTTTAAGTTCACAACTAATAAACCTGTTGGTGACCAAGATCATAAAACTCAGAAAATGATGGCAACAGGACTTGAAAGAAAGTGAGTGGTGAGGAAAATGGTAGATTATAATCAAAATACCATGTTCATCTAAAATTGTGCAATCCTAAAAAGTGCAAGATTATTGTTCGTCTAAAAATAAAGATGACACCCCTCTGTTTTTGTCATCCTAATTGTTACAGTTGTAATTAGATGAATTGCCATTTAATGTAAATATTCTCCTTTATTTTAATACTACTGGGAAACATTACACAGATTTCAAGGTGTTGACATTTGTCTTAAATATTCATGCTTCCGTTTTTGTTTATCACTGTGGATTATAATTAGGTTACGGTTTGTATAATTCCTACAGCATTTATGTTCATAATGTACAGTTACAAATAAAATGCAAAAAATAAAATTGGCTTGCAGCTGCAGTTTGTTCCAGTCTCTTTTTCATTGGCTATAAGCAACACAGATTTGCAGTGGGGTCGGTGATCTGTTCGCTACCCGACTGGGACCAGATCTGCCTCAAAACTAATCAAACGTTTCTTTGACTGAGGTCAAGTCGGTTCCCCTCACACACTAGCAGACTCCAGTCTGTGCCTCCTTTCACAGTAACATGTTTTTCTTCAGAATGGCCCTGGAGACTGATCCAGACTTCCTCCGATTGGGAATAGAGGGTAAAATCGGTAACAAAAAAAAAAAAAAAAAAAAAAAAAAAAAAAAGGTCGTGTAGTGTGCCCTCAGCTTTAAAGATATGACTGAGTAGATTGGAGTTCAGAGTTAAAATGTAAGAGCTCATTAGTCGTAATCTGCGGTCGCGAGCCCGAGAGCAAAGTGGTTTTTTAAACTTCATCTAAATTTATTATACACTTTTTTTCCTTTTGTAACGTTAGGTTTAAAAAACAAATCATAGTTGTCACTATTAACAATCAGGACTTTAAATAGTTTAAGATTTTCTCCCTGTGCTGTGACGTGGACGTCACGCGGCAAAACTGATCAGTGGGAGAGCGCACGGGCCTGTGAGCTCTAACCTGCCGGCTGTTTCGGCTTTTTCATGGACAGCTGGGCAGGCCGAGATCAGCGTCCTCCTCCACAGAAAGCCTCTCGTTACCAGAATTCATCCAGACAGAGATAGTGGTCGCTTATTTAAATTTACAGACAATAAAGAGGACAGTTCCACATAGTCTGTCAGGGCAGGTGTGGGCCTTTCTGAACAGCCACATGGTTCCTTTGTTCCTGCTGCTACAGTGACTGTTCTCCTGCAACAGCTACACAGGAACCGGGTGGGACCGCGAACAGTTAGTGTCCATGTTTAAGATTTAAACTCATTACAAGAGATGAGAACGCGGGTTTAATCGTGTTAAAATAGAAATTTTTAATAAAGTGGCGGCACTTGACTGGAATTACGATGAAGTTAAATTATTAAACACTTTGAAAAGAAACGTTAAAAAAGGGTTGATTTTCTGGGATTACCTTGACAATGAAGCTCCGCTTTAGAACCCAGAAGAGTCCACTCTACGTGTAAAGTAGGAGAAGAACGACAGAGCCTGCGCAGCGGCATTTTATATGAGTAGGCGGGGCCTGAGACAACGGCAAGTCTCTGGAGCCAAATTTCAATTTCTTCTTCATAGTCAATAAAATATGCGTTCAGATGAGGGTTTTGTTTTGGTCAGATTAAAAATACATTTTTAAAATAACCTTTAAATATGTATTAACATACTTTTCATTGAAATAAACACATTTTTTATTAGTCTGATGGAATATTACAATCGTTAATGTCATGTTTTCATTTGCCTAAAGCAGAAAATCATTATATTTAACAGGAAAAAAAGCAAGAAAACATGAGTCTGTGTATAGTTAATACAATTTGGAACGGTTTTAAACCACCCTCTTAAGACCAAACTTTCTTTTAAGGTGGTATTGCTCAATAGATCTTGAGGTTTTTTGAATGGTTTTCAAAGCTTGTCTTTAGAGTTTTGTAGCTTTTTACTCTCTTTCAGTCCATTATCTGCCAATTTTCAGAGTTGTTACTCATTTTACTGACAGTCTTTAGGCCATATTTTGTTACAGAATATACTTTTGAGTGTGAAAGTATGGAAGATGTGGCGAAGAAAGTTTGCTAAGTTTTAAGCCTGGCACCTAAATGTTGATCATGTAGCCCATGATCAGCAGATCTAATCTGTTTTGAGGTTGTTTTTTTTTACTGTGTTTATGTATTTTTGTGATATCATACAAGCAAGGTGCACCTAATTAACTACACACAAGTACTGCATAAAATAGAATTGTCAGAATTTACAGAATTTGTTCATCTGGGCTCTTAAAGAAATCCAGTTTTTGTTGGTTTTTTTTCCCAGCCATATTCAGTCAGTCAACAAACTATATAACAAAATAAATAGAAAAAAATTCTAATATTTTATTGAGTACTTTATTGGTACTTTTTAAGTCTTGTCATCACATTGTTTCGATCATCTGTGAATATAATGTCGTTGCTGGACTCCAACCTCTCACAGAAAACATTAATGATGGAATGTCTGCTGAATTTGTGACATTTTAGAAAGATCTTTAAAGGCTGCTGCCTTCTGTCCTATTTAGAGAAGTGGGAACTCATTCAGAAACTATAGAGTCCCTCACCCCTTTCCTTATATGGAATAGAAAGGTCTTTTCTACTGTTATAGTCTTGGTAACAAGCCTGAAGTCCTGCATGTGAACATCTGGAGGTGTCAAAATACCAGGGAGAAAGCAGAAAACAAAATACAAAAGCTCACTTTGGGTATGTATGGAACACCTCGGACTCAATGCACACCAACTATAAATTAAAGCTGATGTGAGATCAGAATCTAATGCTAAGATACTTTTTAATTTTTTTTTACAGAACTACAGAACTTGAACTGTAATTATTTGCTGTTATGCAGATATCTTTGTTGTTGAGCCAATTACATTGTATGTAATTAAAAAAGATTATTACTATAACTTGACTTTGGTCAAAGTTTGGCTAACACTCAAAAGTAAGTATAGTGAACTTTTGGGACTATTGTGATGTTACAATATTGGCTTTAATGGAATAATTTTAGTGGATGTTTTTTTTATGTAGTTATAATTAAGACTTAATTTTTTAAAAGTTGAAGGCCTTTTGAGGTAAAGAGGTTTTAAAAAATATTTATGTTAATTTGAAGTGATGTAAAATCCAGGGTATTATGTTATATTGGGCATCGGCTAGAGAGGACAAGAATTAACATAGAGAAACGCAGAATTTCTTCAAGATGATGCAAATGAGGACGTAATTAATATGAGGTTTTCTCTTGTTGAGTTAGATATGGCTTTCAAAAAATCTGGAAAAACAAATCCTGGCAAAGATCAAATTACTAACTGTATGCTGAATAATCTTAGTGATACAAGTTAGCAGATATTGTTAGAATTACATAAAGTTTGGGAGGAAGGAAAGTTACCGAATAAATGGAAGTAGGCAATTTTAATTTCAATTTGTAAACCTGGAAAAGATCCTAGTATGGCAAGAAGCTATAGGCCTATTGCTCTAAGATCAGGCCTAGGTAAAATATTAGAAGGAATTACTATTGCTGGTGCATGCCAGCCTCGCTTCTGTCGGATTCCCACAGGGGAATCCAATAGTTTACCACCGTGAGCTACTGGAGTGAATGTGTGCGTGAATGAGTGAATGACTGACTGAATGTAGTGTGAAGCGCTTTGGGCTTTTGGGCTTGATAAAGCATTATACAAGTGCTGGCCATTTACCATTTACTGGTAGATTAATTTACTTTGTTTACCAAAGAGAAGATGAAATGTTATCAGTTTGGTTTTAGAAAAGGTAGAAGTACTTTAGATCCAGTGGTATGTTTAGAACATGAAATAAGATGAGATCAAATAAATAAAGTGTTATGGCAGTGTTTTTAGATGTAGAAAAGGCAAAGGATATGTTGTGGACAGAAGGATTATGGATTAAAATTAAACAGGTGGGTATTAATGGTAAACTATACCGGTGAATTAGAAATTTCCTTAATCAAAGAAGTATTAGTGTCAGAGTGGGAGAGAACTTAACTCAAGTTAACAAATAGAAAAAAATGGAACTCTGCCCAAGTATTATGATTAATGATACTGTTAGTTATATAGATGAGCTTTTGGGCAGGAGGCATTAAATAATATAGAATCTTGGGCACAAGAATGGGGTTTTAGATTTTCAGCTTTCAAGACAAAAGTAGTTGTATTTACAAATAAGAAATCAGAGTTAAAGACTTTGACTATCAGGCATTAAAGACTTTGTACATTGCTTAAATTTGATCAGTTGTTATATAGATGTATTGTATATGGTTCAGTCTCAAAAACATTATTAAAGAAATGGAATACCTCGAGGCTTTGCAGTGGAGCCATTAGATCAACTCCAGTTTGTAATCTACAGGTTGAGATGGGTGAAATGCCGTTAGCTCTTAAAAGATTACAATAATCCCTTGTTTATTGGGCAAATATTAAAGGACACCATGAAAACCATTCCCCACAATGTGTTCCTAAACCATGTCAAGAAAAACAAAAGAAACAAACCAACAGTTTTGGTTGGATAATTCAAGGTAAGTCAGAAATTAGCAATAAATAATATTATGATTAGTCCCAATATTGTTATTCCTGTTGTTCCACCATGGTTATTTGAACAGATTGCACCTGGCCTAAGTCTGTCGTGATCCTGGTGTGCTGTGTGTGTTTTACCATATGTTTGAGGGTTTCTGCAGGTGGGCGTTCCTGCTCCTGAGCAGCTGGCACACCTGGCATCTATTATATCATTTCAGTCCAGAAGATTTAAGGAGCTGCACAGCAACTTCTCTTTGCCTGATGATTAGCCTTTTTGGGTAGCTCTAGACGGTCTATTTTTCTAAATAGAAAACGGGCTTGTATTAAACTTTTCTAGTGTCATTGCTTATGTGAAGTCATAACGTTTGACTCACCGTCTGCTCCTGTGCTTCCAGGTTTCACCAGTCTTTCAGCTCGAACTATCTTGAAGCCTCAGGAAACCGTTCACTTCATGGTTGCCCGCTGCATTTCCACCTGCTTGCCTGCGCTGAAATGTCCACTACACAACCCTTCCACTCAAACTCGCCTTTCTCCAGCCGCACACAAGCATTGGACTCACCTCCCCCTCAGTGTTCCATCCTTACTTCAAGCCATAAGATGTCGCTCATCTATGACCTTAGTCTTTCATTCCAATCTCCGTTGAACCTTCATTAACCGCTCTTTCTGCTTATAGATGCCGCTTCCATCTGAACCTGTGACGGGATATCAGCCGCACATTATAATCACTGAATAATTTGTAAATAAACCAGCTTACCTTTATCTCTGATGTCCCGAATTGATTCTGGATGTGGGTCAGAAAATTACCACCCATGACAAAGTCTGCTTGGAAAAGGAAGATGGACAGTAAAGAAGTAACTGAGTACATGGGGAAAGGAGAATCCAGAATATATCATATGCTTCTAAAATGTCAGAGTAGGTATAACTTTATATCATTCCAGATTTCAATATTATGAGAAATAAAACAATAACAGATACCGTAGCAGTATACACAGGATAACTGAGGGCAATATCGATGGCGTTAGGGTAGATGAAGGCAGGAACATCTTAATATGTTCAGATTCAAGCAGCGCAATAACGTATAATAGCATAATAAGTATTCAGTAGCCTGTAGGCATTCAAACTCGGTGGAGGACATTATCAAGCTTATTTGTATAGCACATTTCAGCAGCAAAGCAGTTCAAAGTGCTTTACATCATAAAAACATCAAGTAAACAGAATCATCAAAATCACTGAGCAAAATTATCTAGCAAACATGAAAATCATCAACAAAAATATTGATCAATGATTCACTTTAACTGATTTACACTCAAACTTCCACCCTTTGAAAAACCAAGCTTATCTTACCTGGATTTGTTTGCAGATTTATGGTCCAGACTTCTAATCAAAGGCAGCTGTAAACAGGTGGAATTTCAGCCATGATTTAAAGAAGTTTAGTGTTTTGGCTGTTTTGCAGTGTTCTGGAAGTTTGTTCCAGATTAGCGGTGCATAAAAACTGAAGGCTGCTTCTCCATATTTGGTTCTGGGGATGCAGACCAGAAACAGAAGACCTGAGTGGTCTGGAAGGTTGATACAACAGGCCTCTAATGTATTTTGGTGCTAAGCTGTTCAGTAATTTATAAACTAACAGAAGTATTTTAAAGTCTATTCTCTGAGCTATGGGGAGCCAGTGTAAGGACTTGAGAACTAGGGTGATGTGCTCTATTTTCCTGGTCTTAGTGAGTACACAAGCAGCAGGATTTTGGATCAGTTGCAGCTGTCTATTTTTTTTTTATTTTTTATTTTTTTAGGCAGACTTGTGAAGACACTATTGCAGTAATCAGTGTGACTGAAGATAAACGCATGGATGAGTTTCTCTATATCTTGAGACATTAGTCTTTTAATCTTAGAAATGTTCTTCAGGTGATAGAAGGCCGACTTTGTAACTATTTTTATGTGTCTGTGTAGGTTCAGGTCTGAGTCCATTACAACACCCAGATTTTGGGCCTGATCACTAGTTTCTAGCTGCAATAACTGAAGCTATGCGCTGACTCGAGATCATTCCTCTTTAGGTCCAAAGACAATGATTTCAATCTTATTTCTGTTCAGCTGGAGAAAGAGAAACCTTTTTACAGTCTAGTGAATCATGAAATATTGCAGCAACCTCTCCGCCCCTCTTATTCTATCTATTCTCACTTAAAAAATTGTAATTCGGGGATTCTGATTCAAAGAGTACAGGTGTTTCATTGTTGACATCCAACCATGTTTCTGTGAGAAACATAACATCAATATTATGCTTAGTAATGAAGTAATTAACTAAAAGTCCTTTTGCTGATAGTGATCTTATATTTAGCAGTCAGTTTAAGTGTCTTGGGGGTGGCTCATTCTACAGTTTGAGGTTGATTAAGACATGGGATTAATCTGAGATTTGATTTTAGGCCATTGCATTTCCTTACTGTTTTTCTATTAGTAATTCTGACAGGATGCTCCTGTAGCTTACTGCCCCCCTGGCAGACGTTTTCTTGAGAAGGACAGGTTTGCAAATGTCTGGACCCCTGTCTCAGACTTCAGAAATACAGAGTTGATGTTGTTTGGATTGTTTTGATAAGCCAGAACCCAGTGGTTCTAAATCCAAGAAGCATGCTTTTTGGGAACTTAAGAGGGAAGTTCCTAGCAGTACCTGGCAGTCCTTTTTCTCACTGAAGTTGAGACACATCAGTCCTGTTGATGAATTTTCTGAGCTATTCTGTGTTCCAGTACTGTCTTGGCTCTGATAGGGTGGGTCCTCCGATAAACAGTCTTGGCTCCCAGTAAGTGTTAATGGGGTTCCCTCCCCTCTCAGCTCCATTTCCAGCTGGTATTCTGGGAGATGGCTACCTATTGTTTTGGAACATTGTGCGCCTGCTGGGTTTGTGCTTTTCCTTTTACAATCTTTGCTGGGGCAGTGATGCCATTGTTTGTGACAGAAACAATTCAGTTTTCAGAATTGAAAGTGGTACAGAGGCTCAGTTATTCCTGCATTTATTGGACTAGAAGGAAATTTACTAATTTGCAAAAAAGAAGAAAGAAAAGATGTAATAGATGTGAATATTGAGCAAAAGTTAATTTAAAGGTATAGTTAAGTTATATGTTAAAAAGTGGCAAGATCAGTGGGATGAAGAATTCCAGGCTCAATGTCATTATAGTATTCAAAAGAAAGTGGGAGAGTTTAGGAAAAGAGGATGTCAAATCAAGGATGAGATTTGATCACACTGGGTTAAATGGCACACATAAAATATTCAATAAATATGATACAGGTTATGAGTATTGTAGACAAGAGAAACAGAACATGTATTCTTAGAATGTACTAAATACATATGCACATACGGGGGAAATACTAGTTATAAATTTTCATAAGAGTAAATTAAGACAAAGGGAGTGATTTTATCTTTGGGGATAGTGGTACATTTTTGAAAGAAACAGGCCTTTTTAAAAGAATATGCTATAGTGACAGAAAATGTGACTTTTTCTTATAAAAGTAGTAGTAGGCATCCCAAGTCTGGATCAGAATCTGAAAAGTTTAGGACATAGTTATAGAAATCTACTTTTTTCCATTTGATAATGGCTTATGACTTATCAAGCTCTTCCATTGTTTTTCTTGCTTCACAAGACTACAAATAAGAAGGCAGAATTCACACTGCTGCATCTCTTAAGTTTACTTTTGAATGACCCTGAATACAACAATCATAATGTGCCTTAGTTATTGCATAATTTAATTTTCATTTTTTTACATTAACTTTGTAGAGTATTGTTTGCACTTATTTCAGTTTGTTTACTATTTGTGTTTGTAACTAAGAAAATGAATAAAGTTGAAAAAAATAACGATTAACCATTTTGGCCAGAGAAATTGCATTATATCTGATTCTTACTGAACAGGGAAAGCAACCTACTGGTACAATCTGAGCAGGGAGCGCCCTCTGTTGGAGCGCTGCTCTTTAAACAACTTAGCCAATAGGATTTAAGGAACTGCTTCCGGTTTTATACCAGACAGATACTTAGATGTATATTAGCAGCCAGTTGATACGCCATGATTTAACCAGCTGCCCATTCATTTGTCTTGCCAGAAGACAGAGCGGTGACCTGCTGCCTGCACCGGTGGACGTTTTTTAAGAGTTTCCAGGTTAGTTAAATACTATGACTTTTCCCAGACGGTTAAACCTGGCCAAATAAAAGCAGAGTTGTCGTGTCGTGATATTCCGAAGCTGGTCTTAAGCTACAGTTCACAGTTGTGTGAAAATTGATTCTAGTGTTTGTAAACGAGGCTTGTCTTGACAGGGTGTTGACATACTACTAGCTTGTTACACTGTAACCAACCTGACGCACAGTCACTTTTGTGCGCAGACAATTGAGGTATCATATTTCATAATTAGTGTGATATACGTTTAAGATACAGTTAAGCATAAAATACACACTATATGTACTGTAACTGTAAGTGAAAGCAGTTTGTAATTTTCCGTGTGTACATCCAGGCTGAAATTTGAGGAAGCCAACTTTTTTTTTTTTTTTTTTTTTTTTTTTTTTCTCAATTAATGGGTTGGCAAACAGCAAAATCAATATCACAAACAAACAAACAAACAAAAAAAAAACAAACAAAAAAACCAAAACAAAACAATAATTTCACTTGGTTATGCTGCAGATATAAAAAGATAGAAATGTAAATCTGTTAATCATAAAAATGTTAAAGAGAGTACAGGTCATTGGTCTTAGCTTTAGTATTTTTTTTTGAATGTTGAAGTCTTATGTTTGAACTCTAAAATTAAGAAGGAAGGTTTGTGATTTGAACATTTCTATCTATCTATCTATCTATCTATCTATCTATCTATCTATCTATGATATTGTGCAAGTAATAACATTTGGCTGATGATATAGGATTGGTCTGTTTTGTTAGTGGGATAGAAGAAGAATCCAAACAACACACCTACTTAGCTGAGGAAAAAGTTGTCGGGAATGTTTTTGGAAAAATTAATATCTTGCCAGAAAATATGTGAGAAAGAAGAGGACCAGAATAAATGACACAGATCTTCTTCATAGAATGTTGAATGTAGAATGAGCAGTTCATGTGAACTAAAGACTTGGTTACTCTTAGTGGAAAATTGCAGGCATCCAGTCAAAGATGAGACTTCACTTGTCTTCTGTAGTTTATTAAATTCTGATCAAATTACAATTCCTTTGTGCATGGTTTCTATAAAGTACACAAATAAAGAAAGTATACTAATTAGGATGTTAATTACAAAATCTGTGCAATGTACTCATTAATCTTCCATCAACTTACACTGTACAAAAATATAAACATTTTGTTTTTGCTCCTATTTTTCATGAGCTGAACTCAAAGATCTAAAATATTTTCTATATACACAAAATAACCATTTCTCTCAAATATTGTTCACAAATCTGTCCAAATCTGTGAGAGTGAGCACTTATCCTTTGCAGAGATAATCCATCTCAAGATGGCATATCAAGATGCTGATTAGACAGCATGGTTATTGCACAGGTGTGCCTTAGGCTGGCCACAGTAAAAGACCACTCTGAAATGTGCTGTTTTGCTTTATTGGGGGGGTCTGAACACAAAGGGTCTCCTTTGCATAAAGTTGATCAGGTTGTTGATTGTGGCCTGTGGATTGTTGGCCCACATTAGAGAGCACACCTTTCCAATGTGCCAGACGCACATTGGATCAAATGTGAGCATTTGTCCATTCAAGGAGGTTATGACGACGAACTGCAGTCAGGTCAAGACCCCGATGAGGACGATGAGCATGCAGATGAGCTTCCCTGAGAAGGTTTTTGACAGTTTGTGTAGAAATTCTTTGGTTGTGCAAAACGATTGTTTCAACAGCTGTCTGGGTGGCTGGTCTCAGACCATCTTGGAGGTGAACATGTTGGCTGTGGAGGTCCTAGGCTGGTGGGGTTACACATGGACTGCGATTGTGAGGCTGGTGGGATGTACTGCCAAATTCTCTGAAATGCCTTTGGAGACGGCTTATGGTAGGGGATTGAGCATTCAATTCACAGGCAACAGCTCTGGTCAACATCGCTGCAGTCAGCATGCCAATGGCACGCTTCCTCAAAACGTGCGACGTCTGTTGCATTGTGATGTGTGATAAAACAGCACATTTCAGAGTGGTCTTTTATTGTGGCCAGCCTATGGCACACCTGTGCAATAATCATGATGTTTAATCAGCATCTTGATATGCCACATCTGCGTGGTGGGATGGATTATCTCTGAAAAAGAGGAGTGCTCACTATCACAGATTTGGACAGATTTGTGAACAATATTTGAGAGAAGTGGTTATTCTGTGTATATAGAAAATGTTTTAGATCTTTGAGTTCAGCTCATGAAAAATGGGAGCAAAAACAAAAGTGTTGTTTATATTTTTGTTAAGTGTAGAAATGGTTCAAATCAATAATAAGTAGCAAACTAATGCCTGTCATTGCATCTGACCTGATTCAAATAGTAAACTCATCCCTCTTATCAGCCTCACCCAGGCTTTAAAAACAGTAGTTATCAAACCACTGATAAAAAAAGAACAATCTGGATAAATCACTATTGCAAAATTATAGGCCAATCTCTAACCTTCCTTTCATCAGCAAAATTATTGAAAAAACTGTTTCAACAGTTAAACAGCTTCTTAACAATGACAAACTGCTCTGATGTCTTTCAGTCCAGTTTCCGTGCTCACCACAGCACTGAGGCTGCCCTCGTCAAAGTGTTCAATGACATCCGCCTAAATACAGACTGTGGAAGAACCACAGTGTTGGTTCTGTTGGACCTCAGCGCAGCATTTGACACTGTTGACCAGGATATATTATTGAGGCGACTGGAGAGCTGGGTCGGACTCTGGTACGGTACTTAATTGGTTCGAATCCTACCTAAAGAACATGGATTTCTTTGTGTCAATAGGGAACTTCTAATCAGAGAGGACAAAAGTCACATGTGGAGCACCTCAAGGTTCAAGGGGAGACGTCCCTAATCCTAAACCTTAAAAGTTCATCCATGTTTATTGCAATTTGCAGCATATATGTCTTCTGCCAGGGTCCGAGCGCCAAAAACCCTTTATTCATTTACGTCAATAAATCTTTTTAATTGCTGCTCTGTTTTTGTGAGTCTCTCCAGGTTGAAATGCATTTATAGGTAAAAACCAGCCAGTGAGAAAGTCTGCAGTCAGTCAAAGAGAGACATTTTGCTGTTGCAAACATAGTGCAGTGATGTATTCGATAGCCACAGTTAGTCATGAAACGCAGGCCAAAATGATATACAGCATCCAATTTTTTTTAGAGTGCTGGGCTGAAGAGTTCATAAGTAACAGATCTCCATAGTCTATCAGGAGGAGAATGGTTGAAAAAATCAAGTGCCTTCTGACTCGGTGTGAGAAACACTTTTTTTGTTTCTGAAAAAGAATCTCAATTTAAGTTTTAGATTGTTAACTAAAATGATTTAAAAGATAGATTCTCATCAGTCAGAATACCTAAATATTTGTAGCACTTGACAACTTCAATTTCAACCCCTTGAACAGTTAACTAACTGAGGAGGAGGGGTGGAAGCTGCTTACCATTTGAAAATAACATATTGTTTGATTTTTCTGCATTCAAAACAAGCTTAAGCCCAGCCAGATGGGACTGAACAGTGTCAAACGCAGATTGCAGCAGTTGAAATGATTGTGAAACTGAAGAAGATGAACAATAAATAACTGTATCATCAGAATCAGGGAATCTTATTTTCAGAAAGAGTTAGATCAAAGATGTAACATAGAGGTTCTGCTATAATGTCTGCAGCTGACCTCAAAAAAAGGGCTCGAGTTTGGCAGGTCCAGCAAATTTACAAGGATCTACCTGTTGTAGAGTTCTATGAGCCTCAGTTATATCAAAAGGGGAAAAACTAAATCCTTGAGTTGAATCATTCAAGTGTGCTTGAGAGAAATCTTGCACGCTTAGTCTCTGTGGAAGCAATGATTCAAACAAGGGTCTTGAGGAAATTAAATGTTCATTGAAACAGTTAAGAATAGCTTCTTTATCAGTTATGTTTTGTGCATCCTTGACAATACAAGTAGGTAATTCGTTAGTTATTTCATCTCTCATTGAGGATTTAATCACTCCAAAATTTCCTGGGATCATTTCAATTTTGAGTAATTTTATCAACATAAAACTGGGATTTTGCCTTTTCAACAAGGGAGGTAAAGTGATTTCTCAGTTTGAATACCAGCCAGTCATTCTGGGATTTAGAATGCCTGGCCTTAGCCCAAGCTTTATCTCGATCTATTGACAGATTAGACAGCAGTAAACCAAGGGTTATTTCTACCCTTTACTCAAAATTTTTGGAGAGGGGCATGTTTGTTAATAAAAAAGTTAAAAGCATCATGAAGTATTTCCAGAATGGAAAGTCCCAGAATATTGAGGCTTTGATTGACTGCTGCCTGTTGTTAATTATGACTGGCAGGTGGGCAAGCCAATGATGGTCCAGATCAGCCTCCAATGGACAGGCAGGCAAATTTCTTGTCTTTTGCACATCATATCAAAGATACAAAATGTCCATTTTGTATCTTTTTGAAGAAAAAGCTTGCAGGGATAAAAACAATGGTTCATCTTCCATTAAATGGTAATAATGCAGTTTAGTTATATGACATAATCAAAATTAGGTGAGACCTATAAAGCAAGACCAAAGGCAGTCCCTCATCATACAGTCCCAACTATTCAGGAGAGATTTGGTCTCAGAATAACTACTTTGACTCCTGCTGTGCTGAGGCAAGCTGTAGTGAACTAGAAAATTAATCTTGAAGCACAGAAAGAAAGATCATAAAAGAAAAGTAATTTTTAATGATATTAAAAGTTGTTGAGATCCACCAAGTGGACCCCATGATTGTACTTCTTTTCAAACTACAATTATACAGGATATCTCGATGCAGTCATTTGCTGTGTGACTTTGTCATAAAAAGGATATACTGCGGAAGTGTTCATAGACTTTAAAAAAGCATTTAACACTATAGATCATGGATAACTGTTTAAAAAAATGGGAGAAATATAGTAGGAATAGCATATTCTTGGATATAACACTGGATCAAAGATGTCAATACAAACAAATAAATAATGTGAATTTAGTAGTGGAGTACCACAAGGGTCAGCGCTGGGTCCTAAACTTTTTAAAAATTATTCTTAGTTTTTGCTTTACATAAATGATATATGTTATGTATCTAAGTAAATAACGTACTTTATTTATTGATGATATCACATTGTATTGCTCTGGTAATAGTTTGGAACCGCTTTTGAGTATGATTGAAGCAAAAATAAAAGTGTTAAAGAAATACTGCGACAGAGATAAATTACCACCAAATTATTGCACATGTTTAGTAACAAGTAACAAAATGATGTTAATCTCATGATAAACAATTTTGAAATGCATGAATTTAGATTTTTGGGAGTGATGCTTGACTGAAGGCTCCAACTGAAAATTTAAAAGCTAAAATGTCTTAAAACAATAGCCAAATAGAATATTTTCTAAATTTAAAAAATCATTTACATATTATACTTTACACATTATAGTGTTGCTTAATATTTCCATATATGAATTAGTGTGTGGACATCTGGGAAAACACTTATAAAACCAACACAAAACCTGTCTACATGCGTCAGAAGAAAACTATGGAAATTATAAATGGATCAAATTATTGTCATCCAACCAATGATGTATTTCTTACACTGTATACTTTAAATTTTTATGATTTTAGTAGAGCTTGGACCTCTGTTTTTCACTGTTTAAATAAAAGTAGAAAAATTATTTGGTAAACAAATACAGTGGGTTTATTGCTGAATTTATATGAAATATTTGTTCAATTAATGATTTTCTTTTTAATAAAAGAAAATTATTTTCTTTTATGAGTTGCTCTACAGACTCAGCCAGAGTTCTTTAGTGACCTTTTTTGGGAAAATATACAGGAAGCTGCTGCTGTTTTGATTTGGATTTAGATAAGAATGTATGTTATAAAAGCTTAGCTTCTACCTACACCATTTTTGAGCCGTACCTTATGTTCTTCCCATCGACAGATATTATTTATTCTCTATTTCTGTATTTATTCTGTTTTGTTTTGGTGTTTTTTCTGGGTTGTGTGTTTATTAATTTGTGAAAAGAAATATTAAAAATGACTGAAAATGAAATAATTAAAATAAATCATCAGTTTTTCACATCATCGCAGAGGACTTTGGGCTCTCTGCATTGGTTCAGTTCATGAAGATCATTGACTTAATGTCATATATCACTAATCATAATAGAAAACAAAAAAACCTTGTTTCTTTGATTCTTATCTTTTGTATTGTACATTATTTTTTGATAATTCTGCTGTTGCAAGATCAAATTGAGTCAAGCTTCAACTATTCCACAGAGGCCTCACATTTGACTCTAGAATACTTTGGTATACAGACATCCTATGTCTGAAACAATGCTCAACTATCATGGTTAATGACTGGAATGAGATTTTTCATGCCGACATCCTGTTTGGCTATCTCCAAACATACCACATTCTATTATGGCCTAACTGTTCTGCTGTAGTCTTGTGTGTCCAAGGACATTGTTCCAGAAGTTTGGTTGTACACTCCGGTGAAACTATCAAAAACCTAATTTTTGTGATGCCATATTCTTTTTAGAGAAAATTGGCCATCTCCTGGCAATCCTTCTAGTCAAGCACTACTTGTTCAGACTTGTAATTTTATGTCATGAATTTAAATATTTAACATGGTAACAGATGCATGTGTAATATATGATTTACCCTTTAAGTTTTCTTTTTAATTACCTGACCGCTGGACTGTTTAAGTTTAAGTGAATTTGCTTTGACTTCCACTGCTGAAAAGATTGGTGACTGTTTTAAATGGTTTTGACTTGGGATTTTGCTTTCTGGAATGATGCACTTCATTTTCATTATATATATATATATATATATATATATATATATATATATATATATATATATATATATATATATATATATATATATATATATATATATATAGAGAGAGAGAGAGAGAGAGAGATGCCCTCAGTGTCCGCCTCAGATTGATGGCTGGCAACAATTGCTTCAGTTTAGTCACTGTTGATGTGACTCTGCTGATCAGCAAACAGCCAAAATCCCTGCTTTTATAGAAGTGGTCACACCTGCTGGTGATCTGTTTGATTAGAACCACCTCTCTATTACTATCCCTCTGAAGCTCAGAGAAGCAGCATAAACGTAGTTTTTCCCATGACTGTGTAAACAAGGAAACTGCTGTTTTTTTATGTGAATTCTTTTAAAATGAGGGTGGGTGAAATAGTATGACCAGAGAATTAATGAATATAATCCTTAGGATTATTGTCTAAACCTATTTTAGGATTGAAGTTGTAAAGGCAGCAGCAATGATCACATGATATCATATGGTCTTCTTGTGTGACTTTCCTTTGTAGGTTCCATTTTTTTTTTTCTTTTTGTAAGTTTCAACAGCAAAATCAGGATGAGTTCTTTGTGAAAATTACAGATCTGTATTATCCTTCCTGCTGTCATTTTTATACAAATACAAGTTTCTTACAGTTAGAAGGTTGACAGGTTGTGCTCATGGTTGTGCAGCTGTTCAGCCTGATGTTGTCATGCACCATACTGAAAAAAGAATGCACCATTTTCTCGCTGCTTGTTTCCAGGTTCCAGGTAAAGCCATGCCTGTCTCTCTGCTGTGGGCAGTGGACGTGTACGGGCGTGTCTACAGCCTGTCCACTGTGGGACAGCAATGGGAACAGTGCCGCAATGCCCACATGGAGTTCAAGCGGGTGACAGCAGCTCAGCAGTGCTGCTGGGGCATTGCCTGTGACAACAGCATCTATATGAACATCCATGTGTCTGACCTGCCTGTCCGCTACCAAGAGGACACCTATGAAAATCAGGTGATGCTCTTTTACCACAGAGTGAGTCAGTCTTAATCAGAGTATTTATTTTTGAATTTACGGTACTTTTTCTTTTTTTTTTTTTTTCATTATTTGGAAATGTTCTTGCTATATATAGGTCCAGATACAATGAGGTATGCTGTCTGTGGAGGTCAGAAAACTAGTGCTTTTTAATTACTGTCTCAATCCAACAAGTGAGAATTAGTTTTATAGGGACTTTGCTTCTTTTTTCAGATTGCACGCTTCAAGTTAATAATTTTCAATGTCTTCTTTAGTGACTTCTTCCACAGAAAGTTTCTTTGAAAGTCTTGTTATTGGTGAGCTGTTTGTCAGCTAAACACATGTACACCATTAGAGACACTTGTTTAATTACTTGTTAACATAAATAGACCACAGTGTACCCATATTCTCATGGCTATATCCATCAAGATAATGCAACATTTTCTCAAAGCTCAAATCATTTCAAACTGGTTTCTAGAACCTCAGAATTAGTTCGCTGTCCTCCTTTGGTCTCCAAAGTCACCAGATCTCAATCCAATAGAGTCCCTTTGGAATGGGGTGGGATGGGTGATTCACATTGTAGGTGTGCAGTCAAATCTAAAGCATCTGCATGATACCAACATATCACTATGCACCAATATCTCTAAAGAATGTTTCTAACACCATGGTAAATCTATGTCACAAACATTATCACAGTTCTGACAGCAACAGGGCTTCCTGGAGGTGTATGGACCGGTCTTGATTAGCTGTCAAGTCAATTCAAGTTTATTTGTACAGAACATTTCAGCAAAAAGGCAGGTCGAAGTGGTTTATATCATAAAAACATCATACAGTCATCAGATGTGAAGCAAGCAATAAACGTTACATCACTACACCCAGATTTTGGGTCTGATCACTACTTTGTAGTTCAAATAACTGAAGCTGCGTGCTGACTCTAGATCAGCACGCAGTTTTTCAACACTCTGCCTTCAGCATGTCATCACAACAGTGTTTCTCTATTATGCTTTTTACAACCGTTCTTAGGAGTGTCTGTCTCAGAAGTAGTTTGTATCATGAGCTCAGCAGACACACAGTTCCAGCAGGTGTTTGCTAATTGCTGCTGCTGCTCGTCTGTAGGGGCTGAGTGGGGGAGGCACGGGGGAGGGGTGCTCTGAGGCGGGAGCTCAGCTGCAGACTGCAGCTCCAAGGACTGCACTGAGCTTTGGGTAAATAGGCGCTGCTTGGTGAGAGCAGGAGTTTAGGGCGCCTGAATGGTTGCCAAGGGAGATTCAAGGATTTCTGAAACAGGCATGAAAGAATCAAAGCAACACTCCAGGTATGTTTTTGATGAGAGAATAACATTATAACATGATGTAAAGCTCAAAAAAGTCAATTTTACAAAATCTCCCCCTTTACTTTTAATTAGCGGCCCAAGCCCAATGTAAACCCAACATATTTTAAACTCCTACCAGTTTAAAATCTTTCCAGATCTCTGACTCTGCCCTCTGCTGGCATATTAGTGTAACTTCTCCCATTTTTAGCTTTTGTTTAACATCTTCCAGCTTCATTTTGTCACTTGTTAACCATAGGATGAGTCAAGTGGAAATTTTCTGGGATGTGTGATTAATGGGAGCGGAGCAGGGCGGGGCCGGGTGCACATTGTGCAGTGTGCTGCACTTGTTACAGTCTAATGAACTTCTGCACCTTATCTTTTCTCTTTTCTCAGCAAGGTAAGCTACCTCCTCCTCTGTTTAGACTAGAATAAGTAGAGTAACACAACTTTATATCCTGCATTCCCTTTGAGTTTTCTCTGGCCTGTATGTATTGTAGGCTTAATAAAAACTCACCACAAGAAGCCCCAACCCAACCGTTAAGCATATAATTTTGGCCTAACCTGAAGTGGAATTTCGGGTCTGGCTTGGGCTATAGTTCTAAAATCTAACTGAGAAGCATCTTTAGACCATGGATGGATGGATGGATAGACCGGAAAATGAAATAATTTCTGCCTCTTTCTCTTAGAGATGGAATCCCGTTGATGGTTTCTCAGACCGTTTGCTACCAAGTGACCGCTGGCAGTGGAGTGACATCACAGGCTTGCAGCATCAACCCGTGGACAGCTTCCAGCTCCCTTCTGGCAGCTGGGAGTGGGAGGGAGACTGGTTTGTGGATGAAAACTTTGAGGGAGAGCCCACAGAGAAAGAGGGAAGTATTTAGATGTATTTCTTTTCCTTTTTGCTCTTGCACACTTCTTGTCAATGATTAAAGTGTTTGTGTTTGCAGGGGTGGACGTATGCCATGGATTTTCCTGCCACCTACACCAAGGACAAGAAGTGGAACTCCTGTGTCCGTCGCAGACGATGGCTCCGCTACAGGAGGTACAAAGCCATGGACACCTGGGCTAAGGTGTGTGTGTGTGTGTGTGTGTGTGTCACACCATCTATGCAAGTTATTTTTTAGCTACAGTGCTGTGAAAAAGTTTTTGCCCCCTTAGAGATTCCTTCTGTTTTTGCTTTTTTGACACACTAAAAAGTTTTAGACCATCAAACAAAGTTTAACATTGGATAAAGATAACTTCAGTGAATAGAAATGGCTGTTTTTAAATGATGATTTCATTCTTTAAGGGAAAAAAAGCTATCCATATCCACCTGGCCTCTTGGGGAAAAAAGTAATTGTTCCTCTTGTTAACTCCTGAAATAACTGTGATTAAATTACATTTTTAGGGAACTGAGCTCAATTTCACAACTCAAGGCCAGGCCATATAATAATAATAATTTAAATGGACCCCTCCGGTCGATTTGGAAGATTCAAAAAGCGCAAAAACAAATAAATTCAAAATAGTGAAAAAACAAAGTCATTGATCTCTACACTGCAAAAACACCAAATCTTACCAAGTATTTTTGGTCTAGTTTGTAGTGCAAATATCATGAATGTATTCGAAATAAGACAGAACTAACTTACAAGCAGTGGTGGAGAAAGTACTCAAACACTGTACTTAAGTAAAAGTACAAATAAACTGACAAAAATGTACTTTAGTAAAAGTACCACTCTAAGTACTTGCTTTTAAAAATACTTAAAGTATTGAAAGTAAAAGTACTTGTTGAATGTATTCCCTAATGCAATAGTCTAGAATATCATTAAGTGTATGCACTGTATGCATATTTTCTTTAATACATCCATAGGGTTGTGCCATTTTAATGAACAATGCTGCAGATAATGCATGTTTTTATGGTGTTTACTCTCTGTGACACAGTTTACACTTGGACTTGTGATTCTGTGAATCAGAGCTGCAGAGTTAAATGCCAGAATAACCTTTACCGTTGAATGGGTTTTTATTTAACACAAAGCAAAACCAATGTGTTATTTTAACTACAGTAAACACAATCAAGTAAAAGTAGTCTGGCCAAAAAAAGTGACATTAGAGGCACACAAAGGAATAGCAGACACTGATCTTTTCCACTGACATTTCAACTAGTTTGTCATCAGCTCCAGTTAAAAAAATACTGTACATTAAACCTTGTAATGGGTCATCAATAGTGAACAATATTTTAATTTCCTGACACCATTCCATTTTCAAAACTTGGGACCAAAAGTCGTTTTTTGAACTCAAATAAATAATTTATTACTTTCAAACTAAAAAACAAAACAAAAGCAAAAACAAAACCACAATGTATGGTGGTTTATGGTGGTCAGATGTCGCGCTAGACTTGACTTTTTTCATTTTGACTAATGGTGTCAAAAAAATCCTATTTTTACCCATCGATTTTTAAGATGACAATAATGACATTTGCATTTCATTTTCATTCTGTTTATTACTATTCAACAAACTGAACAGAAATCCACATCGTGCTCATCATCAAGCTGAATACATGTAACTTTTTCTCTGCAGTGACGAAGTTTTGAAAGGTAACATTTCACTAACTGAAGTGATCAGAAGTCAACAAGACTCTTTGAATGTTACCTGATCCCACAAATACTCGCCTCAGTGGGAGAATCCCACAGCAGTGTCAGGTGGTTAGACGTGCTCCAAAGCCTCTTGTCCATTTCAATGCGCTGCTATCAGCTCTCAGATGATTTCGTTACATCCACAATGTTCTCTGTGCGTAAAGTTGAAACTGTCTGCACGTCGGCATCGTGTGGTCAGGCGGGTGTAATCTAGCAAAAATGACGGATGGTCATTTGATGTTTTTCCGTCACCATTTTAAAAAACCCATCAAAGACTGAAAATATTTGGTTAATGCTACCTGTGAATGTAACGTGTAACGCAACACATTTTTAGAAATATAGTGGAGTAGAAAGTACAGATACTTGATGCAATGTAGTGGAGTAACAGTCAAAAGTACCCATAATTAAATCTACTTAAGTAAAGTACAGATACATGAAAAATGTACTTAAGTACAGTAACGAAGTACTAAAATTACTTGCATTGCTTACAAGTAACTTTTCAGCTTGATATAGGAGCTTGTTTTAAGTCAATAATTCCTTTTAATATTGATTAAATACTACTAGTTATAAGTGAAATAATCTGCCAGTGGGACAAGGCATTTTAACTTATAATATGGGAAAAATGTCTTGTTCCACTGGCAGATTATTTCAGTTATAACTAGTACTTTTTCAACAATATTAAGGAATTATTGACTTAAAACAAGCTCCTATTTATATTGCCAATATACTTGTTTATTCCCACATGTGGTACACATTCTGACATTACACAGTCTAATATATTTAATGAATGTGTGTGACATATTTAATCTTTCTGATCAGCCATAAATGCACACTGAAAATTAGCAAGGTGAGGCAGAAAGTACTGTGCCTCACTGATAGGGGGAAATGCAGAGCTCCATAGGCACATGGGGCAACAGGTGCTCTTCTTCTATATGTTGAAAAGACTGAAAACAATTGGAAAAATACAAAAAATACAGTTGGAATAGAACCGTTCAAAACCACTCTCCTCCTTGGCAGGTTTTTAAAAAGAAAAGAAAAATGAGAGACAAATTTTTTTACAGCAGAGTGACAGATTTTCGTGGAGAATAGGTGCATGGACTTTTATACAAACAAAGGAGATCATACAGGAGATTTAATTTTAATTAAAAAGTAGAGAGATTGGCCAAGGAAGACATTCACATTTTAAAATATTTAATTTGACCTTATGTTGAATATTCTTATTTTTTTGCTATCTTGTTGAATATTATGGTATTGATTAAAATAACCAAATGTTTCAATTAAGGCCAAAATTGAAATACAAGCTTCTATTTTGGATTTGTACATCCAACTCCAGAGGAGTCAGTGCCTCAGCAGTCATGAACCTCACCGCATGTCACTGTTCTGTAGTATGATCTTAAACACATCATTAAAACTGGAACACCCTCCAATGTGGCTGATTGCAAACATTTCTGTAAAGGAGAGTGAGTCGAGATTCCTCAGTGGTGATGTGAAAGATTCACAACTAGTTATCATAAACTCTTGATGTCAGTTGTTGTTGCTAGGGTTACTTTTTCATATCGGGCCAGGTTGGTTTGGATAGTTTTTTGTTTTGTTTTGTTTTTTTTCTTAATGAATGAAATTTTTTGAAAATTGCCTTTTGTATTTACTCAGGTTATCTTTATCTAATATTACAACTGTTTGATGATTTGAAACATTTAAGTATGACAAAATAGCAGAAACTGTTTTCCCCTTTCAGAAAAAATCTGTAATGGGCAAACCGTTTTTTTTTAAGCACTGTATGTGTATACTTCTTTATTTACTCTATATGATCCTATTTATGTCTTGACAGATCCCCTCACAGCAGACAACTCTGCCAGATCCCTTTAGCGACATCAGCTGTGGAGGCTGGGAGATCAGCGAGGAGCCCAGGGGCCAGCTGTCTCTGTGGGCCGTGTCCCTGCAAGGGAAGGTACAGCTCACCTGAACACACAAAAACTAATCATGAACCACTTAATTCCTGGAATCAGTGGTAGTGTACTTCATTTCATGCTTAGCTTATTTAATCCAAATCAGGTTGTGGTTCTGTCCTGGTGTGATGATTTATGTTAATATTTAATTAATATTGTGCAGTTGATCAAAGAGGAAAAATCATACAGTGTTTCAGTGAGAACTTTAGAGAGAACAATAATTAAGGGCATATATGTCATGAATATTGTGCTTTTAACAATTTATATGAACTTTTCTTACTTCATGGTAAAATGATCACGTCAATTAACTTCAGTTAATTTAAAAAGAAAGAACTGGGTGAACAAGTTTAAAGTTGTGGTTATTTTCTTCACAGCTCACATGGTCAAAATGACCTGACCTTTAGATGTAGTCCACATTAAAGTAGGGTTGAGAACCTAAATGTTAGTGTTCTTCCCTGTTCTATGTTTGGGATCACTCTTCTGATGGAACAGCTTGTCATTGCACCATCTTCTTCCTGAATCATGATCTGTACTGTTGGCTCATTTGCGCATGCGCTAAAAGAAAGACTTCTGAATCGTTCTTAAATTGTACATCAACAAATCATAACATATTTATATTAATTAAAAATGTATTTGTTATAAGAGGACCTATTACCCAAGATAATGTTATAATTCTCTTAATAAGAACTGTCATCATTTTGTTCAAAGACTATAATTCAGTAGAAGATTATGTAGTGTGCTCACAGGACTGGACAAAAAAAGACCTTTATTTTTTAATAATTACATCTTTTATGAGATTAACTAAAGATGATGAACTGTACAAGACTTACACTAATTTATTACTCTATCTTTCCTCACGTTTGATTATTATACATGGGCGCATACAGAAAAAAGAAATAAAAATACCCTCCCGAAACGATTTCTTTTAGCACAAGCGCAACTGAGCCAACGGTACGGATCATGCTTCCTGAACAGATCGTGCAGTGTGACACACCTAATTGTGTCCAAGTTTAACTATCTCAATGTTTATTTGCTTTGAAATTGTGGAATTTGGAGGTAACCCTTCTTCTTTACTCCATCCACTTTTTTTGTAACACTGGTGTGAAAATAGCCCCACAGCATGATTCTGCCACCATCATGGTACTGTGTTCTGAGGCACCAAAGCTACATTCTTTTTCTTGTCTGACCTTTAGGACCTTTTTTCTGACAGGCAAAGAAGGAAATAATAGTTGAGCTTGAAGTGTTTGGCATAGGAACTAATTTTTGGTTGCCACTGTTTCAGTCTATGGTCAAGTTTATTTGTATATGACATTTCAGCAACAAGGCAGTTCAAAGTTCTTTACGCCACGAAAACAAAATACAGTAACCATTTATGAAACAGCAATAAACATTACATTTTGTCATACGCCATCATTAAAAACATCAACACACATCAAATATGTTGATCAATGTTCCAGTTGCTACTAATCAAAGGCAGCTGTAAACAGGTGGATTTTAGCCTTGATTTGAAGGAACTCAGTGTTTCGGCTGTTTTTGCAGTTTTCTGGAAGTTTGTTCCAGATTTGTGCTGCATAGTAACTGAATGCTGCTTCTCCATGTTTGGTTCTGGGGATGCAGAGCAGACCAGAACCAGAAGACCTGAGTGGTCTGGAAGGCTGATACAATGACTAAAGGTCTTTAATGGATTATGGTGCTAAGCCATTCAGTGAGTTATAAACTACCAGAAGTATTTTAAAGTCTGTTCTCTGAGCTCCAGGGAGCCAGTGGAAGGACTTTAGAACTGGGGTGATGTGCTCTGTCTTCCTGGTTTTAGTGGGAACACAAGCAGCAGCGTTCTGGATCAGCTGCAGCTGTGTGTTTTAATTTTTAGGCAGGCTTGTGAAGACATTGTTGCAGTGTCTAAAGACTGTGACTAAATGTCACTAAAGATAAACACACAAACGCACAGACGTGCGCACACACAAAACCTGACCACATCGGACAGTCTACTATATCCCTTGCTTCTGGCATTTTGTTGTCTCTCTCTCCTTGTTTTGCTATCACTCATTATCTAACAGTGTTTCTGCTGCCGTTTAGGTGTGGTTCAGAGAAGGAATCTCTCACCACAATCCTGAGGGCTCTTCATGGGTGGAGGTGCCTCTCCCTGGAGAGGTGGTCCAGATCAGCTGTGGCCCTGGGGACCTGGTCTGGGCGGTGCTGTGGGAGGGACACCTCATTGTCAGGGAGGGCATTAGTCGAGACTGCTTGAGAGGTACATGCTGAACTGTGTTCATGTACTGGTCATGTGTGTGGTTTTGTTTGAGAGCTGTGTTTCCTGTGTATTATAGGTACTTCCTGGGCAGTTGTGGAGTCTCCAAACCCTGAGGTGGGGACTATACATGTAGCTGTGGGAATTAATGTAGTCTGGGCTGTGACCAAAGATAATAAAGTAAGAAAATGACAGACATTTTTCTATAAATTCTTAATTTAAATGTGTTCTCAAACAATGTCATAAACATATTAACAAAAATATAAACCCGTACACTTGAATTTATGCATTTTTCCAAATGTTTCCAATTGCCCAACTGTGGTTAAAGTTATTTTACAAAGCACACAATCATTTATTCTGGTTTCAGAGGGGAAATGAGGCTTAAGACACAGACACAGACTTTACCCACCTGCTCCCACAAATATCAACAAGCTTTGTCCACCTGTACCTCAGGGCTTCAATACTTTTAAATTGTCTGTGGAAAACTTGTATTGTTAAGGTTTAGATAAGAATAAAATTAGGTATTATTTTGAAACTGAAACACCATCTGGTTTTGCAAACAGGAAGTGGTGTCTGTAGAGAACTACAGCTAAATTTGTCAGCAAAGTCTTTAAGCAATAGGATTATAAGCTAAAGACTCTTAATTAATGAATGAATGCAAACAATTGTGGGAATATAATCAGTTTTGAAGTAGTTTGAAGTAGTTTGTCACCCTGTTGTCTTAGGTGTGGTTTAGGCGAGGTGTTAACTCTCACAACCCCTGTGGTTCCGGATGGATCAGCATGGTTGGAGAAATGATCATGATCAATGTTGGCCTGAATGACCAGGTGATGCAACAAATCCATACTCAGTGTATTTAATTGTTTGGAAGAGAAATGTGAATTTGAATATCTGTTACTTTGTTTCTGCATATAGTGCCTTGTAAAACTAGTCATACCCATTTTCCTGATCCACATTTGTTACATCCATAATCGTCAGTGTATTTAACTGTGATTTTGTATGACAGACCAATACTACATGGTCCATAATGAGGAAATGGAAGGAAAATGAGACATGGTTTTCAAATGTTGTACAAATAAAAATATGGAAAATGTTGCATGCACGTGTAATCACTCCCTCTAAGTTAGGATTTTGTTTTCAGTCCATCGGTAAGTGTTTTGGGGTATGTCTCTACCAGATAGTGGCAGCTAAAACTCAAGCTTAGTCAGATTTAATGTAGAGTAACTCTGAACATACAGTTTAAAGTCAGATTCTCAGTTGGATTTACTTTGACAAGGCCATTCTAACATATTCTAATAAATATATATATATATATGTATGTATGTATGCATAAAATTGTTATTGTTGCTCTGGCTTTATGTTTCGGGTTTATCCCCGACCGGCCTTGTTTCTTAGTATTCATGATGCTGTTGGTTCATCGATGTTCTCTAACAAACATCTGAGGTCTTCACAGAACAGCTATAATTATATTGAGATTAAGTAGACTCTACATACTGATTGGGTTCGTTCTGAATGCAAATGGTTGCATCGGATTTTATTTCGGAGGATCAAAGTAAAGCGGGATGAAAACAATTGCATGACAGTTTTCTTATTTTTATTTGTAGAAAATGGGCTAAAAACATTGATTGTTTTATTTGGACCTCACAATTTTGTCCTACTTTCTGTTAGACTTTGTCTGAAAAATGTGGAAAAGTTCAAGGGTTGTGAACACTTTTGTGTCATATTATGGTAACTTCCCCATTTAAGGTGTGGGCTATTAGCTGTGAGGACCGGGCAGTGTACTTCAGACAGGGTGTTACCTCAAGTGAACTAAATGGTAAAACCTGGAAGGCCATCGGCGTTCCCCGAGATGGAGATCGATCCCACTCCAGTGCTAGCGCAAACAGTCAACATAGGTAAAGACATCCTCGAGGACCTAAACTAACATCTTTCTCTAAGTCGACAGACTTACAGTACATTATGATATTAAAATGTTTGTGGAGTAGTGCTAATTCAGGATTTAAATTCTAAGATCTTGCATCTCTCTCCTTTCCACAGTGCTGGTTGTTTTTTCTCTGGTGAGGTGCGGGCTCCATCGGTAGTAAGTGATGCTGAATTAGACATAGAAAATTCACCAGGGGATGAAGCCATCAGCAGTGTCGCAATTCCTTACCCAGACTCCTTCGTAGATGCCCCTATCAATGCTTTATCTGAACCGTGCACTGAGCCAGTTAAGTCCCACATCCCCAAGGTCACAAGCAACAGCTTTATCTCTGAACTTGTCTCTGACCGAAAACCAGCAAAGACATCTGGAGATGTTGAATCAGCCTCTCCTGCTGTCTTGGAGGAGGAGATTGTCCCTGGTGAAGGAGCAGTTGATGTTCTGTCCAGTCATGCTGTTACCTCTACTCAGCCAGGGAGTCCTCCTGATCTCCAGTGGAGTAACATAGATTTGGAGGAGGCGCAGACCCCGCACGTTCAGATGGGAGCCGTGGCAGACTCCACTGACTCTTGCAGTTTGTCTTCAGTGGCAACCTACACCTTCGCCATGGAAGATCAGTATGGGGTGGATGAGCACCCTCTGTGGGCATGGGTCAGCGGAGGAGGCTGCTCTGTGGACAGTCACTCTCAACTCAAGTGGTTTAACTGCTCTTTGAACACATGTATGTTATGTTGTGATATGACTCACTAGTAAACTGCTAGAAATATAACATCATTTATAATAGCAGTCAGCATTTACTCACTCATCATGCTCATGAAGACTGTATTAATTTTGGGCTTCTAATTTTTAAAGCATTCTCTTTTCGAATGACATGATAATACAAAACCCAAGTTCAGTGATTTATTTATTTATTTATATATATATATATATATATTTTTCCCCCAAACACAGTTGAACTCATACATACATGCTCAAATATATACATACACCTCCAATAATATTCAGGTAAATGTTTCTTAGGAAGCTGCAGAGAAACCACCTGAAGGTTGTAGCTATCACCAAGCTACTAATAATTCAGAACTGGTAGAACTAATTTCAAATGGGTGGACTCCAGGTGTGACCTGGGTTTTTAACTTAGTCCATACATTTCCAACAGGGTTGAGTTGCTAGTCATTCCATAAGCTTAAAGTTAGTGTGTTTATCCTTTCCAAACCCAGTTTTGATTTGTGGTTGGGATCATTATCATATTGGAACTGTGTTTAAAACTTTCAATCACCTGGCTGCTGCACTGTGGTGCAATTTAAGAATTTCAAAGTAGTGTCCTCCTTAATGATTTAATATACATTGTGCAATGTACCAACACCCTTATTATGATGCTGCCACCACCATGATTGACAGTCGATATAGTGTACTTAGGTTTGAAAGCCTCACCTCGACTTCTTTATTCCTGCTGATTACAAAACAGTTCTCCAGAAGACATTTGGCTTGTCTAAGTTTACAGCTGTGGATTTAATTTGATCTTGAAGATACTGATTTTGAGCAGGTGCTTCATTCTTTGTCAGAATATTTGAAGTCCATAATAATGTTAAACTTACTTCACTGTGAATAGTGACACTGGTGTTCCAGTAGCTTCTGCTTTATGATAGACCTGAGCCTATTAAAGGTTTAGGGATTATCTAGAAATGCCAAATAAATCAGCTCTGCTATTTCTGATAAGAGGAGATGTCAGATATTCAGCTGGAATTATGCCAGAAGCTAATAACTGTGGCTGAGGGGCAGTTTGCTAAGGAAAGTTATCCAAATAGTAGTAGCAGTGTATGTAAATATTTAGGCCTATAAAAATAATTTAATTTTATGTTGTATTATAATTCCACCCTGAAAAGCAGAATGATTCAAATGCATAATTAAAAACAAAATATTGACACTTGTGCTCATGATCAGTGCGTGTAAGCCTTACACCAGTCCTGTAAATGCAAAATAGTGTAATTATTCAAAACTTTCAAGCCTTCCTGAGGACTAAGACTTTTCAGCTGTTTTCTTACTTGTATCACCAGCTATGCTTCAGTCAGTCAAGTCCATGAGTCTGTCAGTATCTCCTGCTCAGACGGCTGCTTGGCGGAAACAAATCTTTGAGCAGCTTAGTGAAAGATCCAAGAGAGAGATGGATAATTTCAGACATTATGAACAAGCCATTGAACAGGTACACCCAGTAAACTGTGAAGCTTTCAGATCATAAAAAGTATCTTTTCATTGGCTTTGTTCTTCATTGACACCCATTTACTATTTGACTTGAATTCTTAACTATCTTGGCAGTCGGTGTGGGTGAAGAAGGGAGCCTTGCAGTGGTGGAGAGACTGGAAGCCGCACAAGTGGATTGATGTTCACTTTGCCCTGGAACAGTTTTCAGGAGTTGAGGGACACAAGGATGGGATATTATTCATTTATTACAATTACTATGAGGAGAAGAAGGTGAGAATGTAGAGTCAATAAAACTCTCAACATGAATTTGAGTAATTCATTTATAGCATGTCTAGTTTTTACTCCCAATTGTCCATGCATGTGTATAAGCTCTGGTTGCATTACATGAATTCTCAGCTCTCTTTTTCTAGACACTGACAATGTTTTCTATTCCTCTCCTTTTTCTCCTTCCTCTACCTTATCTCAGTACCTTCATGCTTTCATTAATGAAGTGACCATCCTGGTTCCTGTGCTCAATGACTCCAAGCACACTTTTGCCATCTACACTCCTGAACGTACCAAACAGAGGTGGCCAATAAGATTGGCAGCTGGCACAGAGCTGGAGATGTATGATTGGGTATGTATAACTGGAGAACAACATTGAAAATTAAACGTCTATGGCCATGTTCACACTGTAGCCTGAAGTCCAAATTTGAGCTGTATCAGATCTTTTCATGACAGTTTGAACAACATAGATCCGATTTTTACAAATGCGACCCAGGCCACTTGGATATATGGTCCTAAATTCAATACATATCAGTGGAGGTAGATATGTTTCAAAACATCCGTACTTGTATTTTGAATGCGAAGATCTGTGCATTGCGATGTGAGAAGTTGCAAATCAAAAAGTTGAACTTGTACAGCTTAATATGTACTTGTAATAAATACTCACATACATGTAAAATCAATTTGAGCTTGTGAGTAAAATTTTCACCTGCGAAAAAATTTCCACACATACAAGCTCTGAATGTGAAGTTGTAGAAAAGTAAATTACAAATGACATTTACGTTTACATGTCTCAATTTTCCCTTGACAACTCCAGGCCAGTGAACACAACTTCTCGCATCTGTTGCTAAGCACGCTCAACTCTCGTCTTGCACGTGACTTTTGAAACATTTCTTGTGGTTGTTTGTGTCAAAACTTATTTGTATCTGTAGCAGAGCAGGGGAGGGAGGGGAGTTGGGCAGAGGGAATGGGGTTGTCAGAGCAATGGAGTCAACCAATGTGGTTCTCTGCTCCACTGTCGTTTCTGCACAGTTCTCGGTGGGACAACAGCCGCGGTAAGTTCGTTGTTAAAGTCTTTATAAGCTCTTTTCAGCTTAGGTTTTTAAGAAACAGATTAACAAACTCCAACAGAACGTCCCTCTGCTTATCATGAGAACTTTAGAGTGAAAGTAAAAGTGTGCCTTTAGGCTAACGTTAAAAAAAGGAATGCTGGCACCTTTACCAAAAGACTGTGAAAGACGCCAAAAGAAAACACCTGTCAAATGAAATTGTATCTAACAGTCACAATCCTTCTGTTTTATTTAAAACCATTGATTTTGTTCTGAATGCTCCACATAGAGGCTGCATAGAAACCTCACCAGCTATATGTGAAAGCTTTTTACACTTTTTTTTGTTGAAAAAGTCACTTCTGTTAGGGCCCAGATCATACCCTCTGTTCATGATCCCTGTCTTTGTGCCTTGTTCTGCTGTTTTCTACAGCTTTGAATCTGTGACCTTGCTGTCTTTGCAGGAGGCGGTTAGTCATTTAAGGTCAGCAGGTTCTCCCGTTGATGCTATTCCACCTCAAATCTTTTACTAGCTCATGATTCGACTTAATTCCAATTTTTGGGGTCATGATTTGATTTAAAATCGATTTTCAATTCAAAATAATTTTTCATAATGGTTTCTGCTTCAATCTATAGGTGAACACAGGATCCTCATGATCTACTCCAGTCTGCTTTGCAAGGCAGAATAACAAATGGAGACATTAAAGTGTCTGTTTCATGTTTATGAAGTTTTAAATAAAAATCAATGCTTAAATGGAATTATTCCCTCCCTGCAATCTCCATTTTGGTTTTACGAAATGGTCGCGGAGACAGTGCCACACCTTTCTGCAGACAGCCTCCTCTGTGGACAACATTCCAATTTCCATCCAGAAGTTTTTAGCCATTTGACAGTCTTTGGTAGTTATTTAGTGAAGAATTGTACAAATGTACATAATTCCTCATCGCGTTGGATAAACGCTCCTTAAAAGTATTCATGTCTCCTGTGGATGCAAAAACTGAGTAGTGGCAGTGGATTAGTTGAAGAGAAACATCAACATTGCTGTCTCAGCGCATTTCTGCATTAAACACGGCCACAACCTTCTGACCAATCACATAACACACCTCACAGATCTCTGTATGGGAGGGTACGGTGTACCTTGGTTCCGCTGTAGCTTAGCTCCATGCATTTGCAGTGTTCCTAAAGTTCTCAATCTTCATTTGAAAACCATGCATACGTTAAAGCTAATGTCAAGCTCTGTCTTCCCGGGCTTGTTCTTCTGTCTTCTGGACAATATTAATCTTCCCTTCACCAGAGACTTCCTATCGTGTCTGGGAAGCTTTGGATTTGGTCAATTTGCAAATTTTTCCACTTACATCAATGGTCATACCCTGGATTTCATTTATTGTTCTGGTCTCACCCCCTCCAACTGCTCAGATGATGATCTACAGACAACTGATCATTTCCTCATCTCTTTCAACATTTCCCTTCGTCTCTCCATAACAAAGTCTCCACAACTTATTTTGGAATATTAAGGACATCAACATGATTTAAGCGCAATAAAACTTGGTTGGAAACATCATCAATGGTATTAGAGTTCCTTAATCTTAATCCTCCTAAATTATTATCTAAAATTTACAGGGCACTGTCCAATCCTCCACAGAGTAAACTATACAGGTCAGTGGACGTTCAGGATTGTTTTTGCATCATCTAGTACTTGCTCACAATGCACAGGCAATATACCTGACAATTACATCCAAGCATTTTGGTTCTGTCCACCAGTTCAGAGGTTCTGACACCGGATATGTGAAGACTTATCGAAGTGTCTGAAATGTAATATTCCACCCTCTCTGGCAGTTTGCTTATTGGCTCACTTAGATGACATCACCTTTGAGACAAAGTCAGTTCACATGATTTTTACTGCTTTATGTATTGCAAAGAAAACTAAACTCATGAATTGGAAAAATAAAAATTCTCTTAGGGTGTATTCACACCTGACACATTTGGTCCACTTTGAACAGATCAGAGTTTGTTTTACCAGTTGATCCGGACCTTTTGTTGGGGTGTGAATACACTCATGCGAATCCTGGTGCAGACCAAACAACCGGACTGAGACCCACTTGTTGAGGTGGTCTCTGTCTGCTTCCAAATGAACTCTGGTACAGTTTGCTTCTGGTGTGAATACAGACCGACGTTGATGCGAATAAACTACAGGAAACATACATCTTTTTGAGCTTCATGAGCCACCGTTGCTGGGCGTTATGGTTAAAATGAGCCCTTGAGTGTTATATGCTACATACGCTACTGCTGTATGTAGTGATTGTGATGAACTCGTACCTGATCCGTCATTTTCTGCTTAGCGATGCTGCTGCTGGCAGCGTGTTGTAGGTTAGGACACGCAGAGCATCTTGTCTCATTCAGCTTGCAGCAAGTCAACACATTCCAAAATTTAAAATATTCCATTGCAAAACCCAAGTTTAATGAGCTTCTCTTGACATTCAAAATGGTATTGCAGTTATAATATCAGCACAAATGTAGAGAGCAGGAAATCCATATTTGTTTTTTCCAGGTCTGTGATTTGTCCCACCGCCGTAATTTCTGTCAAATGGGAGCAATGATCGTCACAGGCTTGGCTTTGTTTACAAAATATGGCTCGCTTGCAAAAAAGCACAATGTGAAAAAACTAGAAAAAATAAAGTCCGCTTTTGGTCTGAACAAACGAAGTGGATGAAAGGATATCCCTGGTGTGAATACATGCTTAGTATTAACCCTCATAGAAACCTTTTGTTGGATCACATCAGTCTTGAGACACCCTCTGCCTCCACATCAGATCAGTCTCTCTGGGCTCCTTTGATAGGCTCCTTCACAAAGTCAGGGTGGGGGGTGGGAGGGGGGCTTTGATTTCATCCTGTGGGGCATTGTTGCTGATGTGTGTGTGTGTGGGGGGGGATATCGGGGTTTGGGGCACTGGGGGTGCCCTGAGGGGTGGGGCCGCAGGGGGTCTTGGGCGAGGGGCTATGGCCCTCACCCGGGGTGGGGTGGGGGTCTTGGTGGTTCTGGGGGATGACTTCTGGTGGCTTCATGTGGGCTTCTAGGAGGTCTGTACAGATGGACATAGGGATATAGGTTACTGGCCTGGTGGCCAAGCTGCTCCTGGATGGATTCGGGGTGGGCTTGGGGTTCTGGGGGTGTGTCACCCATGGGCTGGGGTCCCGACTGGGCGTGTGGGGCTTGGATCTTAGTAGGTATTTTCCCGGGGTTTTGGGTTGGTGCGTTTTACAATCTCCTGTTCACTTTCACTCAAGGTTTACCTTGAGTGAAACAGCATAGAACAAAACATCTGAACACCTACTCATTAACTGCATTGAAATATTATCTTACTGTTGGTTCTTTTCATTAAGACGGGGGGGGGCAGTTATTTTGACACCCCTGCTTGAGATTTCACCATCCCCTGTGTCGGAGTCTCTGGTATCTTATGATGTAACCTTCAACAACATTTCCTTTGAAAGGAAACCACTTGTGTGTCAATCCTCATGTTGAGCGTTGACAGACTTGCAGATTAAATACCATTTGGAGAGATGGATTTCATTGAGCAATCCAGATTTGTCAGTCTTTGCTTGCTGTCTCTTTTCAGCAGTGCCCTTGACCTATTGACTTGATTGTGGTGCTTTTCCCCATTCTTGATATCCCTTGCTTGGTGTTATGCGGGGACACTGCTGTTCCATGGCAAAAAGAGAGAATAAAGAAAAAAAACCCATAATAGCTAAGATTGGCTTAATCCTTTGCTTTATTGCAACAAAAAAAGGCAAAAATGTGAAGCTTTGTTTTGAAACAAGAATAATTCTCCCTACATTCCTTCCTCCGATGACAGGTATCCCTTTTTGGGCAAATTCAATTTCCTCAGAGCTCTTCTTGCCCAGAACCCTGACGTTGTTCTTCACGTGGCAACCGCTCCATAGACAGTGGCCAGTCTGACGTAGGGCGGCAGGTTGCTTGGTTCTCTGGCCATTCTGTTCTTTTGGTTAGCTCTGATTTGGAAATGGTATAAGCTGTTCTACTCCCTGAATCCCTTTCTTCTCAAGTAAAACTGTGTTTCTGCCTAATACCTGTTTTACTATGTCAGTGGACATGTAGTTGGGTTTTGGTACCACCAGAGATGTGCAGACCTGCTCTAACATGCCAACCAGACTGTTGTGGTTAACTTTTCTCACTGGTTTTACTGTCACATACCCTGACATTGAGTCCACAAGTACCAAAAGGTATTGCTCACCTTTTTTGCCTGAAATACCTATGGGACCTGGTACATCCATCAGACAACAATTCTGAGTGCCACACTGCCAGACAGGACAAATTTAAAAAAAAAAAAAAAAAAAAGGACATCAACATGGAAGCCCTCTCCTCTTATATTCTCTATTCTCGGAACTCTGATTCCTGAGCCTTCTTCCACCCCATATGACCTTGCATCTCAACATGACTGCCTAAATAACCTTCTGAACTATCTTACTCCTATGAAAACTTATTCTGTTACCTTCTCCCAATCTGCCCCGTGGTTCACCCCTGAACTCCATGAAGTCTAAATGCTGTCAACTTGAATGACTCCAAAAGAAAACTGGAATAACAATTCATAAAGAAATGTGTAAAACTCACATGGTGCAGTATAAGGAATTAATTTCTCAAACTAAATCCACTTACTATTCTGATCTGATCTGTTCCAGTGAAGGTAACTCTAGGACTTTGTTTTCAGTGTTGAATAACATTTTCTAATCACCGGATGCCTTTCCCTGGCACTTGTTTTCAGCGGACTCCTGTAACACTGTTAGTAATGCTATTTTTTAGGTTAAGAGTCTGGGTGTCATTCCATACGCAATATTAACAAGCTTCACCCCTGCCTTTCCCCAAACTCCACATCGACTCTTGTCCACAGCCTGGTCACCTCCCGCATCAACTGCTGCATCTCTCTTTGGTCTTCCTCAATAATCCCTCCATAAGTGGTCCAGAATTCAGCTGCTGGCATCATTACTAAAAGCCCCTCATTTCACCACATCTGCCCAGACTAACAGCAGTTCAACTGGCTCCTTGTCAAATTCAGAATACCATTCAAAATTCTCCTGTATACATTCAAGGTTATCTATAACCTTTCTGGTCCCTATCTTTCTGATCTCCTTCATATTTCTACTTCCTCCTGCAACCTTAGATCTTTCTCCTCTCTTCATTTCACTGTTCCTTCTGCTCACCTCAGTATCATGGGAAGCAAAACTTTCTTCTCCTTCTGCTCCCAAACTCTAGAATTCTTTACCTCCGGACATTCGCAGCACTACTTCTGTTCAAATCCATATTTAAGATTGCTTACTCACTGTGATTGACTATTCCTTTGCGATTGTTAATGTGTACTGTTTCAATTTGTTTGTTATACTGCTTGATTTGTACAGTGTCCTTGAGTGCTCTGAAAGGCGTTTCTAAATAAAATGTATTATTAGTATAAATTATTTGTATCAGCTTTTTATGCCATAGCTCATATTTCTCATTTTCTCCATGTAATTTTCTAACTAATTAGTCTCATCAGAGGGGTTTTACACCTGTTGTGATGTAAACAAAAAAAAAAAAATCAATTTTTAATTTTGAGAGAAAAGCAATGAGTAAACATTGATTAATTTTTAGTTTGTGAACCTACGTTCATGTTTCTGTTCCTTTCTGACTCTCTTCAATTTTTTTGCTCTCCAGCTGACTTTGTTGAGTGTTTCCTGCTGTGACTCCAGAGGAATCCACGATTCTCCATCCAAGCAGGCAATCTGGTCCATCACGTGTAAAGGGGACATCTTTGTCAGTGAGCCCTCCTCTGCCCTCGAAGCCATGCCTTACCCCACACCCTGTGATCAAATGTAAGAAAAACTGCCATACAGTGCCTGTAAAAATATTCACACCCTGTGAACTGTTAAGGTGAGAAACCCCAGTGTGTCTTTTTAGGGTATTATGGGACCGACCAACAGTAAGTACAATACTTAAGGGCAATGCATAAGTATTGCCCCTCTGATACCCTTAAATCAAACCCATAGCAATAAGCTGCTCTCAGAAGTCACCCAGTTAGTATATAGGGTCCACCTGTGTGTAACTTAATCCATTATAATGGTGCACTCTGTTTGTAAGTTCCCAGTCAGAAAAACACAAAGAACTCCATGTGACGTCAGAATTCAAACTGGGAAAGTTAGAGTTTTGTATCCAGTATAGCTTTGCACATATATGGATATAGAATAGAATAGAAAAGCAATATCCATTATTGTCCCACGATGACGAAATTTCTGTGCAACAGCAGCAAAGTGGCAGGCAGAAAAACAGGCTTACACAAAGAATATACAAATATGTATAAAAAACAGAATAAAAAAGAAAAAAATACTGTACAGTAAGCCAAAATTTCAACATGAATACTGTGTAGTTGTACAAAATACTCCAGTTCAGAGGAATGTGCATCTGAGTTAAATTGAATTTTCTCTGTAAATAAAAGTTGACAAATTCAATTCAGGCAGTTCAGATGGTAAAATCACAGGAGGGTTTTTCAACCTGTCAACTGTGGCAAACAAGGCATGAGCATTGTCGATATTTATGGTTTCTGCAAAAAATGTCTCCCTTACATCACTCTAGTGATGAGTGACAGCTTCACAGCCTTTCTTTGTTGATTTCATAGTAAAACTGAAGTCGAATTTTATGCCATTTACGTTCAGCTCTTCGACAAAGGCTGCTTTCGTTTCTTACAAGTGGAGCATTTATCCATGGAAATTTCTTCCTACCAGACATAACCTTCACTTTAATCTCATGTGTGTTGCTACTTTGTGCTGAGGTTTTTTGGCAATCTCAAACTGTATCCTGCTAAGGATAAAGTGTGAAATATGATTTTTTTTCCTCCTCTTACCTAATGTGGTATTTTTCTCATCTAATGAAAGGGCAGCACCTCTCGTGATGGTTGCAGAGCCTAAGTCACCCGTCTCCCCATGTCTTGTCATGTTGTCTGTCTGTTTGTCCTGGATGGGTTGTACTGGAATTATAATTTCCCCTTGGGGATAAATAAAGTATTTTTGAATTGAATTGAACTGTTCATCGGTGTCAGTGTGGTGGGTCTGCACCTGTGGAAATCCACCACCAGCTCCTTGGTTTTAGCAGCGTTGATCAGGAGTTGGTTCCTCTGTCACCAGTCCACAGAGTCCTGAGGCCACTCTGTACTCTAAATCGTCCTCACCTGTGATGAGGCCGACTATGGCAGACTCATCAGAGAAGTTTTGCAGATGGCAGCGTGTGGAGTTGATGGAGAAGTCTGCAGTGTAGAGGGTGTAGAGAAATGGTGCCAGCACAGTTCCCTGAGGGACCCCCATATTGCCGACCAGCCTGTCGGAGACAGCCCTGTGTCCTCACATACTCACTGGGTGGCCAGTGAGGTAGTCTAGTATTCCACTGGGACATGTGGTGGTCCACTTCTGACAGCTCCAGCTTGTCCCTCAGAAGTCCTGGCTGGATGGTGTTGAAAGCACTGGAGAAATCAAGGAACATGATACTCACAGTGCTTCCAGGTTTCTCCGGGGGGGGTCAATGCTCGGTGCAGGAGGTAGATGATGGCGTCATCCATCCCAATGCCGGGCTGATAGGCGATCTGCAGCGGATCCTATGAAGATGTCACCAAGGAGCATAGATGTTTGAGCCTCTCGAGGGTCTACAGAATTTGCAACATCAGGGCACCTGGCCTGTAGCTGCTGAGGTCCTTTGGATGTTTGGTATTTGGTACCAGTACCACACAGGAGGTCTTCCACAGTTGTGGTACTTTCCCCACCTTCAGGCTCAGGCTCAGGTTAAATATGTATCCCATGATGCCACAGAGTTGATCTTGCGCAGCACCTCAGGAGCTTGGAGCTGATGCCATCTGGACCTGCAGCCTTTCACACCTTGATCTTTCGCAGCTTGTTCCTCACCTGAAGTGATGAAATCGACAAGATGGAGGTGGGGGAGAAGGTCTGTGTGATGGCGTCTTCTGAAGCGAAGGGGGTGGATGATGGCTGAGAGGTTTGAAGTTCTGAGAAGAAAATCTGGCAGTTGTTACAGATGAGGGGGATAACAGCAGGGGGACTGGGCTGGGGGAGGGATGGGTGACTGGTCAAACCTGTTAAAGAACTGGTTCAAGTTGTTCACCCACCCTAAGTCTCCTACAACCTGAAGTTTTGGTTTTTGGCCTGAAATTGACTTCAAACTCCTCCAAACCCCACTGATGTTGCTCTGCTGCAGCTGATCCTCCATCTTCTTCTCCATCTCCCTAATTTTCCGTCTCAGTTCCTTCTGCACAGCTCGCAGCTCCTCCTTGTTTCCTGATTTACATACTCTCTTCTTCTTCTTCAGGAGAGCCTTTATTTCAGGGTTGATCCAGGGCTTGTTATTCGAGAAAGACCATACAGTCTTTGTGGTTACAGTGTTGTCGATGCAGAAGTTGATATAGTTCATGATGCAGTCTGTGATGCTTTTGATGTCCTCCCCATGAGGAGCACAAATCTCTTCCCACAAAGTGGAGCTGAAAAAGTCCCTCTGAGCTTTTTTTTATTCTCTTCAGTCTAGTTCAGCACTGTACGTGTCACAGCTGGTTCTCTATGTACCAGGGGGTTTATACACAGGCTGCAGATGAACCAGGTTGTGATCAGAGCCCCCCAGGGGAGGGAGAGGTGATGAACTGTATGCCTCCTTGGTGTTGGCATAAAGTAGATCCAGGATTTTGGCATCTCTGGTGTGGCAGGTGACATATTGGGTGAAGGCTGGTAGAGTGGAGGACAGGGAGACATGATTAAAGTCCTCGGAGATCAGAAAGATGGCCTGTGGGTGCTTTGTTTGCAGTTTGCTGGTGGTCGCATGAAGGACATCGCAGGCTGCAGCAGCATTAGCAAAGGGCGGGACATGCACAGTTATTACAATAACGTGAAAACTCCCAAGGAAGATAGTGTGGCCTCATGCTAACAGCTAGCAGTTGAATGTCCTTACTGCAGAGTGTCTCTTTGATGGTTAAATGACCAGAGTTACACCATCTATGAAACACAAACACAGCCAGAATCCCTCCTTTCTTCTTACTGCTCTCCTTCGTTCTGTTGGTACGGAGTAAATTAATATATAGAATGTCATGAAAGTTTCAAGCATAGTCCATTTATTAGCAGTAGTATTACAGGAATTTGTATCTTAATAATAATAATAACAATAATAATACTAATAGTAGCTAGCACCAAACCAATTGGCAAATCCTAGTTGTCCAACTTTTGTATTAGAAGCTGATCTCTGAGTCTCTGAGATATACATAACATACATAGAACTGTTCTGTGAAGACCTTTAAAGTTTTCCAAAATAACGACAACAACAAAAAATTAGTGAACAGCTCCAGTGGGAAAATCTGTTGATAGGACTTCTAGTGTTACACTCAAGAAGTCTGGCCTTCATGGAACAATGTCAAGAAGAAAGTCATTGCTGAAAGAAAGCTATAACAAATCCTATTTGCAGTTTGTGCCAAGTCATCTTGGAAATACAGCAATTATTATAAAGAAGGTGTTCTGGTCAGATGAGAGCAGAAATAAATTTTTGGCCTGCATTCAAAAAATCTTGGGGGAAAACTAACTCTACCAGTGTCAACCAGTCAAAGTTTAGACCTAAATCCAATCTAGAATATGTGGCAAGACTTGCTGTTTACTTTTATCCAATCTGTGTGAGCTCAGACTAATTTGTAAAGAAGAATAGGCAAAAATCTTGATCTGTAAAAGCAGAATACAGCTAGAAATGTACCTTACAAAATTTGTGCCTCTAATAGTAGCAAAAGTTAATTTTACAAAGTGTTGACACAGTTGGGCTGAATACAAATGCACAACACCCTTTTTCGTGTTATTATTTGAAAAAAAAAAAAAACAAAAAAAACCCTTGCATCATTTCCCTTAACTTTACATTTATGCACTATTTTGTGTTGTTTTATCCTAATAGATTACATTGACGTTTGTGGGTATAACATGACAATGTTTTTCAAGAGGTATGAATACTTAAAAAAAAAAAAAAAAAAAACCCAAATACAACTCTTGATACAGTAGAGCATAAACAGTTGTGACTTTGCCATGAATTCTGATGTTTTACTTGTGCAGGTTCTGGCGGCAAGTCGGAGGCCACCTGCATTTAGTGGAGTGTAACAGCCTGGGGGTAGTGTGGGGCATTGGCTATGACCACACTGCCTGGGTGTACACTGGAGGCTATGGAGGAGGCTTTTTCCAGGGGCTGGCCAGCAGCACAGATCATATTTACACACAGACTGACATCAAGAGTGTCTACATCTATGAGAACCAGAGGTGGAACCCCGTTACTGGCTACACCAACAGGTGTTGTCATGCAGATGTTTCAGAGTACTTTATGTAAAGCAATCATAAGTTAAACATGCTTTGCCACATTATGGTTTAATCTGTTTAATAATCGTATTAAGCTATTTCTGACCCATTTCAATTGGACTTTCTTCATCTTAGAGGGCTTCCAACAGACCGCTACATGTGGAGTGATGCATCAGGATTGCATGAGTGCACCAAGACTGGTACAAAACCTCCTTCTCCTCAGTGGACATGGGTAATCTGATCTCACCACTAGTGATTATTTTTGACTGTTTAGAAAATGTATGACCACAGCTGCAGGTGTGTTCAGTGTTTCACTTCTCTTTACTGTGTCCAGGTGTCTGAGTGGGCTGTTGACTACAGCGTCTCTGGGGGAACAGACAGAGAGGGCTGGCAATATGCTGCAGATTTTCCAGCGTAGGTTTTCTTTTAAGCTATACTTTTAGTGACATCTTTCATTTATCTTATCTATTTCTTCTGCTTCTTGTGTTCACTCTCCATGTGTCTTCCGGTAGGTCCTATCACGGCTTTAAAACCATAAAGGACTTTGTGCGGCGCAGGCGATGGGCCAGGTATTTGCAGAAAAAGCATACTAGTGATGAGTACAGTATTTCATTTGTGGGTATATGGTTGTCTTAAAGGGATAGTTAAAACTTGATATTTGTATTTGTTTTGTTTGGAATGTTGTCGATGTCTTAACATAAGCTTTCCCAATCAATCTCATTTCCCCCACTGCATAGGAAATGTAAACTAACAACAACAGGACCTTGGCAAGAAATTCCTCCAATCCCACTGAGTGATGTCACAATCCTGCCTTGTGCTACTCACAGCAGCGTGGACACAGTTCCTTTGTGGGCCATTAGCAACAAAGGAGATGTCCTGTGTCGACTGGGAGTCACCCTATTGACACCTATTGTGAGTTAATAATGTCATTTTGAGATAAACCTCTGGAGGAAAATTAGTGGAACTAGATTACAGAAACCTGCTAATCAAATGACATTTGGCTAATAAAAGTACAGCTCCAAAAATTAGAATATCTTGGAAAAGTTCAAGATATTTGTCACTCACTTCAGAAAGGGATACTCCTATATTATATAGAGTAAAATATTTCAAATCTTTATTTCTTGTAATTTTGATGATTATAGCTTAAAGCTAATGAAAACACAAAATTCAGAATAATGTGAAAAAGTGAAATATTGGGAAACTCATAGTGTGACACCCTAATCAGTGGATTAACTCAAAACACTTGCAAGGTGTCCTGAGCCTTGTATGCCTCATTTCCACTGTCGTGTTCGGTGCAGGTCGATATGCTCTTTGTCCGTTTCTATTGTAAAAGCGGCTCATACAACTGACCCGTACCGCACCATTCCTTGGTCCCCTTCAGGACAATGGTATGGTAAAGTTAGGGCGGAGGTACTGGTGTCACACAACACAGTTTGGGTTTAACCCCTTGTGCCCAGTGAGAGACTAACTGGAAACACTCGCCTGAATACGCTGGACCACAAAGTAGCTTACTGAACCACACCGACCCGTGCCGTACAGCTAAGTGGAAACAAGGTGCATATGGTCTCTTACTTTGGATCAGTAGGGCACAATCATGGAAGACTGCTGGCTGGAAAGAAGTCCTGAAGACAGTCATGGACATCCTTCACAAGGAGAGAAAGCTACAAAAACTCATTGCTGAAGATGCTGGTTGTTCAGAGTTCTGTATGCTGGCATATTAACAGAATGGTAAAAATGGTAAATGTCCTGTACTTGTACAGCGCTTTATCAAGTCCAGAGGACCACAAAGCGTTTCACACTATATTCAGTCATTCACCCACTCATGCACACATTCACACGCTGTTGGTGGTGAGCTACTGGATTGTAGTCTCCCTGACAGAGGCGAGGGAGCCATGAACCGACGCCACTGGGCCCTCTGACCCCCACCAACAGGCAAAGTCAAATTTATTTGTATGGCACATTTCAGCAACAAGGCAGTTCAAAGTGGTTTACATCATGAAATTATAAAAACATCATAAACACATCAAACAGTATCTGGTTGTGAAACTAGTAACAAACATTAGATTTTATCAAGTGCCATCATTAAAAACATGAATCCACATCAAATATGTTGGTCAGTGTTCCAGTTATGTGTCAAAAATAGCTCTAAACAGGTGGGTTTTTAACCTTAATTTAAAGGAACTCAGTTTTTCATCTGTTTTTCAGTTTTCTGGAACTTTGTTCCAGATTTGTGGAGCATAGAAGCTGAAAGCTGCTTCTCCATATTTGATTCCGGTTCTGGGGATGCAGAGCAGACCAGATGCAGAAGACCTGAGTGGTCTGGAAGGTTGATACAATGACAAAAGGTCTTGAATATATTGTGGTGCTAAGCCATTAAGTGATTTATAAACTGCTAGAAGTATTTCAAAGTCTATTCTCTGAGCTACAAGGAGCAAGTGGAAGGACTTTAGAACTGGTGTGATGTGCTCTATCTTCCTGGTTTTAGTGAGAACGCATGCAGCAGCGTTTTGGATCAGCTGCAGTTATCTGATTGACTTTTTAGGCAGACCTGCGAAGACATTGTTGCAGTAATCAATGCAGCTAAAGATAAATGCATGGACGAGTTTCTCTCGATCTTGTTAAGACATTAGTGCTCTAATCCTGGAAATGTTCTTCAGGTGATAGAAGGCTGACTTTGTAACTGTCTTTATGTGTCTCTGAAGGTTCAGGTCTGAATCCATCACTACACCCAGATTTCAGACCTGATCACTAGTTTGTAGCTGCAATAACTGAAGCTGCGTGCTGACTCTAAATCGTTCCTCTTTATGTCCAAAGATAACTTCAGTTTTATTTCTGTTCAGCTGAAGATAGTTGTGGCACATCCACACATTGATCTGTTCTAAGCTTCTGTTCAGTGATTGGATGGGTTCAGAGTCACCTGGTGACATTGTAATGTAGAGCTATGCATTATCTTGATAGTTATGGTAACTAATCTTATGTCTTGTTATAACCTGAGCAAGTGGAAGCATATAGATATTGAATAGAAGGGGTCCCAAGATTGAACCTTGGGGTACTCCACATGTGACTTTTGTCCTCTCTGATAAGTTCCCTATTGACACACAGAAATCCATGTTCTTTAGGTAGGATTTGAACCAATTAAGTACTGTATCCGTGAGTCGAACTCAGCTCTCTAGTCGCTTTAATAATATCTCCTGGTCAACAGTGTCAAATGCTGCGCTGCGGTCCAACAGAACCAACACTGTGGTTCTTCCACAGTCTGTATTTATGTGGATGTCGTTGAACACTTTGACGAGAGCAGTCTCAGTGCTGTGGAAACCAGACTGAAAGACATCAGAGCGGTTTGTCATTGTTACGAAGCTGTTTAACTGTTGAACCACAGCTTTTTCAATAATTTTGCTGATGAATGGAAGGTTAGAGATTGACCTGTAATTCTGTAATAGTGATTTATCCAGATTGTTCTTTTTTTATCAGTGGTTTGATAACTGCTGTTTTTAAAGCCTGGGGGAAAACACCTGATGAGAGGGATGAGTTTACTATTTGAATCAGGTCAGATGCAATGACAGGCAGCGCTTTCTTAAGGAAGGTTGTAGGTAGGATATCAAGACAGCAGTAGGATGGGCTTAATTGTTTCAGAGTTTCTTCTAAATTTTCTTGGTTGAGTTGGTGAAATTCAGTAGGTGAAAAAAATTAAGCTCCTCTGACTTCTCCCAGTGCTCCCAGTGCTATCTAGAAACAGTTAATCAGAGCCAGGAGGCAGGTCTTAGCGCTGTCAATTACCGTCTGAGTGGCGCTGCTTATCCCCCCCTATCCCTTCCTCTTTGCTCTTTGCTGCGCTGCAGCGAGCAGAGACTGTTGTGAATACTCAGGCTGGCTAACATGATGACAGATAAACGATTTTTCTGTAATGGTAAGTTGTTTTTCCTCCATTAGCACATTTAGCAGCGAGTAAATGAGGTTGACTGACAGCGCTAAGACCTTCCTCCTGGCTCTGATTGGTTGTTATAGGTCGGGAGTAGTGCAAAATTACATACTGCAGCTTTAATGATTGTGGTTTTAATGTGGCAAAACATGGAAAAGTCCATGGGATATGAATAGTTTTGCAAGGGGTTCTCACATCTTCCTGTCTGTATCTCAGGGAACGTCATGGCTTCATGTGGGGACGGACCAGCCTTTCAAGTCCATCTCTATCGGGGCTGCCAGCCAGGTGTGGGGTATCGCTAGGGATGGTTCTGCCTTCTATCGAGGGTCTGTCTCGGAAAAAAGCCCAGCAGGTCAGCAGGAGAATCTGTGAGAGTCTGAAAATCATGAGCTGAACACCACAAAAATGTGTCCGTTCTGTTAAAAGACCTAATGGTAATGAAATAGAGCAACTGATGCTGCTTCATCCTTCGGTTTCATCCAAAGATGGATGAAACCTCAACATTAAAAATGCTGTGTCTCCATCTGCAGGGGACTGTTGGTACCACATCCCATCTCCGGCTAAACAGAAGCTGAAGCAGGTGTCTGTAGGCAGGACATCAGTTTACACTGTGGATGAAAATGGTGAAGACATTGCCTTCGTGTTTACAGCTAAACTTTATAAACAACTTGACTTTAAAGAGAGCTCCTGAGTGTTTTTAAGAGGTACCTTTCTCTGATCATGTGTAGGTAACCTTTGGTACCGACAGGGAGTGACCCCCAGCTACCCTCAGGGCTCCTCCTGGGAGCACATCTCGAACAATGTGCGCAAAGTCTCTGTGGGACCCTTGGACCAGGTGGGCACAAGGATATTTCAGGCCTTTTAGATGACACCCTGAAGAAAGATATAGTTGGAAAACCAGTGGATCCTGTTGATGTTTAGATTATATTGTTTTTTCTGTTTGTTAGGTCCTTGAATGAATGTTATTACATTTTCCGTTCTTAGCATGGATTGATTTAAATCTTTCTACTTGTTGTTGTAGGTATGGATCATAGCAGACAAGGTTCAGGGCAGCCACAGTCTGAGCTGTGGGACGGTGTGCCATCGACTTGGAGTCCTGCCCATGGAACCCAAGGGACAATCATGGGATTTTGGCATTGGGGTAAAACTACTTCGGGTCAACCTTTGTGGCACTAAAGGGATTTTATGTGATAAACAATCATAAAGTAGTACACAATTGTGGAAAGTAAAAGTGAAAAGATCAGGGACCTCCTGTATAAGGCGTGCGCGCGCACAAAAAAATGTAGCGCCACATTTTACACACAAGTTGGTATGTATAAAAATTAACGTGCTGTGAAAGTTTGTGTAAATATACGCAAACTTTTTACCTGCTGTGAAAATGTGCAGCAGCCATGCAAACTTCTTCAGTGGACAATAACAATCTACAAAGCACCAAAACTCACCTAAATATACTGAAATTCAGTGTTATCTAATCCTTGGAGCATTGAACCCATGTTATTTTTTAAACTTAATTGATGAAACTGAGGCACATTCATCTTCATACAATAAGGTAACACACACTCACACACAAACAAAATCCAAAAATAAAAATAAAATGATGGGAAAACTTCACTCGAATGTAAATAGTAAGTTTCCTCTGTTTTGTTACATTTAGATGTAACTGCGCATTGGTCTGTGCGCCAAAGTGCATGAAATTTATGTTATTTACAGGGCACTTTAAGAAAACTGAGTCGGATCAGCAGATTAACTCCAAACATGTCAGGTTTGATGATTATTAAGGTGAACAGGTTGTAAACAATCACACATGTACATAAATGGCTACACAAAGATGTGCGTAATTGTGGAATGATGGCAGCTTTGGCATTGCTGGAGAACATCGCCAATGGAAGGATTCAGAGGGAGTGTGTGTTCAGAGATCAGACTGACCTGCTGGGACATGATGAGGAGTAGTTTATTAGCTGCTTTAGATTGCCCATGACCATCATCCTGGAGCTTTGCACAGAACTGACCCCCGCATTTCAGAGGGAAACTGAGGAGCCAAGTTCAGCCAGTTCAGTGAGAATTGGCTGACAGATCAGGAATATCATAATCATTATTCAGCTGAGCCATGCTGTAAATGTTGCCCAGTTATACAAGGTTCCCCTACATTGCAGCTAAACAGGCAGAAATTAAATTGCAATTTGCAATTTATGAGCCAACTTCCTAATGTAATTGGAGATGTCGACTGCACTAATATTACTATAAGGGCACCGTCTGGAAATGAATGCACCTTTATGAAAGCATTTCCATTCTATAAATGTGCAACTCATATGTGATGTGCAGTTGTGCCTAACAAATAGTGGCACATGGGCCTCGTTCAACACATGCTGTGGTATAATTGATTTCTCCACTCAATACAAATGATTGTATTTTGATTGTATTGTATTTTTAAATCCTGACTGAAAACTCATCTGTTCAAACAAGCATTTTCCCTTAGATTGATCTCTAAAATTTCTTTTTTGTTTTTTATTTTACATGTTTTACTTTTAATTTTATTGTTTTTTTTTTTTTTGTTTGTTTTTTTTTTTATAAAGGTGACCTTTTGTGCTCTGAAAGGCACCTATTAAATAAAATCTATTATTATTATTATTAGTTGTAGTTGGAAACAGACTCAAGCAGAGGCCGTTGCCATGGTTATTCAGAGGCATGGTGGGAGCCTTCTGAGTATTTATACTAATTTACATATGCATTTATAGGTGTGACAGGGCAGTCCATCTGGCACCAGCAGCTGCACTGTATTTCACGCAAATTGAGTTGTAGGTGTGCAGCCACATGTGTGCATGGTTTTATACATCTGAATTTTTTTGTGTGGTGCACTTTTCAAAATTTGTCCCTACGCTAATTCGTAGTGTGAAAACTGTGCACTCTTTATACGTGAGGCCCCAGGATACATAATTTTTAAACATTTCTACAAATAGAAATCTGAGAAGTCTGGTGTGGCTGCATTTCAAAGCTGCAAGTCTTTTAGGGTTTGTCTCTATCAGCTTTGCATGTTTAGAGACTGAATTTTCTGCCCATTCTGTTCTGGAAAATAGCTCAAACTCACTCAGATTGGATTGAGAGTGTCTGTTGACATCAGTTTTCACTTTTTGGCCCAGATTCTCCTTTGAATTTAGGTCTGGACTTTGACTAGGCCATGCTAGTATGTGAATATGCTTTGGTCTAAACCATTCCATTGTAGCTATGGGTCCGTGTTTAGGTTTAGGTTTGCTGTCCCACTGGAACATAGGCCCCTACCCTATTCTCAAGTGTTTTCTACTCTGTTTTTAGCTTCATTTATCTTCCTATCAGCTCTGAACAGCTTCTCTGCCCCTGCTAAAGTAAAACATCACCTGATCTGGCAGCTGTGTTGCCAGCGTCTTCATGATGCTTGTACAAAAATGTGAAAGAGTTCACAATACAGTAATGAGAAGTGAATGCAAACACCTGAGCTACTTCAAAAAAATGTTTAATAGTATAAACATTACTTCAGTGACCCTGCAAGGATAAGTGGGTATAGCTGATGGATGAAAAAATTACTTTTACATTTGATTACGCACAAGCGTGAACTCAATTCAGGTTCATGTGGACCAGGAGGAAGTTATGAGATGGTGCGTTCAGGTCACCGCAGGTGAATTGTTCATAATTTTGGTGCAATCCTTTAATTTCATTGTTTATATGTACCTACTGTGGCCCCAGTAAGTGGTTTAAGTCACTGGAGAAAAAGTTACATGTCAAGTTTATTTGTATAGCACGTTTCAGCAGCGAGGCAGTTCAAAGTGCTTTACATCATAAAACTTCAAGCAAGTGTTGACCCCTTTACATGTGACGTCATGCTCTTTAGAAAACGGCCCACTCCGCCATGACGGATGTCAAAACAACTAATGTGCTCCCGTAAAGTTTGTCAAAAAACAGACAGTTTGTATCTTAATATTGCTTTTATATAGTTGATTTCTTTTTAAAATGGTTATAGGGTACTAGGTGGTTGGTTGCACAGACAAGGATGCAAACCAAACTTGTCATTTTAATGTATAACTTTTAATGAGGGAAGATGACAGTGATGGATAGTAGCTGTCAAGTTTATTTGTACAGCACATTTCAGCAGCTAGGCAGTTCAAAGTGCTTTACATCACAAAAACATCAATGAAGTGTACAGCAAAATAATCAAAGTCACCAAGCAAATATCAATGCATAAAAATCATAAAGATCATCAAGCAAAAATAATTCAACAATATTGATCAGTGTTTCACTTACGACTAATCAAAGGCAACAATAAAAAGGTGGGCTTTTAGCCATGATTTAAAGGAACTCAGTGTGTCAGCTTTTTTGCAGTTTTCTGGGAGTTTGTACCAAATTTGTGGTGCATAAAAACTGAATGGTGCTTCTCCATGTTTGTCAGTCGTAAGGACTGGCAGCATTCGGTGTATTTGCGGATTTGTAGCGAACACTTTACAAGGTAAGTTTCTCAGTTTAGCATTCACATACTTCATAATTAAGTATGATTAGTGCAATCAATGTTGCAATCATTATTGCATTATGGAGAAGGTACATGTCTAACCATTAGTAACCATGGAGAAAATGCCCCACCATTCTGTACCTTAGTATATATGAAAACAACTGGTGAGCATTTAGACTTTTGTACGTTTTTAAGTCTGCTCTGGTATAAGGGGAAACTCTGTTTATGACATAGTGATATACTGTAAATCATGTGGTGTGAACTCAAGCAAAGTTGGCAATTTGATCAACACATCAGGAGGGAGAAAGTATTGGTCGGTTTCTAAGCTAGCTATTTCTAACTTATACAGCTGTCTATGAGCCCCAACTAGGTGAACTACTTCCACAGACAAATTAACTTGACTTAAACAAGTAGAAGCCATGGCTATATTAGCAAAAACAACTTGGGAAAACAATCTCAGTCACTCTATTCAATGCTGCCGTTCCTCACCTCTGAAGTCCGTCATGGTGCATCCCGTGATTTAGTGACGTAGTTGCAAAGGGTCAATACATCAAAATCATTGAGCAAATATAATTCGAAAATATTCATCAATATTCAACGTAGTCCTGCTTCTCCATGTTTGGTTTTGGTTCTGGGGATGCAGAGTAGACTAGACCCAGAAGACCTGCCTGGTCTGGAAGGTTGATACAACAAGAGGTCTTTAATGTGTTGTGGTGCTAAGCTGTTCAGTAATTTATAAACTAACAGAAGTATTTTATAGTTTATTCTCTGAGCTACAGAGCTCAGCCAGTGGAAGGACTTCAGAACTGGGATGATGTGTTCTGTTTTCCTGGTTTTAGTGAGAACGCAAGCAGCAGCATTCTGGATCAGCTGTAGCTGTCTGAATTTTTTTTTTTTTTTTTTTTTTTTTTTTTTTAGAAACTGTTGCAGTAATCAGTGCAGCTAAAGATAAATGCATGGACGAGTTTCTCTCGATCTTGTGAAGACATTAGTGCTCTAATCCTGGAAATGTTCTTCAGGTGATAGAAGGCTGACTTTGTAACTGCCTTTATATGTCTCTGAAGGTTCAGGTCTGAATCCAACACCCAGATTTCAGGCCTGATCACTAGTTTCTACCTGTAATAGCTGAAGCTGCGTGCTGACTCTAGATCGTTCCTCTTTAGGTCCAAAGATAGTAACTTCAATTTTGTTTCTGTGTATTCATCTGCTTGATGAGTGATGGCACCATGTGGATTCAGCTTGTTGAATATTAATTAAACCGAATGGAAAATTAAATGCAATTGACAATGTCATTATTATGACTTTAAAAACTGATGGATAAAAATAGATTATGACAGGATTTTTTTTTTGACTGTCAGTCAAAATGATGGACAATGAAAAAGTCTAGTGCAGCCTCTGACTTAGACCCCGAACCACCTCCATCACTCTCTTAATAGACTTAAATGAGATGACCTGATAAACTGTCACATTGGGCATGCATCCATCCACCTATCCATCCATCTTCTATACCTGCTTCCTTGGCAGCTGGTGGATAAGCAGGTATACCTCACTTATGGGAAATTCAGAGTAATCAATAAACCTAACAGTCATGTTTTTGGACTGTGTAAGGAAGCTGGAGAGCCTGAAGAGAAGACATGCATGGGGAGAACATGCAAACTCTGTGCAGAGGGACCTACAGCTGGGATTTGAACCCCGGACCTTCTTGCTGCAAGGCAACAGTATAAACCTGTAACTACTATTTCCATCTCTGTGTTACCCCTTTCCAGGGTGGATGGGACCATATCACAGTAAGAGGGAACTCCTTGGAGCCACCACGCATCCATCTTTCCTCAATGACAGACCCATCTCCCAGAGCCCCTCGCAGCCCCCTCCCAGTCAGGAGCCAAGAGATCAGCAGCACCTTGTGCTCTTAAGCACACCATGTAGCCATCAAACACCCAGATACCTTTGTAATGAATTCATTTTTAGAGGCATTTTGACCTTTTAGGTTTAAAGTTGCAGGCAAGTTGTATCCAGGTAAGCTGAGCCAGTCTAATATTTTACCAGACAATCAACCTTGATAAATCTGTTTGTTTTATTCTGTGTTTTGTTCCTTGCTAATGGTGTTTGAATTTTGTTGCTCAAGCTTGATGCATTTTTTTTCTGTAGCTCAAAGGTGTCATTTATTGTGGTTGCGTGTGAGTGTGTGTTATTTGTGTCGATCTTATATCAAATCAAGGTAACAATGAAAAAAAAAATAAAATCATGTTTTTGTTTTGGATTTTTTTTATGAAATGACATAATTGCCCATCATCCACCTACCCCACAAATTTTATGTTGACTTTAGTTCATTCTGGTTTCATGCATATTGCACATTTCTGTTAATCCAATAAACCTTATTTCACTAATGAAATATTACTATGTCCACGAGTTATGTAGTATATCAAACTGAAATAGCTGATCCAAACAGCCAAAGATTTGGAAAGATTTGGAAATGAAAATAATTAAGATTACCTGGGGTGCCCAAACCTTTTCATATGACTTTATGTGAAGTAAGGTAAACCCCACAGCATGGTGCTGCCACTGTGCCCATTGCTAAACTTGGATATGATGTTCTGGAGATTTTCTTTGGAAGAGAAGAAATCTGTCTTCTTACCCTACTCTTGGAGAAATGTCCAAATTTTGACATTGTGGTTATTTTCTGAGGTTATTGAACCACCTTCTTTGCTTTATGGTACATATACAGTATAATGCTGTGGATCTTTTGTATCCTTCTGATTAATATGTTTATACAGTAAGATTCTTTTGATCCTTCGTAACATCTCTGCAAAATATGGACGCAAAATGAGCAGGAAAATCCTGTTTGGAATGCCAAACGTCATTACAGCTCAAACAGATTTATTATAATTGATGTGAGCTTAAGATTTATCCATATTTAATTCCACCAGGTTTTTTTGCTGCTTTTTCGTTTTTTTTTTCATTGAACAGCATAGTTTTTTGCTTGAATTACATAGCATATATGTTGTATGACATGAAGAAAACATTTTAAAAAGAAAGCTCAGAATCAAACTTTTGTTTATCTCAACCAGGCATTTTAACAGGGGCATGTAAACTTTTCATTGCCACTGTATATATAAGAGGCTGGAAAAAAGTCAAAGTTTGAAACCATGTTTTGTTTTGCTGCTTCTGTTTGTAGCTGATCGTTGTTTTTCTATAAAAGAACAACTTAGGAATTAGTGGTACGCCCTCTTTTATTTTGATGATCAGCTCAGGAGCAGGAAGACACATTTAAATGTATTGACAAACTCTGCAGGTCTCAGTAAAGTTTATGTATTCAGAGAAGACATTTTTAATCTTCATGGTGGCAGAAATCATGAAAAACAAGACATTAAGAGAACACCAGAGTTTAGACATAATACACTAAAGTATCATGAACTGCTTTCTGTTGACTTTCTGTCAATGGAGCCAGCCACTTTGAAAGGATATTTTATTTTGAAAAAGTTATTGTGGTGCATGATAAATATTTAGCTTTATTAACAGGGAAAAAGTGGATTACTTTAAAAAAAATGTGGTTAAATGTTTAAACTAAACCTTCCTCTTTCTCAGGAGTAGTTGCATCTGCATGTCTACTTCCTTTGGTCAGATAATGGGACAATGACTGAGCAGTTGTAAAGAAAAGATATTTTGGTTATTGTAATTATAAATATAGTATGGTTAATGTAAAGATAATGTATTAAGATAGAGTTTATGTTTCTGAGGACTTGGGTGAGTTTGGATGTTAGCTTATGAAATGGTTCTTTAATTACACTCTGATAACGACTTACTGTCTGACTCTGCCGAAGCATTTGTAAATGTTGATCGTGTCCTGATATGTGGCTGTTTTCTGTAAATAACAATCATCTTGTGTAACATAATCCAGTTGTGCATCAATTTTAAAAAAATAAAATGGTTGTATTGACGGCAATTATTCAAATAGTTTTTTCTTCTTTTCTGATCTTTTTTTTTCTTTTCTTTTTTTTCTAAAACTTTGGCATGAATGAAAACGCAGGAGAAAAAAAAGAAAAACACACTTTGAAGCTGATCTTAGCCAATCAGATTATGATGCAGAAAATGCTAATGCATTTTCGGCTTAATCATTATTATCAGGATGTCACACAATCTTGTGTAACAAAGAAATGCTGCTCGTTTATTCCCTCCTTTCTGAATGTGACAGTTATGACCAGAGGCTACACTCAGCAAGTTTCTTAACAAAACACACACACACACACACAGGGAGATCACAAGATAGTAGAAAAGAGAACAAAGTCCTTGCAAACAGCAAAAAAAGTTAGCAAAAGGGAGAGCCCTTTTCTGCAAGCACTTCACATTTTGCTCTGGTGTTCACTGCAGTCTTTTTGTCTGCTTTCAAATTCTCTGGTTTTGAAGATGAAAACCAGTTCAAGACTGCCCACCTCGTTACGTTCAAGCATGATTTACAGGATTATAGCCTATTGCAAAAATATTCTCCTCCCTTAAACAACTCCACTTTTGTCACTTTACAACCACAAGCTTCATTGTGTTTTATGAGAATAATGTTATAGACCAACACAAAATTACAATGATATATGATTTTTCAACAAGTTTTACAAATACAAATCTGAAATGTGTGGCGTGTATTTGCATTCGGCCCTTTGAATCAATAGTTTGTAGAACAAGTTTTTGTTGCAATTACAGCTGCAAGTCTTTCCAGGTATGTCTAACAGTTTTGCAAATTAACTCAAAATAAGATTGAATGCAGATGAAAATCAGTTTTCAAGTCTTGTCACAGATTGTAAATTTGGTTTATGTGCAGACTTTGGTCCAATCTAATGCATGAATTTACCTTGATCTAAACCATTCTATTGTAGCTCTGGCTGTAGGTTTGGGGTCATCGTCCTCTTTGAAGGTTAACCTCCACCCGTCTTAAGTCCTTTGCAGTGTGTAACAGGTTTACTTCCCTGATCTCCCGGCATTTAGTTCCATGTTTATTTTCATCAATTCTGGTTAGCTTCCTTGTCCCTTCTCAAGAAAAGCATTCCAACTGCATCATGCTGCCACCACCATGTTTCAAAATAGGGATGGTGTGTTTAGGGTGTTGTGTAGTGTTAGGATTTTTATTTGGGTGACAGCATTACATTTTGTTCTCATCTGACCTTCTTCCATGTTTGCTGGACCTCCTGTATGATTTGAGCCAAACTGCAAGCAGGACTTCTTTTGGCTTTCTTTCAAAATGGCCTTTTTTCTTGGTAAATTTGTGTCCAGATTCCTTCACAGAGCTTGCTGAGATGTTCAAAGCTTGGGATATTGTTTTAAAACCTAACCTTGATTTAAACTTTCTCAATGTTCTCTCTGACATGTCTTCTGGGTTCCTTGGTCTCCATAATGTTTGCTCACCAACGTTCTCTAACAAACCTCTGAGACCTTCATAGAACAGTTGGATTTAACATTGAGATTAAATGACACACAAGTGAATTGGTTTTGCTAATTAGTTTCATTTCTGAAGGCAGTTGGGATTTTTTTTTTAGCGGTATTAGAGTAAAGGGGGCTCAATGTACACCCCATTTTTAGTCTCCTACTTTCAAAAACTGTTGAAAACCACGATCTTATTATTCCTCCTCATAATTATACACTGCTTTGTGTTGGTCTGTCACATAAGATCCCAATGAAATGACATATTGCGGTTGAGATGTGAAAAAATGTGAAAAAGTTCATGAGGTATGAAAACTTTTGCAAGGCACTGTGGGTCAGCAGTCAGTTGCTGTAGGGCACCCCATAGCAGGTGTCTCCTGGTCCCCAAACCACTTTACAGTCCCAGCCCGTTAGCTTTCCTGGCCAAAGCTTTACATGTGGGTGAGGTACTGGGTGAGCCCGTCCTCCCCCTCCTCCTCCAGGTGCTGCTGGTAGCACTGCAGCAGCCTGGCAGCCCTGGCCTCTGAAGGACCCCCCTCAGAGGGCAGGCAGGCCCCCGACATGTCCAGGATGATGGTGGTCAAAGCTTTGATGTAGTTCTTAGCCAGAGTAAGAGTCTCGATCTTGGACAGCTTTTTGTCTGTCTTCACGTGCGGGATGGCTTCGCGCAGCGCCTGGAAGGCGTTGTTGAGTTTGTGCATGCGCTGGCGCTCCCGCTCGTTGCTCTCCAGCCTCCTGATGCTGCGCTCCTTGGTGCTGGACCCGTACATCCTGCGCCGTCGCCCGCCTCCCCCACCCGCTCCTCCTCCCTGTCGGTGCCTCCTGTCCCCGCTCCTCAGAGAGCCTCTCCAGGAGCCACCGATCCGGACCGAGGCCTCCGAGCCCTCCTGCTCACTGGAGCCAGGCTCTGTGTCTGGTTCGTTCTCTGGCTCCGGGTCAGACCAGGACCTCCTGGAGGGTCTCACAGCCTTATCTTTGGACTTCATGCTGCTGCTTCCACTGACCTTTCAGTCTTCAATAAAGAGGGTCTCCCAACTTATAAAATCCTGGATAGACAGACAGGAACATTAAGACAAAAAACCAGTTGAATTATTTGCAGAATTTCATATACAAAAGTAAAATTGTGACATTGAGTCCAAGGCTTCCATTCCAGTTCTCCCCTCTGGGATCGGATCCCTGAATACCTCAGCATGGCTGACAGTTCTCTAAACTCGAGATCCTATTTTAAATAGAAATATCAACATTGAAATATGTTAGCCATTTTTGCTAATGGATTTATCTGGTGGTGTTTCCTTATCCAGTTTTTAAATTATTTATCCTTTTTATTTTTAATTCATTTTCAAACCTGTTTCATAAGTTTTACAAATAATTACTGTATAATTGTAATTTATTTACATTTGTTTTCTTCAGTGTTTCCTTGTAGATATAAGGTAGAAAATTGAACTCATATCTGTATTACAACTGTCTTTTGATTCATATTTGTCTTTTAATAAGTCTTTTACAGTAGCACCATCCAAGTTGAAGGAATGGAGTTTAGGGGTGGAAAGGAGTCTTATATGAATAGTTTTATGCATAAATTTAAAAGAAGAATAAACATCGGCTTTGATAAGTTGCACCATTTATTGATTTATATTAATATGCTTTCCTTTTTTCAGTCCTTCACCCCAGCCCCCAGGAATGTCTGTCATCCCTGGCATTCTCCTCAACTAAACCAGGACCACGTATTCAGTTCAGAAATCAGTTAGAGAGCTACAAAACATGTTCTGAAAATCAAAAACACTCCATTTTAAATGGCTAAAAGAATCTTTTAACATTCAACTCAAATTCAAAAATACTTTATTTATCCCAAAGGGAAATCAAATGTTGATGTAACTCATTTAGTCAAGGAGTTATTATAGATGCTGATGGCTGTGGGCAGGAAAGATCTCCTGTAGCAGTCCGTTTTACAACCAGTCTGAAGAAGCCTCTGACTGAAGAGACTCTGTTTTCCAATGACAGTCTCATGAAGAGGATGGTCAGGGTTGTCCATAATTTTCTTGATTTTATGTAAAATCCTTCTTTGCATCATCATCTCCAGAGGTTCCACAGTCGTCCCCAGAACAGAACCAGCTTCTTTATCAGGCTGTTGAGCCTTTTTAGGTCCCTGGCTCTGATGCTGCTGCCCCAACAGATGATGGCAGAGGAGATGACGCTCTCAGCAACAGACATCTTGCTGCAAACCTTGAAGGATCTTAGCTTCCTCAAGAAGTCCAGTCTGCTCTGTCCCTTCTTGTAGACGGTTTCACTGTTGAGTCTCCAGTCAAGTCGTATATCAAACATATCAAATCAGGTACATTTGTACTTAAAAAACATGAACCTACAAATAATTAGGTTGTTCAATTTTTTTTTTTAAATACCAACATAACTAAATAAAACTCATGACATTTGGTTCGGGCTTCTGGTGATGACACAATTCAATATTATCACTGGCTGCCATCTGGGACCCCTTCAAAAAACTTTAAATCCTTTATTTCACAAAATTATATGAAAGGTGCTATTAACTGATTTGTTGTCTCAGTGATTAATCCACTAGTCTGTTTGCCCATTTTTAGTGTTAAACTGCTCTGTGTGCTCCTGTATCTGATCTGACGGTGTGAAAAAGTCATGATGTTGCACCTTTTATCCCCTCACTTCTGAGAAAATGTCAGTTTCAAGGTTGTGCTCACGAAAACAGGAGAGGCAGCCAGCAGCGAGGTATCAAGAGTTTCTGGGTGCTTAGGACCCCATGTTGGGCCCAAGAGAACCTCACTTCACACATTCAGAGTTACTTTAATAGATCAGTATTTAGAACTAGTGCAGCTGGGAAAATGTTCCAGCAAAAATCCAACTTTTGTCAAATAGGTCTGGAAGTGTGAACCTTTTTGAACTTTTTTTTTAAGATATAATGTAACATGGTGCATTTTTTCAGAGTTATAGCAACAAATTGTTGCACACTTGAAATAATTACTGAATATTGTTAGGTTTTATTTACATGCATTCTATTTATTCACTTTTCTCTGAAACTTAGACAAATTAGTCAAAACAGCTGAACAAACACTTACCAGACAAATTAAATAAATTCACCATTTACTTTAAGAACAAAGAGGAAATGACGCATAATCCTGTCTGATTATTTGAACCCTAAAGCAGTCTTGGATTTATCCTGAAAAGCTTTATAGAAAAAGGTCCAAACAGCAAATTCTGCTGAGAATATTCTGGAACATAGATTAGAGCGCTTAGAAATAAAAGTTAGACAGTGTAAGCCCCTGGCCATCTTTCTACTACTGTTCCTCTTGCTGCACAACTGCTCCTTATTTCCCTAACCTCAGTTGCAATCACCTAACGGCAGAGCTGATAACGTCAGGAAGCCAGTTCACACAGAGTAAATACGAAAGTAAACGACCGTGGAAGTGGATTAGAAAAAGCAAGGTGAACTGGGAAGACTTACCGCTAAACGTCTACTGGGAAAGAGTCCGTTCATAAACAAGCGGCAGAAAGTCTACGGAGCGGAGCGTCACCGAGCTGCGGACAGAACTGCCACATGTGCGCTACCTGCAGCTGACTGAGGTACACGTCGCGCTGTTCAGCCAATCAGAGAGCCAGCTCCCTCAGCGTAGTCTGCCAACAACTGTCCCAACAGACTGCTGCTGCTTCTGAACGGTGTCACAGCAGGATTACATTGTAACTGCTGCTGCTCACAGGCTGGTTAAAGCTACCAGCAACTAGTGTAGCGATTCATATTTACTAATGTGTCCTGATAATAAAAACACAACTGGGAAAGAAGTTCTGATTTCCCATGCCAGATTTAACAAAGTAAGACCTTTTTAAAAGTTTTAAAGTTCCTATCTGTGTGTATTTTAGTTGATGACGTCACAAGAGAGGAATAGAGACTTCAGCTGGCATTGGTCAATACTATGGTGTTTCTGCTGCATATGAATTACTTTTGTGTGAGGGTTCAGCTCTGCCTGTTTCAGACAGAGTTTAAACGTAATGACCCTCTAATATGGCAGGAACATAAGGCTGTGCATCATGTGTCAACACAGTTGGGAGGCAAAATTGTATTACAAACCTGTGAAAAAAGGGGGGAAAGAACTAGAAATATAAAAAGGCACATACTCAGAAGATGAAAGGTTATTATATTGCTTCTGTTAAGTCATGGAGGTATGCACATGTACAATGTGGCTTTTAAGAGAGTTGATTTTATCTCAATTAAATATGGTTTTACAACAAAATAGCAAAACAAATTGAAAAACTGATCATTAAAAGTTGTTCTATAACTTCATCAAAATATATTCACTAAATCACATGTCAAACTCAAGGCCCACAGGCTAAATCCGGTCCACCATAACTACACTGCTCACAAATTTAAGAATATGACATTCTGATTCAACATCAGTGAATATTCCTCAAGACAAGTCTAAATGAGGCTCAGTAGTGTGTGGCCTCCATGTGCCTGTATAACCTCCCGACAACACCTGGCCATGCTCCTGATGAGACGGCGGATGTTCTCCCAAGGGATCTCTTCCCAGACCTGGATTAGAGCATCAGTTGGCGTTGGTGGACTGACTGAAACACAATGTCCCAGATGTACTCAATTGGATTCAGGTCTGGGGAACGGGCAGGCCAGTCCATAACATCAGTGCCCTCATTTTGCAGGAACTGCTGACACACTTCAGCCACATGAGACCAAGCATTATCATGCATAAGAAGGAACCCAGGGCCCACTGCACCAGCATATGGTCTCACAATGGGTCTGAGGATCTCATCCTGGTACCTTATGGCAGTCAGGGCACCTCTGGCTAGCACATGGAGGGCTGTGCAGCCATCCAAAGAAATGCCTCCCCATACTGACCACCACCAAACCAGTCATGCTGGAGGATGTTGCAGGCAGCATAACGTTCTCCATGGTGTCTCCAGAGTCTGTCTCATCTATCACATGTGCTCAGTGTGAACCTGGTTTCATCTGTGAAGAGTATAGGGCGGCAATGGCGAATCTGCCAATTTTGGTGTTCCCTAGCAAACGGCAGTCATCCTGCACGGTGTTGGGCTGTAAGCACAGGCCCTATATGTGGACGTCGGGTCCTCATACCGCCCTCATGGAGTCTGTTTCTGACAATTTGAGTAGAAACATGCACATTAGTGGCCTGCTGGAGGTCATCTTGTAGGGCCCTGGCAGTGGACCTCCTGTGCCTCCTTGCACAAAGGATGAGGTAGCGGTCCTGCTGCTGGGTTGTAGCCCTCCTATGGCACCCTCCATGTCTCCTGGTGTACTGGCCTATCTCCTGGTACCTATTCCATGCTCTGGACACTGTGCTGAGAGACACAGCAAATCTTCTTGCCACCGTTCGCAATGATGTTCTGTCTTGGATTAGCTGCACTACTTGAGCAACTTCAGTGGGCTGTAAAACATGCCTCATGATGCCTCTATGCGTGACAACACTGACAAAATGAAAAAGTGACTCAAAGTTCAACCAGAAAAGACCAGAACAGAGAAATGATCTGTGGTCACCACCTGCACTCTTTTACAAGGGTTGTCTTGCTAATTGCCTCTCATTTCCACTTGTTGTATGTTCCATTTGCACAGTAGCAGGTGAAATTGATTCACAATAAGTGTTACTACCTAACTGGTGACATTGATTCCACTAAGGTGGGACTGATTTGGAGTTACTTTGTTTTGTTTAGGTGTTCTCTTTATTTTTTTGAGCAGTGTAACTCTAGACTTTAGAGGGCCATATAAATAGAACCTTCAAGATAAGTTGTCTGCTCAAATATTATTTCATCAGTAAAGTCAAATCAGCTTTCATTTGTATACTATCAAATTACATCAATGTGAAAAGATGTTCAGTATTATTTAATTTTAATAAGTACTCACTGGATGCAGAGACAGTTATTTATTTATATTTTAACAGTTTGGTAAAGGGTAGTTTTATAGATTCTGCCACAATGAGCGTTTTTGAAACATTTATGATCTTGATGTGGCCCCAAATGAAAATGAGTTTGACACCCCTGCACTAAAACTGTAATCCACCACTCTTTACTTCACTATATAATTTTAACACATTAATTTGAACTTTGGTGTTTATATGATTCAAATTATTCCCAAAATGAACTCGTATCACTTTAAAACATGCAACTGTGCATGAAATTCTACTGGAGCAGAGTTGAGCTCAGCTTTTAGGAGCAGTGAGGCTAGTTGGATCAAGCAGTTAACATAATTTCCATTTTGGGTTATCACCTTTCATTTGAATACAGTCTTCCAGGCTCCACCAGCCAGCCCAGAGGAAGGCCTTATTTAAACCATGTCACAGTACATGCCCTCCCTGAGTTTTTGCACACCATCACTTCTGTAATGACATTGTAATGTAAACTAATGTACAATCCACTAGAAGTGTGAGCAAACATACCCAACCAAGAAACAAAACATTACTTTAGTAATCACTAATCTAATACCCTTCCACTCAGGGATGTGTTTTCTGAGTTAATCTAGCATTGTCTGTTTCACCTGCTGGCAGCTATTGGCTGTTGGGATTATTACCTCTAGTGTAGATAAAATGCAGCAAAAACTGCAAGGTGTCAGTTCTGTCAGATAAACTGACCATGTATTTAAACAAGCCCCAGCAGTATGTATGAATGGTGGCATCTGCAACACCTTATATGGGTAACAATTAAAAACCCTAAATAGGAAAGTAGAAGAGTTAAGATATTTTCTCCATCCAGCACCTACATTTGTACTGTTTGGATTATTCTTTATTGGCATTCCAACTTTACTTTAGGGCAAGGCACCTTCTGATTATCAAGACCCCACCCTGTGTACCTATGTAGTCTGTATGTGTTGTCTCAGATAGATCCACCCATCAAACAAAACACTTAAAAAGCAGAGGACAAAAAGCTGGAGGCTTTAAAACAGTTGTAAACATACAGGTTTGAATAGAATCATCGTAAGCATGAATGGCTTAAAGGTTTGGGGACTTTAAATGTCATGATTGTAGGGTGAGAAGCATAGAAGTACAGGAGGGCTAAAGTTGAAAGGCAGAGTATAAAGTGAAGGGATATTTAATGAAAGGTGACAAAACTTACAAAAATGTGAAGAATCCAAAAAGGCAACAAAGTGAAACACATCATGCTAGCACACATAACCAAGAGCTAACAGGAGAATCTGACAAAGAGTGGATGAAAGCAAGATGCTTAAAAAGGAACAATGCTAGAAATGCTAGATAGAAAACAGGCAAGTGATTACAAACGGGGTGGAGCTGTTAAGCTACCAAAGACCCAAGGATAACTGAGGAGGTCAAAGCAGCAGCATGTAACTTTTGTAAAATATAAGTTTTTTTACATAATTGTTAAAACTGTCAGTGTTGTGACAGTATCGTACAAGAAAGATAATCAGTTAAAAAAAAAAAAAAATCGAGCTCCTCTGACTTCTCCTTGTGATTCTACTATCATCTGCAGATATATACCAGTCGGTCAGAAACAACTAATCAGAGCCAGGAGGAAGGTCTTAGCACTCTCTGTCATGCTTGTGTACAAGCTGCTCACTTGTCACTCCTCTGCCTTGCTGTCTGCTATGCTACAGCTAGTTCCCTTCAATGAAGCCTGTCATGAAAGCTCAGGCTAGTTAGCATGGCCACCGATGAAGGTTGATAAACAGTTTTCCTGTAATAAATTGTTTTTCCGCCATTAGCACATTGAGCAGTACGTACATAAGCATGATTGATAGTGCTAAGTCCTTCCTCCTGGCTCTGATTGGTTGTCTCTGACCAGGAGCAGTTTATTTCTGCAGACGACAATAGTATTAGTGGGAGGAGGTGGAGGAGCTTGATTTCTTTCACAGATTATCTGTCTCATACCATACTGTCACGACATGGTGACAGTTTTAACAAATATGTAAAAAAAAACATGTAAAAGTTACATACTGCATTTTCAAGGAAATGATAGAACCCTAGCAAAACCAGTAGAACACACAGATAAGATCAACAATAACTAAACCAAACATGACTGGACACAAAAGTCTGCTGGAAGAAGCAAAGGCCATGGTATATGGTATGAAGTTTACAGAACACAGAAATGGTCACCAGAACCAGGGGGTTGACCTTGAATGCCTCTGTGGAGACAGGAAATTGAGAAGGTAGTTCTTGACTCCTTAGGAAGCACAGGAGCCAAAAGAGATTACTGGTCCTTGACCTCTCTGGGAGTTGATGTCTTCAAATCCCATGAATACAGGGATGTCTTCAAATCCCAGAGCAGGTGAAAGAGCTGGGTCATCCTTGACCCCTTGAGGAAGTTGAAGGGGTGGGGTTGTTTTCCACCTCCTCAAGAAAAATAAGAACGGAATATGAAATAGATGTACCTCTTGGCCAAGGTACAGTATACCCAGTGCTATGAGGACTTGTGGAGAATTCAGTGTTCTGAAGACTTGAGAAAAGGTCAGTGTTCTGGGGACTGAAGAAGAGGCCAATGTTCTTAGGATAGGGAGGATGGTGCCAGTGTAGGAGATTAATAAAGTTTTAAGTATGGTGATAATGAGGAAGCTATTTCTAATATATTGACTCTGCAGGAGATGATGGCTCTGGAGTCAAAGGCAACAAAGATGGTTTTGTACATGAATGAAATGCGAGAAAAGATGAAAATGACTGTTGTGATGGTGATGAAGTGGTGAAAATGATAAAAATTGGGGGAGGTGCAGGGTCTGTAGACAGCAGAGGAGAGGATTTTGTAAATGATAAAGGTGACGAATTTAGAGGGAATGGCTCAGAAGGTACTGGATAGGATGGAAATGATAACATTGATATTTACAAATCCATCTATTGTCTATCTGCTTTTCCTTGTTGGGTATCTTGCTGCCCATCTGCAGCTCACCAATTAACCTACCAATCATGCTTGGGGACTGTAGGAAGAAGCTGGAGCAACCAGAGAAAACCCATACATGCTCGGAGAGAAAATGCCAACTCCATGAAGAAAAACCTCAGGTCAGGATTCAAACCCAGAACCTTCTTGTTCTAAGACAATAGTACTACCAACTGCTCCACCGTGCATGTTTGCGAGTCATTTCTCCCAACCTCATGTCAGGTCTGAGAATTGATTTAGACTTTGGATGAAAGACTTGAATCTCTAATGAACATAAGAAACCTAGAGGAAACTCTTTTCCTCTAGGTTAGCCATTACACTACTTTGATGTAGGAAAACCTGTACTTTTATGACATGAAGATTTATCAGTTGTCTTTTATATTTAATTCGACATGCAGCAAAACTGTTTTGAATTGCTTTGAAAGTAAGTAAAGAAAAAATGTAGATAAATACGATGAATTGTCCAGTGCTTCACTATGTAGTGTAGAGTTTTATTCTTTTTGTGAGTAGGAGAGCATTATAAGACAACCATGTTGACTTAAAAATGCCTTTGTTGTTAAGTCTAAAAAGAAAACATATTCCAAGATACACTAACTTACAACAAAATGAGTGAGACAGTGTGGTGAGTAAATGACAGAATGTCTCTGTTGAATGTCTCTGTGACAGCTGTTCTTGCTGCCACACATCAGATAAGCAGCTGAACTGTAATTCTTATGTTTTATATACAGCTTATTTTTCCTTCTTAACATGAGTTTTTACATTGTTAATCATTGGACATTTTAGATTTATAACTTTTTGGTTGACTACTTGGAGTGTACACATTTAGTTAACTTCATTTGTCAGTCTGCTATATTTTGTTTAGTGAGTAAAATACAAAAGATTAATGCGTCTTTTTGTTTTTGAGTTACCAGTTAATTTGGAGTTGCTGCTGGAGTGCTACAAAGAAAAGAGTCCCAGCTGCATCAGTTCTCCTTAAATAGCTTAATCACCTAAGTGGGTCATACTGCTCTGTGATGTATGGGGAGGGGACATTTGGTATTTATTATTTGTTCAGTTCTTCCTCTACTTTGGACAGACAGTTCTGACCCAATTCAACTTTTTTAAGGTTACTAATTAGTATTATTCTAACCAATATTTGTCAAGTCTTTGTATGTTAGTTTGATAGTTAAAATTTACCCTTTTGCATCAACTGTGGTCTAATCAACCACTATTTAAGTTTCCCTCAAGTCAAGTTTAGTTAGTTGTTGGATTGGGATATGAGTTGACGACTTGGGAAGGTGCTTGACAGCAGGGGGCCTCCGAGAAGTTCGGGAGGCGAGTCTTTTCCAGGCCAGTCTGGCCAGTGGTTGGAATGTGTTTTTTTTTTTAAAAACCCAAGTGCATCAACGCAGCCAACCTCGCAGCAGGGGTGTTTCTGGAAATGAGGGAAATCAGGAACATGAGTGAGATGGATATCCGCCAGAGAAAGATGGGTGGGGTCTGGATGGCAGAATTTGGACGGTCTGTTTCCAGGCAGCCATCAGGAGAGGAATGAATTATTGAAACCAGAAGGCGTGGAGAATGAATGGATGAGTGGTGAATATGTCAGAGGGTGGAAAGGTTATGAATAGGTAAGGATCAGAGGAGATGGAGGAGTCTTCCATTGCCAGCTGAAGGAGATTTGAATCCAGTTTCTTGACAGAGGTTTAGGAGATGGTCTTGAGTCACTGGAAAGTCACAACAGAAAAAATCCTGGATGTTGAGGTAGGTCACCTTTAAATGAGGACAACAAGAGGTAAGTATAAAGTAAGTCAGAACAGGAAGAAATGCAGCGAACACAGAGGGCTTGAAGTTACCACGCAGAGCAAACACTCAAGCACTGAAGGGCTGGCTACAGACTCCCTTTATCCGCCTCCTGATGAGCTTGATGATTTGCAGGTTGCACACCTGCAAATCATCAAATCATTTGACGATCATCACATCATTAAGCAAATCATCACCTGCTTCTTTAGTTGATTTCTTTTATTGCATTTATGTTCTAACACTTTGCAAAAGTGTTAGAACATAAATTCTAACACAATTCTTTGCAAAAGTGTCAAACATTTTCCTGGTTCAGATCTTCAAACTAAGCTATTTCCAGATGAAAGCCACCGGGAAGGAGTCACATGACATTATGGTGACGTCATCGGTACGCTGTATTAATTTAGTGTTCTGTTAAATTGAGTATAATATTTTGGTTACAAGTTTCTTTTTCATTTGATTTATTTATTTATTTTGTATATTTACTTTGAGAAGAGTTTACTTGAGTTAGAAGTAATTGTTTAGGGGGTTTTTTTGTTTGTTTTTGTCACCTTGTGGGTGGAGCCTATGGCTATAAAAGAGGGCTCTGCTCCACAAGGAGGAAGTTTGAGTTTAGACTTGCCACAGGTCACACTGGAGGTGATGGACTTTTTGAGCTGCGATGGAGGTACTGCTGTTTTGTCTGTTTTTAACCTGCCTGGATGTCCAATGTAAATATGTTGCACTGCTGCTCAACCTTTTTTTTTTTTTTTTTTTCCATCTGAAGATGAGCACAATAAACACCATCTAAGTGAACTATGGTGTTGGTCTATCATCTTTTTCCAAGTCATAACAGGAAGAGGAGAAGCAGGAGAAAAGAGCAGGAACCACTAAAAAAGTGGCAGGCACAGGTGCACTGTGTGGGATTGGGTTAGCATTATGTCTATCCGTAGTATTATATTAACCTCTTAAGATCAAAGAATTGTGGTTCAAACCTTGGCTTTTTGACATCTGAAAACAATTACTAATTTTCCTTCATGATTTAAAAGATCAGTAGAGCTTTGGAGGTTGTATTTATTCCCTAATATTTGCTTTGATTTTATAAGCTGCTTGTTTAATAAACTTTCATTGACTGATTTTTAATTTTGTCATCAAATCCATACATTCAGTCGTTTTTGATTGTTGAAAAACAACAGTGTTTTTAAACCACAAATAAAATTCTTTTGTTTTAAAATTACTGTTCCACTTTTGTTCGTGGTGCAATCAATGAAAGGCCTTTCTAAACCAAGCTCCCGGGCTGAATTTCAACCCCAGCCCACCCCTGGTTTACAGCGACTGAGCTGTGAAAGGACAATAGGTTTCACAGGGTAACTGGGAATCAGGAAATTATTTAAGCAGGATGGAATAGGACTGTAATGGATATATATATATATATATATATATATATATATATATATATATATATATATATATATATATATATATATATATATATATTGAATTTAAGAACATGAAATAAAAGAGCCTGAAATAAAAACATTAAAGAGTTAATAAATATAAGTTTATGAAACAAAGTTGCTTTACAAAATAAGTGGCACAAAATTCATTATGCAGTGATGTGTATATATATGATTGTGTGTGTGTTGCAGCAGGGACTCTCTTAATCTTGTGTTGTAAAAAATGTTGCTTTCACGAAGGTAAAGTGATTAAACATTCCAAGTGGGCTAGCTGGATGAAAGTGATAAGCAGCCCTTAAACATTGTTGATTTATTCTGAATGCTGTCATGCTGCATTGTTAATTGCACCAATATACAAGAGTTGTAGATTAAGCAGTTTATTGTACTGAGTCAAAAATATTCTTTTTATATGTGGTTATTACATGTGTAAGTACTGCTCCTTTGAGTTAAGTACAGTAAATCGGGCACTAGGAAATTAGTTATTAACCTTTTATATGAATGGGAATTTGTGTAGAGTTGGAAAGTAATTGTACTGCACATCTGTGCAGGCTGGTTTTTTTCTTTGGAGGTTTCAGGGGGAGTGAGTTGTTACCTGGCTACTGTTCCCTGCTGTCATTGGTTCCCACTGTGACTGGATCTTCTACCAAGCCACACTATCTCCCCTTGCACCACCTATCCTGCACCATTTTTTTTTTTTTTTTTTTTTTTTTTTTTTTTTTGTTTCATGGAGACGCTTTGTTGAGAAGGTGGTAGAGCTTGAGTGCATTGAATTTATTTTTTTATTTCTGGACATTGAGGGTTTTTTTTTTTTTTATGTCTGAGATCTCAGAGGTATTTTTGAGGCCTTACCTTGGTTGAATTATTTGTGTACAAAAAGAAAGGACCTGATGAACTTTTATCATTTTAATGTTGAGTCAACCTGTTATGTGTAAACAATTTCAACATATTCCTTTCATTGCCACCAGTTTGTTGTCAGATGTGTTATTTCCCCAAATAAATAACACATCTGCTGTCTAAATCTTTGAGCAGATAAATAACTGACAGACTCCTCACTGAACCTAGAGTAGATACTCCTTCTGGTTTTTGTACTACATAGCTGTATTACAGAAAATAGCAGTAAAAGGGGTTACAATATGATGAGCCAGCCAGGAATTTGTTAATCATTGTCCACTCCAGATTTTCACATTCCAGACAATTAAGAACAAGAAACTGTAAATTGCATGGTCTATGCAATAAGTTTATAGACAAAGTTGTCTGTACGTAACAGGTATGCAACTTATACCAAGGGAGAGATAGCTGACTTCTTCAAAGCAAATGGAGATGTTATAAAAGTTATCAGGGCTCTTGACGACCCAGATTAACCCAAGGGAAGAACACTTGTACAATATTCATCAGACCGAGTAATAGCAAGAATCGATCCTGCCAATCTTGGCTATCTGCCAAGGCCTAATGACCCCAGTGTAATTTGCATCAGCATTTGTGTTATTCTGTCTCCTTCTGTCCTGGATGTCAAACTCAAAGGATGAGAAAGGATGGGAAACCCATCTCTGTCCTGTAGCATCAAGCTTTCCTGTCGTCATCATATATTTCAGGGGGTTATTATCAGGCAAGACAGAGAAACAATGCCCATAAAGAATGGTCATAGAACTTGTCTGTAACTGCCCATTTTAGGGCCAGAAATTCCAGCTTATGTGCCGGATACCTGCTCTCAGGTGGGCTTAAGCCTCTGCTGACCCTCTCCACCCCATTCTGAACCTGAGCCATCACAGCACCCAGTCCTTCCCCAGAAGCATCGGTCTGCAGCACAAAGGGGAGGTTATAGGCTGGATAGCCCAGTATTGGTGCTGTCACCAGTCTATCCTCTAAATACTGAAACCCCACTTCGCACTCATCCATCCACAGATAGGGTAGGTCAGAATCAGTGTATTTATGTGCCTTTCTCTTTTTCCTTCTGGGATCATCAGAAGTGAGATGGTACAAGGGAGCAGCCAGTGTGGAGTAACCTTTCACATAACGCCTTCAGTACCCTGCAAGTCCTAAAAACTGCAGGACCTCCTTATGATTAGTGGGCTTTTTCCAGTTTTTAACCCTCCTGATCTTCTCCGGATCTGTACTGATTCCCTCTGCAGACACGATGTGTCCCAGATATTGCACCTCCTTCTTCACCAACTGGCACTTTGAGGGTTTTAGCTTCAACCCATGTTCCTTCAGTCAATCAAAGACCAGCTGGAGCCATTCCGGATACTCCTGAAATGTTTTAGAAAATATTATGAGGTCATCCAGACAAATGAGCAGGTGAGTCAAATTTAGGTCTCCAAAGCAGCAGATCATGAGCCTCTGAAAAGTGGATGGGGCATTCTGAAGCCCAAATGCCATTCTCTTGGCCTCAAATAGACCCATGGGCATACTGAATGCAGTTTTGTGTTTATCGTGTTATGCCACTTCCACTTGCCAGTAACGTGATGTAAGATCCAGTGTGGAGAAGTATTTAGTTTGCCCCAGCACCTCTAATGCTTCCTCAATTCGTGGCAGAGGGAATGCATCACGTGTGCTGCAGGAGTTCAGTTTTCTGTAATCAATATAGAGCCTTAATGACCCATCTTTCTTGGTAACAATTACAACTAGTGACGCATATGGGCTTTTACAAGGCCAGATAACTCCTGCAGCTTCCATCTCTGTCAGGAGATTTCTTACCTCTTGCCACTGAGAAGGGGGGATCTTATGACATGGGAGTTGAAATGGCTTTGAATCCACCAGAGGGATTTCATGCTGCACAGTTTTAGTGTGGCCGTAATCCACAGAAATCTGGGAGAACACATCCACATTTTTCTTCACTAATTTCCCGAGTAGAGCACACTGGTCTTCGTTTTCCGCTGCTGCTCCAGCCATGTCCACCTCAAAGCTTGCCACCACTTGGCCCAGACTGAGACACACCCCTTCTTTCATTTCACTGTGGTGTTTGCCCCCTTTTTTGTCAGAGAATTCAACCACTTTATCCACTAAGAAGGCTGTGGCAAGCTGAGTGTTTGGTTTAATAGTAATGTTTTTCTGAGACACATTCATGACTCTGACTGGAGCATATCCCTTCTTTACATCTGTGAGCACATTAGCCACAAGTAGGACTTGGGGGAGCTGGAGTGGAGAAGGGCCTTCAATCAGTGCTGTATAGGTTTTTCTTTGAGGCCCTACATTAATCCTACATTTTAAATCTACCTCTTTGCCATCAGGGATACAGATAGCTCCCCCAGTGAAGATAGCAGGGCCAATCATGCTGTACATTTTATCTTCTTGTGTGTTTTCAACCTCCGTCACAGCAGAATGCCACTCTGGATGGCTCCCTTTTATCCTGTGGAGGAACTCAACCCCATAAACTACTTGTAGGTGGCTTTTAGATGCACAGATGACATTGGTTCTGATAAGCAGAGGCACTGATGAACGATATTCAGAATCACGGACAACAAAACTGGGGACAGTCATACAATGTTCTCCAAAGACCTTAAGTTTGATATGCCAAACACCATAATAGGGCACGTTTTGAGCTGTGGCACCTTCTATAGTTATTTTGGATGGCTGCAGCCTCTGCTTCTGAAGGTCTGGGTGACTGTGCCAGAAGCTGTGGGTGATGCTTGTGATTTGAGATCCAGAATCAATAAGAGCCCTGCATTTTATACTGTCTATCTCCACTTCTCCCTAATTTCTAGGACCCACCAGGGAGGTTCCCTCTGTGGGGCTTCTTGTTTGCCTATGGTTGCTCCTGCTACCATGGGCTGCAGGCATTTTTAAAGACTGAGATGAGGGCATGCTGATTTCCTCTGCCAAGGTTGAGGTAGAGTCAGGAAGTACTGCTTGGCAGAATCTGGCTATGTGCCTTTGTTTTCCACAGCGATGACATGTAACACTTGAACTGTGATTTGTGGAATGTACTGATGAGGGGGGTGTGTTTTGGGGCATCTTAGAAGATTTTATACTTAATTCCAGTTTGGACAGTTTGGCCATTTGCTCTTCTTGGCTAAGAGCTCATTTTCTGACAATTTGTCAGTTCAGAGAGCCCAGAAGTGCATTGTTTTCCTTCCAATCTCATATCACATGATATCTGCACTCTCTGAGGTCATTTGCACCTGAGTAAATGTCATCTTTACATTATGTTGTGGCTGAAACGTCTTTGTTTCCCTTGCCACATTTCATAACTCAGCCTGCAGTTCTCTAAAACTCAGTAACATGGGCTTCACGGGAGCTATTTGTGTATATACATGCTCGTCTATCAGCCCTCTTAAAAACTGGCAAATCAGTTTACTATCTTGATCTGGAAAGGGCCTACCACCCCTGTGGCTTTCTTCCATGGCCCGCAAGGTTGCCTCCACCACTATGGCATAAGAGCAGGCAGACTCACATGACCTCTGGCTCTGCTCATAAAAGTCAGCTAGGTGGTCTAAAGAGCCCTGTGCATCACTGTATTCTACCCTCAGTTCGTTAAACACCTTCTCAGGGGTCTGGTCACCGGGTGGGAGGTTTAGGAAAGGCCAGAAGAGCTTCCTGGTCTTTCCGTTGAGATGTCGAGCCACTGGAAAAGCAAAGATGTGCAGGGAGATCAATGGCATCCAACAGATATTGCATATCAGGAGTCCTGTCCTCCATCAGCATTTTATTGTCTGCATTGCCAGTAAAGACTTGCACATTCTTTATCTGATGAGTGTGCAGGAAGCCACCCTATGTTGCGTGGGAGAGGTGCCGACTGATGCCAGTTCTCCCAGATTTAACTGATCTAACTGAGGGTCAGGATGGTATGCACTGGAGTCCATGACAACAGGTGGAGGTGGAGGAATGTACGGGCAGCTCCTGAGCAGCTATATGTGTTAAGCTCCAATGAATATGGCTGCATGTGCTTTGATCCACTGGCCTGCCCAAGCAGACTGGTCCCAAGACCAGACCAGTGTGGTTGGAAACTCCATATGAGGCAAGCTGGGAACTAGGTATAGTCAAATTGGTGGTCCAGGTTGTTGTGGCAGATTTGTTTTGTGTTTGTGCTTCCCCCTGAATGGAATTCTGGTTGACCGTTGCAACTGGTTTGGGGGACTGGAATGTAAGTCTGGGCTCAGAGCCTGTTATAGACTATACAGCAGGAACAGAGCCACTCACATTTACAACTGATGGGGTCTTGTAACTCAATGCATGGGTCTGGGTAACTCTAGAGTTTCTCACCACTGGGGAAAACAGAGCAGCTGAGTAGCTTTCTGTGTGTGGCATTTGAACGCCTACCTGGATGGGTTGGAAGTGAGGGGTGGAATATAAATGGTGTAGGTAGCTGTGTGTGCTAGGTCCCACAAGCTGGTCTGTTCGGTTATTAACCACTGGAGGCTGTGTGCTGGGCTGCTGTGCAAACAGATCTATTTTGAAATTTATTAGAATAGCTTTGATGAACAAGGTAGGCTGATGAGGTCTTGGGCAGGAGGAGGAAGGGATGGCTGCGGAGGAAGAGGATACTGGTTACTATAGAAGGACAGATGAGGAGGAGGAAGAGTAGACTGCCCTTCATGTATCCATGGCTGTGGTTGTGTGTGACCTGCAATAGAACTGTGGTTCCTCTGCTGGGTCCCTGAAAGAGGTTCTGGGCTCAGTGGCTCAACTTAGTAATTATGCCACATGTTTCTCTTTCTGGTTCACTCTTAGATGGAATTATGGACACAGCAAACTGTGTATATGTGTACAGGAGTTCACCGTAGTGGGATTTTTTTGCGAGAAATACAAGTAAACAAAATTAAACACACTGCTCAGCACACCATTTAAAAAAAAACAAAACAAAAAAATATGAATGCATCACCACTGTAAGTACAAATATGTTTCAATACTTTATCACTATGACCCCTTTAAATGGTCAGCTGGAACAGTTTTCACACTTCAGGCCTTAGAATCAGAAAATACAACATCACCATTGCATTTCACATAAATCTTTAAAGGATATGCTGGAAAAGTGGTCTACCGGAATAGTCATTTTTCCAAAATTTTTTTACATTTTGGATGAGCCTCTCCAATTACCACAATCCAGGTCATGGCACCAAGATGTAACTTCATCTTTTAATCGCATCATCAACAAAAGTCTTTCTTTTGTAAAACGGAAATCATTTATGTAATGAACTGCTCATGTGACTGTGTGACATGAACATGTTCTTTTTCCACTGAGAGAAGTAGATGGTATTTTTTTCTGTTTATCAGGGGTAAAGTGTATTATTAATGAAATAAAGCGCTTCTCTTTCCCTGTCGCTCTCTCATTGTCACTGTTCACACATCTGTGATGCTGAAAACATACCTGCTACTTTTATACCTTAATTTTATAACAACATGAAGGTGAGGGAGAACCAGGGGATTTAATACTAGAATCGCCAATACTGTAACTACTAGTATGGCCACAAGAGGTCGTTTTGACCGCCCCATGTAAATCTCAATTAATTCTAATCCCTAAATTCCCTAATTAACCTTGCAAGTTTACAACTAAGATAAAACTTTTAACTGCTACACATTTTTAAAAAGAAAATAATACCAAAAATAAACTATTTTTAATTTAATAGACAACAAATATATTTCTATAAATCAATAATTTACTTTATCAAAGAAAAAAAAATCCTAAATACCAACTTTCAAATTGCCAAAATAGATGTAATAAGCGGGAATCAACAATTATGAAATAAAGCAGAGTACACAAATTGGATGTCAAAAATCATTAAAACTATTGACTCCCTTTCTCCCCATGGAATGTTTGTCTTATTTAGATGGAGTTAATGCTTATGAACTTACTGTGAATAAAATTGTTTTAATATTCCAAGTAAGCAATTAACAATATGAAGTGTAATAATCTCCCAAACACTACCTTTTTTCAAATAATATTTTTGGCTCTATTTGCAAGAAATCTGACAGGAAGGGGGCAGAGCGAAGGGGGAAATACATGTGACAAGGGTATCGAGGGCGGGACTTGAACTCGGGATGGCTGCGCCGAGGTCTGTAACCTCTGCATATGGGGTGCTTGCTTGTTTAAAAGTCTCACCAAAAAGTTGAAAAGCATTGTGTAAGAATTGCTGGGTTGCTGTCACGTGACCTGGATGATGCATGGAATTCAGATCGGGGGCAGGAAGTGATTTGCTCTGGTTCAAAACACAGAGAAATGGATGACAGCGAGCATGCTAATGCCTTAAATGAGCTGGCACAGACAAGATATTGCAAAAAATACATGTACATTTAGGATATGACCCATATAGTTTTAAGAAAAAAGATTTGCCATTTAATCTGGAGGATTTACCCAGCATGGAGGCCATTGACATAAACTATCTGGTGCTGCAAAGCTCGTATGATACAGTGAGCCAGATGAAAGCTTTCAAAAGCCTCAAAGTCTACAATTATTTTTGTTTCAGGTTGGGTCAACCGTTTCGGATCTAATGAAGCTTTAAATGGCTGTCGCCTTGTTTCTGCCTGGGTGAGTAGTGAGTTGTGCTATTTTAAGTAATTAGTCTATGATAACAATACTACTGCTAACACTAACAATGAGTTAACCACTGTTATTTATATATGCTTGGATCTACTTGTAAGTAATTTCTTTAGCTTCTGTAAACCACCCAAATATGTGCTGGAGTTGTATGTATATGTTGATGTTGAGTCATACAGCATTTCTCCAATGTAGGCCAACCATTATCAGAGATCTACAGAAACCCCATCAAAAACAATGCTTGTCTGTCTAAGTAATTGTCCAATAAAATATCTCAAAATATGATTTAATGAATACCATCCTTACCTGTTAGAAAGTGGTCGCTGCAAACTCTTGTGTTGTCCATTTCCGCACCTCCTGTTTTTAGTCGTAGATTGATCCACTTTTGTCATCTTTTTTCTGCTAGTTTTTAAAAATTAACTCCCTTGTGACACACTACTTTCATAACATGAAAAAAAAGGTTTATCTTCATCCCATTTAGAGCGGTTACAACAACTGTACATGGCATAGAAATTAGGCATTTTGACACTGAAACAACCAAAGGGAATGAGATTGTGTACTACTGCATTTACTTCCTGTCTTCCATCTGCATTTCATAACATCGACACTACATCATATGCAACCCATCAATAAGAAAACTGGGTTACATCATAAGTTTACTTCTGCACCCTGTGCATTCTCTCTTAGCAGTGTAAATTGTTACCTTGTATACCCTTTTTGAAGGGTCAGAAACTTCAGCATTTATAAAGCACTTAGTTTTACCAATGATCATCATTCCTTGTAAATGACTTGAATAACAAAAAAGACATGTAAAAAGTAGAACCACAGGTCTGTGAAAAGCAGCTTCCACAGAATCGGGCATACTCTGCGTTGGATGCTGAAGTTTGGGATTTCATAGTTGAGCTCACCAATTTCCAACATTTCTCTTGATTAAGTTCCACATTTCAGCAGCAGCTTATTTGTCTTGTAGCTTTAGAAAAACAAAATAAAAGAAGGTGGTATATTAGGCCATTAAACCAGACCAGGGCACCCACTGCACATCTTTCAATGCGGCACAGAAAGTTGAGGCCAACTTCCTGCTAGGAGCAGTGTGTCACTGTCACCTGTCCTCATCAGTTCAATGTCACATATTAAACAGTTCTATGCAGAGACCAAATTTCCCTGTTGAGCAGTTTATCGCTTTTAGTCCACATTGAGTCCGCCTTGAGAACTCGCGGAGTCAAGTACACCCTATTATGTGGGAGTTTATACAGTGAGAAGCTATTTATCTCAATGTAAGTCACTAATAACACACCGCATATGTACTTGCGTGTCACACAAATAATGGGCTCTTAATAAAAGATGCAATATAAATTAGTCAAATTAATGTAAGATTAAACATTGGTTTTTACCAGTGATGTTAATTCTCACCTTGTAATAGGTGAGGGTGGTCACGGTGAATCTGGGTGGGATTATGTCCCCCCTGTCCCCCATGTCATCTGCACCCATGCCTTTGTAATGGTGTTTGTCTGATGTTAATGGGCTAGAATTCCAACTGTTATTTTTCAGTTGAAGCTTAGTTTAATTTAGCATTAGCTTAGTACACATTCTAATTCATATTGTTTATTTCAGCTACCAGACAGAATCAAACAGAAAGAGAGAAACAGTCAGAAAACAGGCAGTCCAAATAATGCACAACCTTAGAACAGACTGGTGAGACATACTATACAGTACTGGACAAACTGTAAAGAATGTCGGGTGTGCTTCAGCATTAAGTCAAGGTAGCTGCCCTCCTGTGTCCGATCTCGCTCTCTGATTGGAGTGTCTGTGTGGATAAGGTGTTCCAGCAAATCCTCCCAAAGCAACATACAGTCCTACCTCACGTTAGGGGGCGCTGTAGAGTCGCTTTGCCATGCCCACTTTTGATTCCATTAAAATACTAAAATTCTAGTTGGGGGACAATTTTGGGTGAAGTTTGGTGAGTTTTCATATATGTTTAGGCCTCCAAATTAGTGCCTCAAATATGTTGAGGATCATAATAATAATAATAATAATAATAATAATAATAATAATAATAATAATAAACACTACAATTATGATAGGCCTTCGCTGCTTGGGCCTTGCACCATTTCCGCACCTGTCCACAAGGTGGAGGATTTGACGAATTTCCCAAATCCCCTTCAGTACAGTACAGTACTGTGATAAGTCTTAAAAGTTTCGCCGAAATTCGACCTTCCAGACAGGAGTTATTGTCACTTCCTGTTTTGTTGTGAAGGATTGGCGAGGATTTCCTGTATGCTGTTTAACTCGTCATGCGTGGTTATCAAGGGTTAGTGGATACAGTCTCTATCGGTTTACTTCTGTATGAATAAAGAGTAAAAGCATGTCAACCAGCAGCAAAACAGAGAGGGTGGGGCTAAGGCAGTATTACCAAATGATGATGAGAAGGTGATTAGTGCTGGTCTTTTATGACACACAGTTTCTTTAAGCCACAACCTTGTATGGGGAATTTATTTCACCTTGATGTTTCATGGCAAAGGGTCAGACTTTGAGGCTTGACCACGCCCACATGCTTTGATGTAGGAAGAAGTTTTTGATAACTTTTGACCTTCAATACTTCAAGACTCTAAAGACTGTGAAGTATGCATATGTTAAAACCTGTAGGAGAAGTTTGTTTAGATACAACATATGTAAAAGAGACAAAATGACTGCCTTGATCCAAAATGGCCGACTTCCTGTAGGGTTTGGAGCACGGCTCCAAGAGACTTTTTCATAGGTCCTGACTGACATGATACACGTGTGTTGAATTTCATGATTGTCAGTCAAAGCGTGGCGTGGGGCTGATTTTTTTTTTTTTTTTTTTTTAAAGATTACTAGGGGGCGCTGTGGAAGGATTAGGTCACGCCCACCAAATATTGGACTGTATTTCTATTGGGAGGATTGATCATGGTGAGTTTGATGCAGATTGGCTGAAATATGTGGAATTTTGAGCCAAAGGTATGGCAACAACGTGATGTCTTACTTCGCCACGACCTCCACTAAAAACTCTTTGTGCTTTAAAGCGAGTGAGACCAACTTGTTATCTGTCTTCTGACACAAGATCATCTTAATTAGGTCAAGGGGGTCAGAGATTGAACTTTCCAAGTAATAAAAGTTATAGCATTTTGTTTGCTTTGGCAAGTACTCCAAATTCGCCGCTTGGCCACGCCCCTTAAACATTTTGATAACTTTTACTGCCCCATCCCTTATCTGCAAACTGACCAAATGTGAAGCCGATAGCTCAAAATCCCTAGGAGGAGTTTGTTGAAGTTCGAGGTGTGTAAAACGTCCAAATTTGCCCTTTGACCCAAAATGGCTGCCTACATGTACATTTCAGGACATACCCCCAAGAGACTTTTTTTCTTGATTTGGGGTGTTCTACCTGTGTATCAAGTTTCACATCTCTATAATGTACGGTTTATCCTATCTCACTTTAGGGGGTGCTGTAGAGCAGTTTGACCCCGCCCAATTTCAATTCCATTAAAATCATTTAATTTCTCACGGGGGACAATTTTGGGTAAAGTTTGGTGACTTTTTGAATATGTTTTATCCTCAAAATAGCCAATTTTTTGTTTTTAAGAATAGGGAAAACTGCAGTACCGCACTCGTCCACTGGTGTAAGCAAAATTACAGCTCTGATCCAAAATAGCCGGCTTCCTGTTTGGGTTTGGACCATGGCTCCAAGAGACGTTTTTGTATGTCCTAACGTGTACCAAGTTTCATGATTGTCAGTCAAAGCATTGCTTGAGGATGATTTGTTAAAGATTTAAATTTGGCACTGTATAGGAATTAGGCCACACCCACCAAATATTGGGCTGGATTCCAGTAGGGGGCTTGATTAAGCTTGATCCTAATGAGTTTGGTGCACCTCGGCTTGAATTTGTGAAATTTTGAGCCAAACATGTTACAGCGGCGTGATGTCTGTCTTTGCCCAGCCGCCACGGACACACCCTCAACTGAAAACTCTTGGTGCTTTAAAGCAAGTGAGAACTACTTGTTATCTGTCTTTTGACACAAGATTTTGACAAGATCATGTTGATTGGATCAAAGGGATCAGAGATGGAGCTTTCAAAGTTAAAAAAAAGTGACTTTCTGTTCTGAGGTGGCGGGGCTTTGATGATGTCAGCATATGACCACATAGGATCATTGGGTATCCAACATAGATGACTCATACCAAGTTTGGTGCAGATTGACCTTTTAATGTGAAAGTTATAGCAGTTCAAATAGGCCAACTTTGAGGCTTGGCCCCGCATCTTTAATATGCTGAAAAACTCAAGATTTTGTTCACTTTTATTCCTTAATGCCTTAAGGGCATATTGACCAAGTTTGAAGCTGATAGCTCCAAATCTCTTGGAGGAGTTCGTTAAAGTTCGACATGTATGAAAATTCAAAAATGGCCAAAATTGACCCTTTGACCCAAAATGGCCGACCTCCTGTTGGGTTTAGGCCATACCTTCAAGATACTTTTTTTCTTGTTTTGGGGATATCTACCTATGTACCAAGTTTCAGCTCTCTAGGATTTACCAGTTGGTCTATCTCCCACAAATACTGGGGGTTAGGGCTGGGCGATAATGGCTGAAAAACATCACTATATAAGCATTTCATATCAGTGGATAGATAATTATTGATTAGTTGTTTTGTTTTACATATCTGAAATACTGCCAAACTGGTGACGTGAACTTTCCTGTTTTTTTCCACAATTTCCTCTTGAGCTGTTGTATTCATTTTCTCCCTCCACTCCACGCTGTTGTTTTTTTATTTTTAAGCAGTTATGAGCATGGTGGCAAAACGTGAAACTGCTTACTCATCAGGTTGTTGCTAGGTTACAAAAGACTTAGTGGCGTATCGGACGTAGTTTCTGTTGAGATTATGTGCCTATTGTGATATATATTGTTATTGATTTATTGCCCAGCCGTACTGGGGGTCCACTCTAAACCCTCTGACCACAGCTCCATATGTAGTGTGGGTAATCAAATAATCAAACCATAAATCTCCCCTGGTAGATTTCTTCTTAAACAGAGAAAAGTGTGAAACTGACTCTCCCTAGTTTAAAACTTAGAATGTGTGATAAATTTAGAAGCTACCAAAGGTGTACAGTGATTCCATTTACTCATATGTATTTTATGAATGGAGTAAAACAAGTTGAGTAAAATTATGGCTGAATTTGAGGGATCACAACTGTGGTTCCTCCAGCTCTCATAAGCAAGCAGCAACTTTTGGCTTTGATGTCCTTAAACAAACTGAGTGAACATGTGTATGAGTGTGAGTTGGCTAAGAGGTGGCTAATATGTGTTCTAGGACCACTCAAAATGTGGGATCACACAGCTGTTTACACAGTAGTGTTGGAGAGACCTGTAGGACCCACTGGAAGTCATTACTAGAATAGGAATTGGGTTCAGTTTGACCTGGTTCTTAAGTATTTCATGAGGTTCTCATGTTTCCTACTAGTATGGAAATGAAGGAATATGTTTGTTTTCTAATGATCACAGACTGGTCCTACCAGGTTCCTTCCCTCCTAGTGTACACTATATCTAATCAACCAAACCTCACCCAATATTGGTCTATAGAAACATTATCTGTTACTTTTTTTAGTTTGCTCAGTTTCTGCTTGCATCAGCTTTGAAGCCCACACTGTTTTGCAACAGCAGCTGATAAATTCTGAACTGAAGAACACATTTCAGTAATGAGTCAAGCTAAAAGGGCTTTCACAGGCATAACATTTTTATCCGAAACCATGCTGGTTCTATCACTATGATTGGCCTGAAGTTCATTCTGAAAGTTTATGTTTGATGCAATATGGCCTTCATAGTTCGGTTAGCAGCTGGAAAGGCACCGGGGATCTGTTATGCAACTATGTCATATTGAACTGTCACACGCTATTTTCTCATGTCATACTAATGGTAGTGAAAGCTGAATGCACTGTGCCACAGCCCTATGTGGATGTGATGTCATCAACGGTGAGTGCTTTGGAGCAAAGAGAGGGGAAAACAGCTGTTGAAATCCCTGACTCATAAAAGGGAAGGGAGGGGTTGCAGGTGAAGGAACTGAGACTTGGATGATTACTCAGTTGTTCCGTTTGGCCAAGGCTGACTGTCTGAAAGAAAAAAAAGCAGTGTATGTCACATTAGGTCATGGTGAAAGTTGGGTGGCCCATGGCTGAGGGGACATATCCAGATAGAGAGGTGGCTTTGACCAGTATGTCATCAAATCGCCACAGAACTCAAATTTTGTGTGTGTGTGTGTGTACTTGTATATGCTACATATAGAAGACCACTTTCAATTTATTTACCAATAAAAGGAGGTCATTTGTGCAAAGTGAGGACCTTTTCTCAGTCCTCACTTTTTTGTAGTTCTACTGCACTCTACTAGTTTGATTTAGAGGTATGTGTGAATGAAGTTTAGGTTAGGGTTAGGAATAGACTAGTAATGGTTAGGGTTAGGGAAAATGTTTGGGTTAGGCATAAATGTAGTTACTAAAATGAATGGAAGTCAATACAAAGTCCTCAGTTTGTATGGAAGTAAAAGGATGTGTGTGTGTGTGTGTGTGTGTGTGTGTGTGTGTGTGTGTGTGTGTGTGTGTGTGTGTGTGTGTGTGTGTGTGTGTGTCACCCACACTTTCAATCACAGTTCAAGGTCTGACTTGGTGATATAGGTGAGGAATAGGCAAGTTTTGGACAGAGAGCATTGCTCTGACCTGGGCTGAGAAGTTCACCCATTTTTCGGCAGGGAAACTGTGCTAGATTGTCGAGCACACTCCAAAACTGAGAAATCATCTTCCCACTGCAAGCCTGAAGGCAAAAACAACATCAGCATATTTAACACTTTCTTGAAGTGTTAAATATGTCATCTCTTCAACACTTGCATGTTTCTTTTTTTTTTTTTTTCATGAAGAGCCAAAGGGTTTCAGTTAATAATAGGATCTGATGCAGTAAGGTTACATTTTCATCTGTTTCTATAGAGGTGTTTTAGTTTCACAGGCTTCAAACCATTACAAGAGCCAATGCAGGCCCGGATTGGCTAATTGTGAGATTCTGGACACATGCAGAAGGACCGGTCTGATATTTGGGCCACGAGGACCTGTTTTGTAAATTTTTAAAAAAAAATCTGGCTGGTGTGCCGTCATGGCACTGGACAGACCCAGGGCCAGAGGTCAAGCCATGCCGGTGAAATGTCCCTGCACTTTTTTTCAGGTGTTACAATTGTTTAATTCATTGTTAACATGCCATAATGTGTTTTATCTAGCTGTGTTTAAACACACCATGAGTGTACACACATTAACATCGGTTATACACTTGTGGGTCAGTGACAGAGACATGCTGCTGGCCAAGCTGCACACTGGTGTGTGTTAGAATCATGGCAGCAAATTATTATTATTATTGGGCCCTGAGCAGTGAAAGAGCTGCAAAGGCCTATTGTAATTGAAGTTTATTATTATTATTATTATTATTATTATTATTATTATTATTAGGCCTGAGCAACTAAAGAGCTGCGAAGGCCTATTGTAATTGTAGTGCTTATTATTATTGGCCTGAGCAGCGAAAGCGCTGCGATTGCCTATTGTAATTGTAGTGTTTATTATTATTAGACCCGAGCAGCAAAGCGCTATGAAGGCCTATTGTAATTGTAGTGTTTATTATTATGATTCTTGACACATTTGAGGAGCTAATTTGGATGCCTAAACATATATGAAAACTCACCAAACTTCATCCAAAATTGTCCCCCAACTAAAATTTTAGTATTTTAATGTAATCAAAAGTGGGCGCAGCCAAGCGACTCTACAGCGCCTCCTAACGTGAATTACTGCCGGCCACAGGGGAACAATCAGGACATACAGGGTGGAAGCCATCTTGGTGAGGGAGCAGCCATCTTGACCAGGGTGCAGCCATCTTTGCCTGGCCATCGGGGAACATTTGGGACACTTCTGGTACACAACCACTGGTATTCAGGGCTTACCAATAGAGGGCGCCGTGGTTCAGTGCAGCCATCTTTGCCCTGGCCACCGGGGAACATTTGGGACAGGGGGGTGGTTTTTCAATGGGCTTTTCCTCAGCTCAAGTAAACTCTAAGAGGCTGAGAGCTGTTCAGAACCAACTGCCCCACTCCCCAAAATAAAATATTAAGAAATCAAATACGTTCAGAAAAAAAAAAAAATTAGTTGCCTCTGGTTCATTTTTTACTCATGAGGCTCTTGGGTGCGTACAGCCGAAGGACAAAGGCATGTCAAATGTTGGGAACTATGGATTTTGTTTTCTAGGCCTCTTAGGGCTGATTCGATGATGGGGTTTTATAGCGGTACCCCCCGTGAGCAAACACTACTAATATGGAGCCCATACCCCTTTCTGATCCAAAACTAGGGACCAGTGTGATGAAAATAATTTTTTTGGACCCCTTAACTTTGAGCTTGGTGGACCAAATTCGCAGTGAAGACTCTTTGGAAAGCCAATAATACTGTGCCAATTTTTCATTTTTGTAACTTGAAGTAATTGGCAAAAATGCCACAAAAAAAAAAAAAACATGTCCCTCATGGCCAGTGGGACATTTCTCTAACATTTTGACCTTTGTGACCTGGGTTTAGATTTTGACCCTTTCAAGCCAGCTGGCTGTGTGAACTCCACATATTTCATCAGTGGGATCATGTGGATTTGGCGAGCAAAGACAGGACGTTTCTAGGTGTGATACAAGCTGAATAAGATTGGATTTTTGGGCCTAAAAACTATGGACAAGTGTGACAAAAATAATTTTTTTGACACTTTAACTTTGAGCTACGTGGACCAAACTTGCTGTACAGACTCATGAATTACTCAGTAATACTTTGCTAATTTTGGAAGTTTGCAAGTTAAAGTGGCAAAAATGCCCAAAAAACAAAACAAAATGTCCCTTATGGCAAAAGGGACATTTTCCTTACATGTTGACCCCTGTGATCTGGGGTCATGTTTTCACCCACGGAAGCGACCGGGAGGCATGTACTCTCAGTGTTTTATAGTTGGGACCGCTCAAATCGCATGACGTTTCTAGGTGGTGGGGAAGCCAAAATATTTGCTCAAAAAGCTTTAATGAGCGTGAACTTTTGACCCTGCCACAAGTCAGAGTTTGAGGAGCCTGGCCATCAGGTACCATTTAGGACACAAGGGGGGAGGTGGCGGCCATCTTTGCCTGATCAGCTGATGGCCACTTGGCCTGGCCACCAGGGAACGTTTGGGACACGAGGGGTGGAGGCCATCTTGGTGAGGGAGCGGCCATCTTGGTCAGGGTGCAGCCATCTTGGCCTGTCCGCCGGGGAACATTTGGGACATGAGGGTCAATGTGGCGACCATCTTTGCCCTAATCAGTTGGTGGCCGTTTTAGTCTGGCCACCAGGGAACATTTGGGACATGTTGGTTGGAGGCCATCTTGGTGAGGGAGCGGCCATCTTGGCCTGGCCACCGGGGAAGATTTGGGACACAAGGAGTCAATGTGCCGACCATCTTTGCCAGATCAGTTGATGGCCACTTGGCCTGGCCACCGGGGAAGATTTGGGACACGAGGGGTGGAGGCCATCTTGGTGAGGGAGTGGCCATCTTGGTCAGTGCGTGGCCATCTTGGCCTGGCCACCGGGAAACAGTTGGGACAGGAGGAACGGTTTTTTGGTGGGCTGTTTCACATCTTGAGTAGAGTCTGTGAGGCCGGGACAGGGTCAGAACTGACAGTCTCAGTCCCCAGAACAACATATGGAAAGATCAAAGAGGTAATATGTTCAGAAAAAAATTTGTTGCCTCTGGTTCACTCTTTGTTCAAAAGGCTCTTGGGTGAGTAGTGCCCAAGACCATAGGTATGTTAAGTGTGGAGAACTATGGATGTATTTTTCTACAGCACGTATTGCCGAGTCGAAGAAGTTTTATAGTGGGACCACCCATGAGCAAACACTGTGAATATGGAGCCCGTACCTCTTTCCGGTCCAAAGTTATGGGCAAAAATCTTTGATTTTTTTTTTTGGGCCTAAAAATACTAGACACCAGTGTGACAAAAATAATTTTTTTGACCCCTTGACGCTGAGCTACGTGGACCAAATTTGCAGTGCACACTCACTGGTTACCCAATACTGTGCTAATGTTGGGGGTTTGTAAGTTAAACTAAAGTGGCAAAAATGAACCAAAACAAAACAAAAAAAAAGTGTCCCTTTTCTGCTAGTGGTGAAATTCTTGGACCGGTGCAAGACAGACAAAAGTGAAAGCATTTGTCAAGAATGTTTTCAATAATCAAGAACGAAAGTCGGAGGTTCAAAGACGATCAGATACCTTCGTAGTTCCGACCATAAATGATGCCAACTAGCGATCCGGTGGCATCTTTCCCATGACCTGCCAGGCAGCGTCCAGGAAACCAAAGTTTTTGGGTTCTGGGGAGAGTATGGTTGCAAAGCTGAAACTTAAAGGAATTGACAGAAGGGCACTACCAGGAGTGGAGCCTGCGGCTTAATTTGACTCAACATGAGAAACCTCACCCGGCCCGGACACAGAAAGGATTAACAGGTGACAGGTGGACCACTCTTAGTTGGTGGAGCAATTTGTCTGGTTAAGTCCGATAATGAACAAGACTCAGGCATGTTAACTAATTGCGTGGCCCCATGCGGTCGGCAGCAATAATAGGTTTATGATGCCCTTAGATGTCCAAGACTGCACGCGCGCCACACTGAGTGGATCAACGTGTGTCTACCCTTCGCTAAGAGGCGTGGGTAACCTGCTGGACCCTACGCGTGATAGAGATTGCAATAATTTCCCATGAATGAGGAATTCCCACTAAGTGTGGGTCATAAGCTCGCGTTGATTAAGTCCCTGCCCTTTGTACACACCGCTCATCACTACGATCGATTGGAAGGTTTTTAGTGAGATCCTCGGATTGCCCCACCGGAGCTGGTCATGGCCCTGGCGCCGAGAAGATGATCAAACTTGACAATCTAGAGGAAGTAAAAGTCGTAACAAGGTTTCCATAGGTGAACCTGTGGAAGGATCATTAACGATACACGCCTGGGACCATCCCCTTGGCTTCCGCCTGGTGGAGACCTGGCTGGGTCCGCGTCGCAGAAGGCTTGGACTCTCACCAAAGGGGCGCTCTCCCATCTCGGGTGGCCGTCCCTGGATCGCTCAACTCGTGCGTCGATGACAAACGCAGCTAGCTGCAAGAACGACTGTGAGTTGCAGGACACGTTGATCATTGACACTTTGAATGCACCTTACAGATTGGGTTCCTCCCAGGGCTATGCCTGTCTGAGGGTTGCTTTGCCATCAATTGGAAGCTCACCTTCCACAGCTGGGGCAGTCGCAGGCAGGCCTCTGGGCTCGCCTTTGTCCCCCTAAATCCACACAGATTGGGATGCCTGGCACAACTTGCTCGGCCCGGCTCCCGGACTGTGCCTCCATTGTCCGCTGTCCTCCTCCCCCTCCTTCCCTACTCCTCCCAACTCTCCAGGACCAGGAGGGGGCGCCATCTCTGTCAAGGCCCCACACATGTGGGCGCGGCTGCCAGTGGATTCTGTCTACGCGCTGACCCGGGGGATTCAACGTGGTGGGCAAGGGATGGCCACATGGTGTGGGAGGATCCCCTCGAAGGACCTCTCCTCTCCCTGATGCCAGCTGGCCCTTGCATTTCCCTCTGCAGCAGTTTGCTGTGACCAGCTCCGGATCGGCCAGGAAGGGCCTGGGGCGAAGGTGACTTGCGACCTCTGCCGTGAGTTTCACAGCGACTCATCACCGGGACCTTGCCACTTTCTGGGGCCGTGGAACAAGTGCTCACTGTGCCCTCTCTCCCCCCTTCGAGGAATGGGCCCCCCCCTTCGCTCCCGGCATGGCTGTCAACTGGGGCAGACTGCCTCAGTGCACCCCAACTGCGTCACACCACCATGGCGGGGATCGCCCCATGTCAAAGGTACAAGGGGTCCGCGGCTACCCACCTGACCCATCTTGACACACAGACCAAGGAGTCTAACATGCACGTAAGTCAGAAAACCGTACGAAACCCCATGGTGCAGTGAAAGTGAGGGCCGGTGTGCGCCGGCTGAGGTGGGGTTCCCAGGCCCCCCGTGGCCTGGGTGCACCACCGGCCCATCTTGCCCACACTGTCGGGGAGGTGGAGCATGAGTGTGTGTGACAGGACATGAAAAATGGTGAACTATGCCTGGGCAGGGCGAAGTAAGAGGAAACTCTGACTGGACTTAGGGGGACAAACTCTGGTGGAGGCCTGTAGCGATCCTGATGAGCAAATCGGTCATCCGACCTGGGTATAGAGACGAAAGACTAATCGAGCCATCTAGTAGCTGGTTTCCTCCAAAATTTCCCTCGGAGGAATGGCTTAGTATTCTAGCAAACTATTGTGAGATTATCAGACTTTAGAGACAGTTTTTAAAAGCAGTTCCATCAAATACAAATGAAACTGTTTGTAAACTTCTGAATTTTAAGATTATTATTCTGGAATTTAGCTAATTTAAAGGGGTGTTGACATCACCTTATAAACTATTTCATGCAGTTGATATTGGTGCATATGCCAATTCTCCAAAGATTTTCATTAAAAAAATAAAAAAAATAAAAATAACGTCACCTTTTTGTAGGGGGTTGTTTTGGCAGGCCAGATTTCCCTCCTCGGTAAAAGGTTTAGGTACGGTAATGTGGCTCTACCTAGCTGATTTCACTCTGATTGACTACAACCATATTTGAGAAACTCTTCAGTAAAATGCACTGAACATCATCTCAAATTGAGGTTGCATGGTACTTCAGTACCACTTTATGGTACTTTAAGTACCATAAATGAACTTCAGCAACTCTTCTCTGATTCTCTCATCCTTTGGGAGTAAGTGGAAACTTCCATCCATTTTTGAGCACCCTTGGACATAACAGCACCGCTTTTTAGTAGCCATCCTCTTCCAAGTGGAGTAGCCAGACATGCTAGTGTGACTTGCCATTAAATTAGCTGGTGTATCAGCTGAGGAGGAGGGAAATGGAGGGGGAGGGCTGTTTGCTTGATGGTGTGCTCTAATTGGAGAACATGAATTACGTAGAAAGATAACATATGTAGAAAGATAAACTGTTATCTGATTCCTACGTTTTTGAGCACAGAAACAAAGCTGACTGCCTAAGAGCAGGGCTTTTGATACCAACTCTTGACCTTCACACCATCAGCGCACCATAAATCATATTCAACCCCCCAAACCACAGAAAAATTAAATTTGTTGTCATGACCCTTTTGACTAATTTTGGGAATCCTAACTGATCTGAGACAGCAAATGTTTAGTCTGAATCAAAGTCAAAAAGTGAAAAAAGGTTATTTTCATATTGTAAATTTCTGGTTTCAGCTGTAACTATTTAATTGTTATTTAACTTTAGAATTACTAGAATGTGGTGATTTTGAGTCTTACCATTATCTTCTGCCATAACATCAACCAGGTTGCAGGGAAAATTGAATGGCAGAGATGTGCAGGGCTCAGATTGCAGCTTGAAAAAAGGTGTTTCCTAAGAAGAAGAAGACTCGTTGATTGTCAATACATAGACTGAAAATATAGGACGTTTTTTTTGAGTTTACAAGATAATCCCAAAGTATGCAATTTTTCTATAATAACCATCAGGGATGTCTCTCTGATCCCAAGCTTTGGCTCTGTATCCCAATCAGCACCTATTTTAAAGGATCGGTATCAGACTGCCTGACTAAACTGAACTCCTGAAAATTGTTGCAGGGGTACAGTCACATTCAGTGATAAGTCCATATTTTTGTTGCAAATTTTTAAACATCATGGCCCGTTTGCAGCTTGACAGCCTGTGTTTGCCATCTTTGTCACGTGCTCTGCTCTATGGACTGTGGTGAAAAGACAGATGTCTGAGTAGGGTGAGCTGCACAGAGAGCAACTGAAGCATTAACAAAAATTAATATTTCTTGAAGTTTTGTCGAAACACAAACACAAAAGAACGGCACTGAAAAATATTCCTGACTAAATTATCAATGTGAGATGTCAAAATAGTTGAAACATGGTAATGTTAGCCAAGCATGTCAACAAACTTCTCTACATGACAGCACTATCAGTAGGAGCAACATGGGTGTTCATAGAATAGCTCGAGTAGTAGTTTGAGTTGGGTATATCTCTAAGAAACAAAAGGCTCACATAGACTTATACTGGGACAAAATATCTGTTGTATTGAAGGAAACGGAGACTTTTGCTTGGACCCTTGATTTTTACCATCAAATTAACACCCCCCCCCTCATAAAACTGGAGGACAAAGAATAATGTTCAATCATTACCTGATGAAGCAGGCAGACAATGACATCCTCTGTCCTTCAAAGGACAGACTCTTCTTCATTTTCATTCTCTCAGTCTCATCTCTTCTCCCCCTTTGTGGATGTTTATCATTTTGACCAGATTTCTGATTACTTTCAGAGTTGCATGCACATAAACTATCCCTGTCAGGATCCTCACAGCTCCTTCTGAGACAAAAAGCTCTTTGGGCATTGCCATGTTTTATAATAGACATCTTGTTATCAATCCCAGAAATTCCTCTATAATTACTAAATGTCCTCAAATTCTGAGAGGATAACTTATTTATAGTTATACAATTATCAGCAGGGTTTTGTATTGTAAGCCTGGTGGCCCACCAGCCTTTACTTGCCCCCCTGCCAGGCAAAGCATCACATGTTTGTTTATTTTACATAGATTTTTTTAATAAACTAGAAATGGGGTTAAGCCAAGTTTATAGCTGACTCATTGAATTGGGCACGAGAAGACACACAATAATCATGCCATCCCCATCTCTGGAGTTGATCTCCAGTGCTGATGCGGCGCCTAGTTGTGCACCTCAGAACTTTTGTAACTCATCACAGATCATGTGCGGGCCACCTTTTTACTCAAACCGGACGATTTGGAAGGTGGGCTTGCAGATACAGACAGGCCTTTTCCCATTCAAAGTATTTCTTGCAAATACTGCATTCACTTTGATAAATAAAACCCAGCAACAACCTGCAAATCAAAACACTGCACCAAGCTGCAGACCTAACGATTGACTGTTTGCCTTTTTTAAAACTCTATAGCTGGTGTTTAAGTATGCTCAATGTCTTCCAATAACATCATTTCCTAGCTATATTTTATTAACATTTCTTCAATGTTTATAATTTTTTAACACAAAAACACGATGGACCACTGGTAAACTGCGTTAGCACCCCAACCACTGGGCTTAACAAATTTTTGAGGGAAAACTGATCAGAAAGAATGATGAGCCTGTTGAAGGTGTCCATTACAATGGTATGCTTTTGGGTTGCTTCATTCAAAAAGTTTTTAATCCAATTAAAAAATCTCCCTCATATGGAAAGTAAGTCCTGTCTGGTTGTCCTGGCTTGTTAAAGCTTTGATAATGAGATCTAAAAAAAGTTAGTGTTGATTCTTGGCTGAGCTTCATTGGAGGACAAAAGTGTTGGGGAAAACAAGACTGAGATAAAGTTATCTAACCTGATGTTGTTTCTCCATGTGTTAGGGTCTGAATATTTCTTCCAGTCAAGGATACAGAAATCCACTACATGCTGGTCCTCTAACTGTACCACCTGGCCCTCTTCATCCCTGCATCAATGATTCAGGGCATCCACAAGGCATTTTTCAGTACACCTAGAGATATACTGATTCACATACGTTACACTAGTGATATTACAGGCAGAGAGGAGATGACTATTATTTTATTGGATAAAGAGGGCCTACTTTCTATCAGCGTTCACTGGCTGGTGATGGGATACACTATGATGATCTAAGAATTACACACATGAATCATCTGATGAGAATTTCAACTAAATATCAATTCTTGTATGTCTAAATGACAGAGATTTGCTAGTTGTTGCACATTTTTCACACAAATGCTCTCATGCATACTTACAGGTCCATATTTCGGTCTCTCACTCCCAGGCCAGAATAAATATCGGCAGTCTTCCATCTGCAGAGACAAAGACGCAATAGGAAACTTTTACTGCTCTGCAGTAACCAAGCAACCATTGGACAAGTGACTCAGGAAAGGAAGAGAGGAGCTGACTCACAGCAGCTGTGACGTGAAGGGATGTAAAAGCAGACACACACACACACACACACACAGGAGGAGGCTGTGAGGCTAAAATCTGCCCTGTTTGGGTAAAATTAACACCTCACTGTTTAACAGGTGGAGGGGCTCAGGAGGAAGCTGGATAATGAGACTTTTCCAAACAACCAGTCCAGAAAGAGACAGACTGTGGTGCCTTTAACAGCAAAGGCCCAACTCGCAGTTTTAGTGTCCTCATGCAGAAATCCAGTCAAACTACACATTGAAAAGTACCCTCTCTTAATTTCTTCACCACAGGATTTCCTGTGTAAAAGCAACTTGTCCACTGAACTCGCCAGTGCAGCTTCACCCCTGATGTAGTTCAACTCTGTGAAAATGCAGAACATGTTAGAATTTTCTGCTTCAAGACCTTGCACAACATGCTGTAGTAAAGTCTCTCTGGATCCATAGCAAGATAAATCAGCAGGTTTTTAAAAACATGGCCTACCTTGCATTCTTGCAGCTCAGTCATGCTTACACCATTCTGTGGCAAACCCATTGAGTTTACTGAAAGAGACAACTGAGAGGAGATGGAGAGATGCTCAGAAAATGAAAGGAGGAGGGTGAAAAGCGAGACGAGGGGCTGTGAAAGAAGAGCAAATGTAAAGAAGGGATCAAAACGTTGTGAGCGAAAAGAAACGACAAAGAGCTTACATATCCTCTTCTCTGCCAGGAGGTTTCTGGCTTTCCTACAGTAGCGTGCCGGATGGAATCAATAACCTTCGCGCTAATGTAATACAGTGTCCAGTTCTAAAGAGTAACAGTGTAGGTGTCACTGTTATGCATACAGTTTTGTATAATAGTATTCATATCCATTGAGATATTATACATTTTGTTACAACCAAAAGTTCTGTATAAACCATAAGTTTATAAGTTCTGTGATAAACCAAAACAAGGTAGCACATGATCATAAAGTGGAAAAAATGTACAGTTTTCAAAATGCTTTACATAAAATAATCTGAAATTGTGGTGTGTTTGTATTTAATTCCACTGAGTATCTATTTAGAACTAACTTTGGCTGCAGTTATCACCAAGTCTTTGTGGGTGTGTATGTTTGACATATTTTCCCATTCCTTCTGCTCAAGCTCAGTCTGATAGGATGGAGATGCCTGTGAACATAAATTTGCATATTTTACCACAGATTCTGTTAGATTTATGATGCTGCCACCACCATATTTGACAGTGGGGATGGTGTGGAGCAGCAAGGAGACCAAATCCACCAGGCTTGAGACAGGGAATCCAGATGAGCCTGAACATCAGGGAGGTCTCAAAGATTTGTTTCTGTGAGAGGGAAGAGATAAGAGAGTAACACAGAGTAAACTAGGATCAAGGAGATCGCAGCGCTAAAAGTTGGCCTGTTACCACTTGTAGGAGTGGAACCGTCAGCAAGGGCTGATTGATAGCAATGAGCACCAGCTGGATCCAATCAGCTTGCTACCCTGTGGAAGGTAAGTGAAAGCACAAACACTGGCAACACTACTCTCTTGCACACAACACAGCAGAAACCCGACAACAGTATGCACACCACAGGAGGGTGCCCAATCTCTTTGACTTGACATGCAAATGAGCGACAGAAACGCCATCAGATGTAACTGAAAGGTAACCTTGTGGATTGTGGCATCCCAATTGTGTGCCACCCTGGGCAGAAAGCCATCTTGCCTATATCAAAAACTACACAGATTCACAGCAACAAATTTAACAGGAATATCCTGCATGCAACTTTCAGATAAAGTGCTTACAGCAAATAATTTTACATGTAATAAATTAATATACTCTATTCATTAAATGAGAATATTATCGAAAAGGTAGTTTATATCCGTAAACTCTATCACTGCGTGAAACACATTATATAGATTAATTCCTCATAGACTGATGTTTTCAAGCCTTTATTTTGGTAAGTGTGGTGATTTTCAGCTAATGAAAACCTGACAAGGTTAGAATAAAAAAGATTTTTAATTCAGAAATGTGGGCTTAATGTAAAGTATGTTACCTGCTTAAAGGTTGTTCTTTTCAAAAGGTACTTTTAATCATCATAACATCACAATCAACAGAAATAAAAGCTTGAAAACATCAGTCTGTGTGAAATTATTTTATATAATGTTTCATTTAGTGAACTGACCTACTGAAATAAATGAACTTCTCACAAATATTCTCATTTATAGAGTATGGCTCCATATACTACACAACCTGTAGAAGTTTATCTATAAGCATTGGCTCCCTCTTGAGGTTATAATTGTGACATGGCAGAGGTGGAGCTGCCAAAAAACCCGAATGTATAGATATATGATTTTTCTGTATTAATTTTCTGATAACTTTCCAGCTGAACACTGAATACTCTGCATTTAAATGGATAGCATTGCATCTTTTTTCTGATGGAACATTTGTTACACCCCTATGCAATAAATTTTGAAATTTCTACTACATGAGTATCATGTAGATTTTGTCCTTCTCCTGGCAACAAAATCACTGATGCTGGAGTTTTTTCTTCACACACCCAGACAGCACCAGGATGTTGTTCCCAGAAGGCAACAATGTCACCATTCAGTCCATCTCTGGTTCTCAGTGAGGACAAATGAAAGAGAACAAGAGAAAGGGAATGCTTAAAAAACAGAAACAAAGAGATGGACTGATGGTGGAGTTCCTTCTTTTAGGTTCATCCTCCATGATCAGACATTGAATCCCAAATCAGGTCAGCCAATGCTGATATTTTTTCCCTGGACCTAGAAGAACATGTGATGACTTTGTGCAGCTGAATGGACCTGTTCTTGTCTGTTTCATGTTCTACTTTCATATTAGAGCTTCAGTGGATGTGTCCAGTGCGAGGATCCCATAATCTGATATGCTATCGGCTTCTGAATCCAAATGTCAGATGAATGATTGATACTTCTTTGGTTTCAGGTTTGTACTCTGACTAAGGTGCAGCTCTGTTACTATGGATTACTGTTTATCTGATTGTATTTAGCTTCTTTGCATTCTCATAGAGAAGTACCTGTGCATCTCATGCACATCAATTGGTCTACAAGAGGGAAGAATGTATCTAATGTCCCTCAGATGGTGAGAACAACCACATGCATTTCTTAAACAGTTTGAAATTCATGACTGTTTTAGGACCAAAGTAGCCCACTGCTCCAATTGAGTTGTAACATACACACTACATGCCAAAAAGTACTGTATCCATTTACACTGCAGGCGCAGAATCATCATATCCAGACAGCAAGTGACACCCAACAATCTGTGAGAGGAGTGTAATTGGAGAGGATTGGGCTTATTCTGAGCGTGCCGAATACACTGTGAGCGAGCTTGAGAAGAAATAAAGTGCTGTCTCTGTCCGAGGCCTGAGGAGTGAGGCAAAGCACTGTGGGTAATATGGGACTGTGCAGCCTTCAGTCAGACCACTGGAAGTGCTGTTTGCAGTCTTTATTTGGACATGGCAGAGTCTCCTGCCTGCAGAGGCTGTAGGCTGGGAAGGAGTGAAATGTAACACTAAAAGAACAGCACTTTAAGTGGTAAATATGGGAGGTCATGTTGGGTCAAAGTGTGTGGCTTCAATGGTAACAAATTTCATAATAGCTTTGTTTTGTTTGCATGTTAAGCTGTGTTCAGAGTGGAAACATGATCCAGCTCTGCCTTCTTGTGGTTGTAATGTGGTGCAGATCCACAGAAGGATGTAAGATTATCTCTGTTCAGAAAGAAACAGCAGAAGATTATGAAGTGTTTGCTGATGTGACTATTTGTTCACTGCATCTCGAATCAGTGGTTATCAGTATTTCTGAGTACACCTGCTTCTCCATCTTTCCTCAGCTAGAGACACTGCCTACCTGTAGTGGCTTGCTGTCTGCTGAGACTAATGCCTTATGTGGAGAGGTGTGGGTGGGTCTTAGAACATCAGCATGAAGACAGACAGATATACAGTGGCTTGCAAAAGTATTCATACCCCTTGAACTTTTCCATATTTTGTGACATTACAACCACAAACAAATATAATTTATTGGATTTTTTTTTGTGAAAGACCAACACAAAGTGGTATACAATTGTGAAGCAGAAAGAAAACTATACATGATTCCAAACATTTTTTTACAAATAAACTGAAAAGTGTAGTGTGCAAAAGTATTCAGCCCCATTTTCTCTGAGTGCAACCAATTGCCTTCAAAAGTTGCCTCACTGGGGAGCAAACAGCATCATGAAGTCCAAGGAACACAGCATGTCAGGGAGAAAGTTGTGGAGAAGTTTAAAGCAGGCTTAGGCTATAAAAGATTTCCCAAGCTTTGAACATCTCACGGAGCGCTGTTCAAACCATCATCCGGTATGGCACAATTGTTCACCTACCAAAACAAGGCCGTCCACCTAAACTTCCAGGCCGAACAAGGAGAGCACTTATCAGAGATGCAACCATGGTGACCTGGACCAAATGCAGCTCAGGTGGGGGAATCTGTCCACAGGACAACTATTAGTCGTGCACTGAAAGCCATTGTTAAAAGAAAACCATAAGAAGTCCTGTTTGCAGTTTGCCAGAAGCCATGTTGGGGACGCAGCAAACATGTGGAAGAAGCTGCTTCGGTCAGATGAAACCAAAATTGGACTTTTTGGCCAAAATGCAAAATGCTATGTGTGGCAGAGAACTAACACTACCCTAACCCTACCCTAACCCTGCACATCACTCTGACCACACCATCCCTGTCAAATATGGTGGTGGCAGCATCATGCTCTGGTGGTGCTTCTCTTCAGCAGGGACAGGGAAGATGGTCAGAGTTGATGGGAAGATGGATGGAGCCAAATACAGGTCAATCTGGGAAGAAAACCTGTGGAGTCTGCAAAAGACTTGACATGGGGGCGGAGCTTCACCTTCCAGCAGGACAACGATCCTAAACATAAAGCCAGCGCTACAATGGAATGGTTTAAAACAAAACATATTCATGTGTTAAAATGGCCCAGTCAAAGTCTACACCTAAACCCACTGGAGAATCTGTGGCAAGATCTGAAAACTGCTGTTCACAAACGCTCTCCATCTAATCTTACTGAGCTTGAGCTGTTTTGCAAAGAAGAATGGACAAAATTTCTATGGGGAAATTTTACTGCCATAAGTCGAGAGCATACATTTTCAGTCTGAAAGCAGGATTTCATTTCTTTGCTCTCAAAACTTCTGCTCTCGCTCAGATTTTCTCCTTGCGTACAACTTCTCTCTCTGCACAGATCAAACCTGAGTTTGCAAACCTCTCTGCTTGCATGCAAATTTTTCTGCTTTCTGGTGGAACTAGGAATACCGTCGCCTAGCAACTGTTCCAGCCAATAGTGTTCCTCTGGATGCGCTTGATACTTTCTCGTAGGTTGTGCTTGTGCAGCTACAATAGTCTGCAGCTAATCTTCTGGGGATGCCCACTAAATTTAGGGAAAACAACTTCAGCTTTCTACTCCGTTTTACAATTGTCAAGAAGTAATGACATGTTTACAAAAGAATAATTGTTTTTTTTTGTCTTTTTTGGGGGTTTTCCAACTGGGCAAAACTTCACGGATTTTGGCCACACTGGCTGCAATAGTTTGTGGTGTAAAAAGAAAACTGATAGCGGATCTGTGTTTTCTAGAGTCACTAAATATCTGCTAAACTCGTCTTAAACACCTATTATTTTACTGACACTTTTTCAGTTCACATTTCTTATTGAGGAATATTGTGGAGCAGATAGCAAAGAATATTTTTAGCCTGGCACTAGTTTGATGATGTTGCCAATTAAAACTAATCTAACTTTTTACTTGGGTTAAATATTTTCTTTACAGCTAACAACCAGGGGGCAGCATATTAACTACAAAGCTTTTTTTTTTTTTTTTTTTTTTATCTTACCTGTTTCCAAGAAAGAAATCCATTGATAATAATCTCTTTTACAAGGGTGTTGGTATGCAGGTGTTCATCTGGGCTCTTATGGAAACAAGTTATTTTGACTAAAATTCTGTCAAGCTAAACAGAGTAAACACAAAATGTAACTTGTATAACATTTTATTGAAGGAATTTGCAGTAAAACTAAATGCATGTTTTTAGCTTATTTGGTACATATTAAAGTCTTTTCATCACATTCTAGCGGTTTATACTAATGGTCTAATGTCCTCAAGTCATGCTACTCTGCATGTTTTAAATGTTTCCCCGCTTCAACACACCAGCCATTGCTGGACGCCGACCTTTCATAGAAAACACTAATAATGGGATGTCTTCTGCATTGTTGAAACTTTACAAAAATCTTTAAAGGCTGCTGCTTCTTACTGGTACTGTGCTGTTCAGAGAAGTGGGAACATAATCACAAGCTACAGAAGCCCCCGTCCCTTTATTCATTTGGAATACTCAATTTATTCTATCACAGTATATTATTGAGAACGAGGCTGAGGTCTTGCATGGGAGTGTCTGTGTTATGATTCATGTTTGGTCCTGCCCATGCTGTAATTAGTTTTCATTCTACTCACCTGTGTCACCTGATTGCTGATCTGTGCCACCTGGGCCCTGCTCTACTTAACTCCTCTCAGCCCCTGCCTCCCTGCCAGATTATCAACAGCCACGAGCCAGTAGAAATCCAGCGTTTCATGCCTTGTCTTCTTGTGTTTCTTCGACCCATTTCCGTCCACGGATCTTCCCCTCCTGCCAAGCCCGTTACGGATTCCTTTGGTTCTGGATTTCTGGACCCTGACTCAAGCTCCGCTTCACGACCACCGAGTATTGCCTGACCCTCAAGTTAAGTTTGCTCTCTCTGCCTCTCCGTGTATAACCTCTGCCTGATTATCGTCTAGCCCCTGGTGCTGCGTTGGATTCCCTTGTGGAGACCTTCATTGATTCTTCCTGAGCTGCTACCAGTTCCTGATACTAAATAAACTTGTTTTTCCTTTACGTACTTCTGTGTGTGGTTGAATTTCCGGGTCCTCCCAGTGAGTCCTTACAGAATAATCTGGCCACTATGGACCCGTCACCCACACAGGAGTGGCGTTCAAGTGTTGAAGACGCTATTACCCGCCTGGAGTCAAACATGCAACAAATGATGAGCATGCTTGATAGGATGTCCTCCCTTCCCTCCCCTAAAGGAGCCCCTTCTCCCAGCCTCAAAGCCGCTACGTCTGGTTTCCAGGTCTCGCCCATTTTTGAGCCCCGCCTGTCTCCTCCAGAGGTGTTTAAAGGTGAGCAGAGTCAGTGTCGTCCCTTCATTACTCAGTGTGAAATAATCTTTGAACTTCAGCCGTCATCTTTTCCCTCTGAACGCGCTAAAGTAGCCTATGCTATTTCCCTCCTTTTGGGAAAAGCCAAATTATGGGGAACTGCAGAATGGCGGAGGGACTCCCTCATTTGTTATCGGTTCCAGGACTTTTCCAAGGAGCTAATCAGGGTCTTCGATCCTGTTCTGCCTCAGAGGGAGGCTGCACGTGGGTTGCTCAGACTCAAACAAGGCAGGAAGCGAGTAACTGAGTACATTATCGATTTTCATGCTCTATCCTCAGGAAGTGACTGGAACGATGAGGCACTATGTGATGTGTTCTATCAGGGTCTCAGTGAGGAGATAAAGGATGAGCTGTCTACCCGGGACGCTCCCAAGGACCTGGAGGAACTGGAGACCCTGGCCGCCAGAATTGATGCTAGGCTCCATGAGAGAAGGTTGGAGAGGAGTTCCCTCAGTCATACTTACCATGTTGAATCTGTTCCCAGATCACAGCCACCAGTCACGGCTCCACCTTTGAGTTCTTCACCCACCTCTCCGGGAGAGGAGCCTATGCAGATTGGTCGAACTCGCCTGTCCCCACAAGAGAGAGAGCGGAGATTTAAGAGAGGCCTTTGTTTCTATTGTGGTGGAGAGGGTCACCTACTTAGTCGGTGTCCTGTAAAAGGCCAGGCTCAGCAGGAGGTAAGAGGCTCCTGCTGAGCCAAAAGCGATGGCAATCCTCTTCGTTCTCTGTTCAGGCCACTCTCCAAGCTGATTGTCAAACCAAGCGTCTCCCAGTCTTTATAGATTCAGGAGCAGATACTGAGTTCATGGACCGTGGTCTTGCCGAATCTCTGGGCATCCAACTCTTACCTACCTCTAAGTGTCTTGAAGTTTTGGCAATTGATGGCCATGTACTTCACCAGATCACACATGAAACGGGTCCCATTAAGTTCAGTATTTCTGGGAATCACCATGAACTTATCTCCTTCCTGATAATAGAGTCCCCTGGTCTCCCTGTCATTTTGGGGGCTTCTTGGCTAAGAAAACACAACCCCCACATTGACTGGGTGAAGGGCGAGGTGTTGGGTTGGTCACCATCTTGCCATTCCACTTGCCTCTTAGCAGCTTCGGTCCCTTTTTCTGTCCCTATCTCGGGACAGGAAACCTATCCCGACCTATCCAAGGTACCGGCTGTTTACCATGACCTTCGGGAAGTCTTTAATAAGCATCGCGCCACTTCCCTTCCACCCCATCGGCCCTATGATTGTGCAATTGATTTGCTTCCTGGAACCTTTCCTCCCAAAGGCCGTCTATACTCCCTCTCCGGCCCGGAGGATAAGGCCATGAGGGATTATATCGGTGACGCACTCAAGGCAGGCATTATCCGCCCTTCATCCTCTCCAGCTGGTGCAGGGTTTTTCTTTGTGGGCAAGAAGGATGGTTCTTTGAGACCCTGTATTGACTACAGGGGATTGAATGACATCACAGTCAAGAATCGTTATCCACTTCCCCTAATGAACACTGCTTTCGACCTGATTCAGGGATCCACAGTTTTTACCAAGCTCGATCTCAGGAATGCCTACCATCTAGTCCGTATCAAGGAGGGGGATGAGTGGAAGACGGCTTTTAACACTCCAACCGGCCATTATGAATACCTGGTAATGCCCTTTGGCCTATCCAACGCTCCCGCAGTGTTCCAAGCTCTAGTCAATGATGTCCTCAGGGACATGGTCGGTCGTTTTGTTTATGTTTATCTGGATGACATCTTAATTTTCTCTAAGGATCTCACTACCCATCAGACTCATGTCCGTTCTGTTATTCTCCGCTTGCTGCAGAATAACCTGTTTGTCAAGGCAGAAAAGTGCGAGTTTCACAAATCGTCCACTTCATTCTTGGGTTTCGTCATCTCTCCTAACAGGATTTCCATGGACCCCAGCAAGACGGACGCCATCAAGAATTGGCCCTGCCCACAAGACCGTAGACAACTTCAGAGGTTTCTGGGGTTTGCTAATTTCTATCGACGGTTCATCCGCAATTTCAGTTCTGTTGCTTCTCCACTTCATTCTCTTACTTCATCCAAGTGCAAGTTCGTTTGGAGTAAGAGTGCTGCAGAGTCCTTCGACCACCTTAAAAAGGCCTTCACCTCCTCTCCTGTCCTCCGCGCACCGGACCCTTCTCGCCAATTCATTGTAGAAGTGGATGCTTCTAACTCTGGGGTGGGAGCCGTACTCAGCCAGAGAAACACTGATGAGAAGATTCACCCATGTGCCTTCTTTTCTAGAAAACTGTCTTCTGCAGAGACCAACTATGATGTCGGTGACCGGGAACTGCTGGCAGTCAAACTGGCCCTCGAGGAGTGGAGGCACTGGCTCGAGGGAGCTAAGGAACCCTTCGTGGTCTGGACTGATCATAAGAATCTGCAGTACCTCAAGTCTGCTAGGAGACTTAACCCCAGGCAAGCCAGGTGGGCTCTATTCTTCAGTCGCTTTAATTTTTCACTATCTTACAGACCTGGGAGTAAGAACACTAAGCCCGACGCACTCTCCAGGCTGCATGAGACTATGGAGGAGAGTCAAGATGCTAAGCAGGTGGACTATGTGCTCCCCTCATCTGCGCGGCTAGCAGTTTCCAGGCTAGAGCTAGAGCAGAGAATCAGAGAGGCCCATCTGCAAAGCCCCATCCCTGAGAGCTGTCCTAAGAATCGACTATTTGTCCCTGAGCAACTAATACCTGAGGTACTATCCTTTTGTCATGCCTCTAAATTTTTCTGTCATCCGGGAGTCACTAAGACCCTAGCTGTGATCAGGAGGTGTTTCTGGTGGGAGACTATGCTGCAAGATGTAAAGGAGTTTATCAAGGCTTGCAGAGTGTGTTGTCAGGCTAAACCATCCCGTCGACCACCCTCTGGGCTTCTGCGGCCCCTCCCGGTTCCTCACCGCCCATGGTCCCACATATCCATGGATTTCGTTACTGGCTTACCCTCTTCTAATAACCATTCTGTCCTCCTCACAGTTGTGGATCGATTTTCTAAGATGTCCCACCTGATACCACTTCGCAAACTGCCTTCGTCTAAGGAGCTGGGAGCGGTTCTGGCCCGTGAGGTGTTCCGTTTGCATGGTCTACCTACTGACATTGTGTCTGATCGAGGACCCCAGTTCATTTCTAAATTCTGGAAAGAATTTTGTGGTCTCCTGGGCATCACAGTAAGTCTCTCGTCAGGATTCCACCCTCAGTCTGACGGGCAAACGGAGAGGGTCAACCAGGAGGTGGAGACCAAGCTGCGCATGCTCTGTGAACATGATCCCTCTTCCTGGTCACAGAACCTTCCATGGGTGGAGTATGCCCTCAACTCACTCCCTTCTAGTTCCACAGGTCTGTCTCCCTTTTACACAGTTTATGGCTACCAGCCTCCAGTCTTGTCCCTTCAAGAGAAGCCCACTAGAGTTCCCTCTGCTCATGCCTCTGCTTTGAAGTGCCAGCGGGTATGGCGCCAGGCCCGCAGGGCCCTTCTAAAGTCCTCTGCTTTATGTTCTAGATTTGCAAATCGTCGCAGAGTTCCGGCACCCACTTACACCGAAGGTCAAAAGGTCTGGCTGTCCACCAAGGACCTTCCCTTGCGGGTTGAAAACCGGAAGTTAGCCCCTCGTTTCATTGGACCCTTCCCGATTTCCAAGGTTATCAACCCAGTGGCTGTCCGGCTCCGCCTCCCCAGGACTCTCAGAGTTTGTCCCACCTTTCATGTGTCACGTGTTAAACCTGTCTTCTCTTCACGGTTGGTTCCCTCCTCCAGGCCCCCTCCTCCCGCCCGGATCATTGATGGGGGTCCCGCTCACACGGTGCGCCGCCTCCTTCGCTCCAGACGTTGGGGCCGGTCCATCCATTACTTGGTGGATTGGGAGGGATATGGGCCTGAAGAGCGCTCCTGGGTGCCGGCCCGACACATTTTGGACAAATCCCTTATCAGGGAGTTTTATCGGTCCAATCCTGACCAGCCAGGTGGTCCTTCTGGAGCCGGACCTTGAGGAGGGGGTACTGTTATGATTCATGTTTGGTCCTGCCCATGCTGTAATTAGTTTTCATTCTACTCACCTGTGTCACCTGATTGCTGATCTGTGCCACCTGGGCCCTGCTCTACTTAACTCCTCTCAGCCCCTGCCTCCCTGCCAGATTATCAACAGCCACGAGCCAGTAGAAATCCAGCGTTTCATGCCTTGTCTTCTTGTGTTTCTTCGACCCATTTCCGTCCACGGATCTTCCCCTCCTGCCAAGCCCATTACGGATTCCTTTGGTTCTGGATTTCTGGACCCTGACTCAAGCTCCGCTTCACGACCACCGAGTATTGCCTGACCCTCAAGTTAAGTTTGCTCTCTCTGCCTCTCCGTGTATAACCTCTGCCTGATTATCGTCTAGCCCCTGGTGCTGCGTTGGATTCCCTTGTGGAGACCTTCATTGATTCTTCCTGAGCTGCTACCAGTTCCTGATATTAAATAAACTTGTTTTTCCTTTACGTACTTCTGTGTGTGGTTGAATTTCCGGGTCCTCCCAGTGAGTCCTTACAGTCTGGAGGTGCAGAATAAAATATGAGAGATGAACCAGAAGGCAAAATACAAAAGCTCCCTTTAAGTTTGCATGGGACACCTCAGACTCACCGCAGAAAATTTTTATTTTAAAGCTGAGATGAGAATATGATGCAAATATACTTTTTTCTTACAGATTCTAAAGTACATAAAATGCCAAATCAAGAGATATAGAACTTTAAGTTCTCTACTGTTAAGCAAGAACTTCAAACTTAAAGTTATCTTCATATCTCATTATCCACCCAGATGGTTCACAGACTGGTGCCAGTCAGATTAAAGAGTGGTGGACCCAAACACAAAGAACTGTAGCACCTAAATAAAGCAAAGACTGTTCCACAAACTATGAATGTAACTGTTTTAATATGAAAGTGAATAGTTAAGGATAATTCTCACCACTAGATAAAAACAATGCGATCCTTGGTACATGTGGAATCTGCATCATCAGGCATTAAAGATATACATACTCCACTTTAGCCATGGTGCTTTTGAGATCAGTTAGCAAGAATAGTCAACAAGGGCTTGATAAATGATTTTATCATTATTATTTATTTATAAGATTTTAATAAGAACTTTCAAACCGCGTCTACATTTAATCTAAAAAACATTAACGAAACCCAGAAGAATTAAGTGGGGAAGTAGCTCAGCTCCAGTTTAGAAGTGAAAGCCACCAGGAGGAATTTGATTAAACTCTTACAACTGGAAATCACTGTTAAAAATATAATGAATCTTTATGCAGCTATACAATTTATTTTTTAAGACAGCAGACATTACCAGAAATAGAAAAACTGCTGGATCCAACAAAGGTCTAGAACAGGAACGGAAGCATGGAGATTAAGGCTGAAGGAGAATTCATGGCCAGACACCAGGAGCTGTATTTTCTCCAGATCTCAAAAGGAAAGGGGAAAATGTACATCAATACATGAATAATGATGCATTTTTTTCAGAAAACAAAAACCAGCATTTAGTCCCATATGAAAATACATATTATATATCCTAAAATAATCAAAAGAATATTTGGTGGCTCCTAGAATTCTCTGAAAAAAATATATAACAGATGTTAAATGCATCTGATAAGTTGCTTCCCAATGTGACGCTAATTAGCCAACCGGTTACATTCAATTAAAGTACATTTAACAATAACTTGCACTGATAATACGCAATTCAGTCTGAGTTAGCTTTATTTTAATATAAGGATGTCTCCCTGTATCTCTAAAATATCTGGGTGGAGGTTAAACTGGATCTTACAAATACATTTTCTACAATAAGTTTTGACTGAAACAGAAGTGACCACACAGAGGACTGAGAATCAGCTGCTGTTGTCTTGCAGACAATCAGGGCACACCTGTCAAAAACAACATTTCAATTGTCCTATAAAACATTTGCATGAGAACAAAATATTCATATGCAGCTTTAATCAGTTGGTTTGATCTTGGATAGAAAATACTAAGCAGCCTCGAAACAGACCACAGTTTCACTGAAACTTCGCTAGTTGACTCGATTTGTAGCTCCTGAAGCGACAGCATCAGATTATAAATCAGCAGCAATCATCCAACAGAAACCTAAATATAGATTCTCTTCTTTGATTAAACAGAAGAGGTCACTGTTCTGTGTGAACGGGGTAATACACAGCAGCAATTCCATTACATTCCAATTGATCCTCGTTATCAAACAGTACAGTAAGCTCAGTTAGATTGCATTGAGTCACTGACTTGCAGCATTCATTCCTCCTGGACGAGCATGTAGCAACCGCATGGCGTTGTGTTGTTGACTTTACAGCAATCCCTCATACTGAGCATGCATTTAGAGACAGTGGAGAGGAAAAACTCTCCCTTAATAGGAAGAAACCTCCAGCAGAACCAGAACCTGGCTCAGTACAAGCAGCCACCTGCCACGACTGACTGGGTGTTTGAGAAGACAGAGCAGAATGCACAAGCAAAACAGATGAACTGATGTAAGATTGTTTTCGATGTTCATGAAAGAAAAAAATTAATAGCAGGAGAAGGAGAACGATTAGTTAATGGCAGCATCATCTCAGCTGATCCCTTCCTCCAGGAAGGCATCACAGCCAAACAGAACACCAGACCAGGTGTAGCTTCTATGGAAAGAAAATAACAGAAAACAAAAAGTTAACATTTGAAATAACAAATGCGAATACTGCAAATTGGAGTATTCGCAGTAGAAGAAGAAAGTGAGAAAAAGTGTTGTCCTCCAGTAGCCTAAGCCTATGGCAGCATAGCTACAGAAATAGCTCAGGATAATCTAAGCCAGTCTAACTATAAGGTTTACCAAAAAGGAAAGTTTTAAGCCTAGTCTTAAAAGTAGACAGGGTGTCTGGCTCACGGACTAGAACTGGGAACTGGTTCCACAGGAGAGGAGCCTGATAACTAAAGGATCTGCCTCCCATTCTACTCTTTGACATTCTAGGAACCAGCAGTGAACCTGCAGTCTGAGAGCGAAGTGCTCTGTGAGGAACATCTGGAACAATCACATCTCTGATGTACGATGGAGCTGATTATTAAGGGCTTTATATGTGAGAAGGAGAATCTGAGGTTCTGTTCTGGATTTAACTGGGAGCCAATGAAGGGAAGCTAAAATAGGAGAAATGTGATCTCTCTTTTTAATTTTCATCAGAACTCTTGCTGCTGCATTTTGAATCAGCTGAAGGCTTTTAACTCCATTCTGTGGACTTTCTGATAGTAAAGAATTACAATAGTCCAGCCTTGAAGTAACAACTGCATGGACTAGTTTTTCAGCATCACTCCTGGACAGAATATTTCTAGTTTCGGCAATATTCCAGAGATGAAAGAAGAAAATTCTAGAAACATGTTTAATATGGGACTTAAATGACATATCCTGGTCAAAAATAACACAGAGGTTCTTTACTTTATTATCTGAGGCCAATTTAATGCCATCCAGATCAAGTGATTGACTAAGTAGTGTCTCTTTCAGAGGTTCTGGTCCAAAAACAACCACTTCTGTCTTGTCAGAATTTAAAAGAAGAAAATTTAGTGTCATCCAGGTTTTAAATGTCCTCAAGACATGCCTGTAATCTACCTAACGGCTTGGATTCATCAGGATTTATGGATAGATATAGCTGAGTATCATCACCATACACACTATCTATCTATAAATAAAACAAACTGTAATCTGTCTGACAGACAAGATTTAAACCAGCCTAGTACTGTTCCTTTGATACCCACATGTTCAATCCTTCCTAAGAGAATATTGTGGTCCACAGTATCAAAAGCTGAAGGAAGGGATGGAATATAACTTATTCAATACACTGACTTATAACTGTTGTTGGATTTAACCCCAATTACTGCAAGAAATCACAAAAAGGTGTACTGACTGACAAAACTAAGTCCTGCGGTCACAAAGCTGCTGATCAAGCTTTCACAAAACCTTTATCCTTTGAACACATTCAACTATTAGCTACAGGCTGGCCCCCTAACACTGTTTACATGGAGCAGAAACCAGAAGTAGTACAACCTGCTTCACCTGTGCTTGTGTAAGGGCTTCGTGACGTTAAATGAATAAACTAATGCAAAATTAAACAGCTGTGCGAATTAAACTGCTACTAGCCGTCAAAATTGTACTTACTTTTGGGTTTTGTTGGTGCCGATCCATTTTGCAGAGTAACTTGGATAGAACTGCCACTTCCGATCATTGTGCTGGGTATGCAACCACACAAGCACACCCAGGAGAAAGTATCAAGCGCATCCAGACGAACACTGTGATTCTATTGGTTAGAACAGTTGCTAGGCGACGGTACTCCTTGATCTGCAAGACAGCAGGGATCTGCAGGCGAGCAGGGAGGTTTGTGAGCACAGAGTTGATCCGTACAGAGAGAGAAGTTTGTGCGCGAGGAGAAAATCTGAGAGAGAGCATAAGTTTTGAGTACAAGCATAACAAGTTTTGAAAGCAAAGAGATGAAATCCTGCTTTCAAATTGAAAATGTACGCTCTTGATTTATGGCAGTATAATTCCTCCATAAATTTCAGTCCATAGATGTGCAAAGCTGGCAGAGACATACCCTAAAAGACTTGCAGCTGGAATTGCAGCAAAAGGTGGTTCCACAAAGTATTGACTCAGGGGGCTGAATACTTTTGCACACCACACTTTTCAGCTTTTTATTTGTTAAAAAAAAAAAAAAAAAAAAAAAAATGTTTTGAATCGTGTATAATTTTCTTTCTACTTCACAATTGTATACCACTTTAGAATCTTATTTGAAAGACCAACAATGAAATATTTCTGTTTATGGTTGTAATGTGAAAATATGGAAAGTGGTATGAATACTTTTGCAAGCATGGTATTTCCTAAACTTTATGTATGTAGCTGTTTGTTGAATCAACCTATTTATCTAGTCTTATTTACTAATTGTACTTATTAAAGGCATTTACTTATTTCTGTATTTAATTTAATTTAATTTTTCTGTATTTAGTTAATTTTGCTTAGTCTACTAACTGATGTAGTAACTCACTACTACTTAGTTGTTTGGATTTTTACATGTTTTTTTATGTACCTACTAACTTGTTCATACACACACACACACACACACACACACACACATTAATTTTAAAGGTGGGTTATACTAATGGTTGTGAAGCTCTTTTTAATATATTTTCACCAAATGCTATGCTTCAGCGCCTGTCTCTCCCTTTCAAAGCATGTCCACAACAAGCCTTTGCAAATCCAGGTAATTAAAAAAAAAAAAAAAAAAAAAAGATTCACATGGACTCCACAACAACTTCAGTGTGGCAGTTCATTAGGTGGTATGTTGCTGCTCTTTCACTCCACTGGGAGGCAGTCGTGAGTAGATGGTTAAGATAGTGTGCAGGTTTTCAAGCCAGTTATCATACCTATGTGAGCAAAGTCTTCAAATACTTTAAAAAAAAAAAAAAAACCAACCCATAAATGTTATATGTAGCTTCATCTGCAGTTCTGATTCTAAACATGAAGTCCAGGAAGAATATCAGCTTTTAAATCTCTCAACCATTGTATCCTCTTGGTCCTAAAACCAGTAATGACCTAAGGGCCCATTTCTGTTTTCACTTTGTGAACATAAGCACTGAACTCACTCTGTTCTTTGATCAAAGCAAAGCCTCTAAAACTGACAAAATAAAATCTCAGCAGCAACATGAAGCTAGTCTTCAGTGGGGAAACACACACACAAACACCATGTATGTAGATGGTGACAGGATGCGTGGTTGAAACATCCAGATGGTTGACATGTCAGGACCGTGTTAAAATCCATGACCTCTGACATGTGCATGCATACTTACACAAGCATAGGTACGCTTCAGCATGCACAGATGGGGACAGCTGAGCGATTCCTTGAGTGAGCTGGATAGTTTATAGAGGGGTTAAGTTTGAACCCTTGCTGACAGAGCACTCACTTACACACGTACATAGCACAGAACAGATAAGATCAGATGAGTTTCAGCAGCTACTCTTAAAAGTGATGAGCCCCTGGTCTAGAACATACAGAAATATCTTCATGAGGGAATATGGTAGTTGGTAAGGGAACACCCTCCTTTATCATGAAATTTCCATTTCATGAGAGGAAAATTGCCTGTTGACCTCTGTAACAGTGACAAGAATTGTATTTTGAAAAGCTAAAAGTGATCAGAATAAAACTTTCTTCTATATTTGATGTAAACACCATTTCATCACTCCTCAAAGTAGTCTGAGGAAGTTCCTGGATCCTGCCTCCAAAGCTACTAAACCCTCTCACCCTTCCCTTCATCACTTGCATCCTAAGCTGACTGGGATTCGTCAGGCCTTCTGATCCAGTTGCACAGCAGCAACCACATATAAGTCAAAAAATGCAATGAGCCAGGACTGCCTCTTAACTACATTAAAAAAAAAAAAAAAAAACAAAGGCAAGAAGCCAGGACACAGAAAAGACTGTTTCATTTATGCAGTAAGGCCTCTTCCTCTGTGAAGTCACAAGTAATACTCCACAAGTAAAAATATAAAGAAATGATCCAAATATTGAAGGTTTTCTTGTTAAAGAATTCTCCAAAAACCCATCTAATGTCATCTCACAGGGCCAACAGCATGGTTGTGCTGCTGCTTTTTTTTTTTTTTTTGGTGTCCTGTCTTTGGCATTTCAGGCATGCAATATAGAGAAAACAGTTGCCTAAATGTGCCAGAGCAGATTTGCTCTACTAAAAGGATATCTGGAGATGGTGTCCTTGTTGCATGATTGACTTTGTTGAATCCAGACTGCATTCAGCATCACAGTAGGCAGGATATATTGATGTAATAGCAACCTGTGTTTGTATGACCTTCAGCCATTTGGATGATATGCTTGTTGGATGTGTGGGTGTGTGTGCGTGCATGTGTGGGTGGGTATGTGTCCAAACAATATGCGATATGACAATGTTGATGTTAGTATGAAGTATTTTTTTTAGCTACAGATGCATCCTTTGCTACAAATGATCAAGTGTTCACTACGTTATTACATTTTAGGCAATAAAATGTTTATTTTCATATTTTAAAAATTAATTATTTTCTTATTTGCATCTTTTAATGTATTTCTAATATTGTATTAAAAAGGCTTAAATAAAAAAATCTGCAGAATGTGCCAGTTTTTTTATTTGATTAATCATCAGAATAATCAATAGATTAATTGATACCTAAAATAATTGTTGGTTGCAGCCCTAATAAAACTGTAGCATATGCTGCCACCCCTGAAAAATCCTTGCCCCTCTCTTGCCACCCCATAAATATTTTTCTAGGTCCACCACTACATACTAGCTAACATAACATTGGTTTTATTAAATGTCCAAAAATAAGTTATGGTTCAGCAGGTAAAAGAAAACACCTTTAAAACATCAGTTTATAAACACTGCTTCAGTGATCATACTGCCAGGATGGAAGAAAGAGACTGAATGTCAGTCTCAAACACATATATAAGAGCATCTCTTCCATCTAATTTTTAGGATATTCAAACACTTATAATGCAAGTGAATGAATGAGTGGATATGACTTCTTTGCTCTTGGGTGATTTCACAGGATGCTAAATCTTAGAGCAAAGATGAACACATATGGTGAAAATAAACACCTATACATTTTGGAGTATAAATAGTTTATGTAATGTAAATGATGGCACATTAAATGTTGTCTTTTCTATGACATGATACTGCTCTATGAACAGCCTGACAAACAAAGGGACAAAGCTCATTCTTTTCCCTCCAACAAACTTTTTTTTGCAATAAAGTGGGAAAAAATTCCCACTCAGTGACAGGAAGGTCTGAAGTAAAAAAAAAAATGTCCCTGCTCATGTCTCTGTTGTTTCATGTAGGAGATATAATGCTTTAAAAAAAAAGATTGGTTTAATTTTTCAGTCAAGGATTTGGGTGAGAGAGTTGAGTGGAAGTAAAAAGTGTGGCAGCCCCCGGAAGGGGCTGAAGTCAGCACATCAAGAATCACTACACACAGGTAAGGTCCCAGAGTCAGGAGGAATTGTTGAAAGGCACAGAATCCAAGTTGCTTGAAGTCCTGTGTGAAGTTTCTGCAGTCAGTAATGGTTTGGGGGTCGTGTCATCTGCTGGTGTTGGTCCACTGTTTTCTGAAGTCCAAAGTCAGCACAGTTTTAGATCACTTAATGCCTCCTTCTGCTGACAATCTTTATGGAGAAACTGATTTAATTTTTAATTTTTCTTGCTACCAGCCCACACTGCTAAAGGCTCCAAAAGCTGTTTCAGTGACCATGCTGTTACTGTGCTTGACTGGGCAGCAAACTGACCTGAACCCCATGGAGAATCTATGGAGCATTAAGAGGAAGTTAAGAGACACTAGAACCAACAAAGGTTATCTGGGCTTCTGATAAAGCTATGCAGTACCACAGGCTGATCTTCTCCATGCAACGCTACATTGATGCAGTAATTCATACAAAAGAAGCCCCAACCAAGTATCGAGCATATAAAAGTGAACAGACTTTTCCGGATCCTGACACTTCAGTTTAAAATATCGTTTTTGATTGATCTTATGTAATGCTAAAATTTTCTGAGATGGTGGATTACAAATTAAAACAAAATTACAAGAAATAAAAGCTTGAAATAGCTTATTTTCTGTGTAATAAGTCTACATAATGAGTCTATAAAACATTAAACTTTTTCACAATATTCAAATTGTTTGAGCTGTACCTGTAGTTAAGCTCCCTCTGTGTGCTTACCTTAGTTCCCCTGCTCATTCCTTTCTCACATTTCAATTCAATTTAGTTTATTTATACAGCTCCGCCGATTCACAACAAATGTCGTCTCGAGGCACTTTTTAAAAAATCATTTCATACATACATACATTCCAACTGATTCTAGTTATCAAACAGTACAGTAGCTCCATTAATTATTCAAATTAGTTTAAAAAGTTTCTATCTAAGGAAATCCAGCAGAGCATTGAGTCACTGACTGGCAGCGTTCACACTTCCACCGCTCAACATTCTACTGATTAGACTCACCTGTTTCCTTTGTCATCATCACATTGTCGCTGTATTTTGGCTCCCTGGTTTTCATTATTCATTGCTGGTTCCTTCTGTTACGCTGTCCTGGTTCCAAGTCCTGCTCTGCCTGTAAATTTGTTCAGTTCTGTTATTAAAATCTGTTTCAGTGCTTCATGTGGTTCCTGCACTCTTGTCTGCAATTTCTTTCTGCTTCAACCACATAATACCAGACATTAACCAATCTCACATGAATGCCAAATATCAAAAATATGAAAATTCACCTAAACCGATCTTTTGCTTTGTCTGTGTTTGAGTTAAACATCACTACAATTTTTTTTCTCATTTTGGATACTTGTGTAATAAATTGGCTTCCTAACAATACAGACTTCCTGCAAGACCTATGTGCTATGCCTTGCTATGTAAATTGGGTTTCAATTTACATAGCAAGAATGTGAGGTTTATAAAAAGCACTGCTGCAGTTTTATCCATACTTTTTGACATCATTTTTTTCCCCTTGCAAATTCTGCAGCTAACTAATCTGTATCAGTATAGAATTACTCATTCTAGGTTTTACCATTCCATAAATCACTGTTTTCATGGCTCAATTTAAGATGGTCTGAAAGCCATAAGAACATTAAACAAACTCCCATTTTTTTTGTTTTACAAGCAGATCAAATCCCAACTTGTGCTTTAATGAACTCATAGTCACTGTTGAATTATCCAACTTAGGTGTGATCCATTTCAAAAATATTTTAGAAATGATAAAATGATGTGCTTGAAATTATGAGAAAACAAATCTCCAGTGAGGGATCTTGATGTGGTGAGTTAATTGCTGCTGTAATAGCTCTTCATATAGTCAAGGTATATCTCAAATTTAAATCATGAAACAAAAAAAAAAAAACAAAAAAAAACAACAAAAAAAAAAAAAAAAAATCTGTCTACTGGGCAAAATCTCACACCATTAAATTCTGCCATGAATTAGTTTTTGCAAATTAACATCTTATCATTGAATACTTAACGAGGTTAATCATTCAAACCCAGTACAGCAATATACTTGGAAATGCTTGCCAGATGTTGACATCACATATAGAACAGACAAGCTGGGAAGTTACCAGTTCAGAGCTTGGCTATGGAAAATGTAGAATATATAACTTTTTTGTTATTCATGTGCTACCCCTACTCCTTTCTGATTCTAATTCTGCATGGACAGACCTGCTGTTCAACATCATCCATTGCAAAGTAGATTACAGAAAAGTAAAAATTATATTTAAGATATTTTAAAACATAATTATTAATAACCAAAGCTTCACTTCTGTATACTTACTTTACGTTCCCTGTAGAACCAAGGACACCTTAATAGGTTAGATGACATGAGACAAATCATGTTGCAGGTGTATTCCACCAAGAAAATCACTGCTTTCTATCTGTTTAGTCATTTCCCTTTTGAAAATGTTCCACCACCCTCACATTTGCACATAAACAGCACAACAAACACACAGAATGCTGAACTGACACCCCCATCTCAATCCAGCCCTCTCTGTGTCTGTATCATCCTCTCTCCCCCATCCCCCTTCTTCCTCCTCTCATCCACCTCTCCATCATGCAGGAAGTCTGCTCTTCCTGAAAACAAGTCTCAGTGCATGGAAAGGCACAAGGCCAACAAGGTCGTATGTGATGGACAGAAGAGGATGTTTTTGTCGTTTCCCAGCCTCTCTGGTCACTGCAAGCCTCACTACAGTCCATCCTGAGGAAGCTTGTCTCACGTCACCCTGGTTGGTCCTTGAGCCAGCTCTCACTGTCTCATCCTGTGACACAGTGAGAGCTGCAGCAACCTGTTGCACATCTGCACCTAAAGTTTTAATGGGCAGGAAATATCCAAGTAAAGAGGGTTCAAATGTGGTGTTGAGAGATGCCACAAGGAGCACCAGTTGTTCCTAAGAATACTAGTCTGCTAACAAACATCAATTCATTTCCTTAGTGGAACCACCATAAACTTCCAGCCCACCTGCAAGTGTGAGAATGTATCAGCATGGGGTTTTTCTTTGAGTGGTTTATAATAAAACTACACATTCTTTCATAGGACACTATACTCAAAAAAACCCTGAATCATTGACTTAACATATTTTTTTCTTTTCAGCACATTCCACATAATTATATTTTGTTAGCAAAAAGCAAAAAAAGATATGGTAATCTGTTATCCTTACTAGAATAAATCAGTTTAACCCAACAAACACCTTTTTATGTGTTAACTGGAAATAAATGTTAACATAATGTAGACAACTGCCCTGGTTAACTTCTTTGAGTGTGTATAAAAACATCTTGGGTCTTCTCAAATCACAAAACATCATGTTGTCATTGAGTGTAGTTTAATGGGGAGTGGACTCAAATATTAGAACAGCTAAGGCAATAGTAGGTGACAAATGATTTAAAGAAAAAAAAAGTTAAACTACAGTATGTAACTTTTATGAAAAATACGGGTTTTTTTTACATATGTTAAAATTATAATATCAAGACAGTATAATATCAGAGATAATCTGTGAAAAAAAATCAAGCTCCTCTGCCTTCTCCCAGTGCTAACTGCAGAAATGCACCATTCAGTCAGAAACAATCAGAGCCAGGGGGAGGGTCTTAGTGCTGTCAATCACCCTGACGCACCACTCACACACTCCCCCTTGCTCTCTGCTACACTACAGCTGGTTCACTACAAGATAGCTTGCCACTAATGCTAAGGCTATTTTACATGGCCACCGATGATGGCAGATAAACAGTTTTCCTGGAATGGTAAGTTGTTTCTTCACCGTTAGCACATTTAGCAGCACATACATAAGGGTGACTGACAAAGCTAAGACTTCCTTCTGGTGCTGGTTGTTTTAGGTTAGGAGTGGTGCATTTCTTTAGACGGCAATAGAATGTGTAGAGCTCAGGCAGAATGTGGAGGAGCTCGAGCTTTTCACAGATTATCACTCATGCCAGGGGCCTCATTCAGCCTGACACTTCTCTCTTTTCAGAGGATGGTTTACAGTGCAGGCAATTTCTGGTAAACTTCATAGTATTGAACTGCGTGTTATATACATAACGGACCAATGTTAGCGATTGGATAAAATTTAAATCAACAGAGTCCACCCCTCCAGGAAGCAATCGTTTCTCAATAGCCGAGAGGTGAGACCCTCTGGATGAAGCGAAGAGTAGTACGAGGAACTGGTTTTTACCAGGGTATATACCGGTGGTCATAGGTTCAAGTTCTGGCGTGTTAACCTTCACTGAAGGTCTTCTCTCTCTCATAACCCACTTTCCTGTCACTCCACTATCAAGTAAAGGCCACTAGAGCCACAAAAACCCTTAAAAAAAAAAAAAAAAAAAAAAGATTGCACAAAATTGCAAATAGTAGCTAAAACTCAACTGGAAGAAAGACAAATCCATACACTGTATATACCAGCAAAATGGATTCATATAAATTTCACTTTTGTTGTGAATTTCTTGTTTTCAAACCATAATGTTTTGATTTATACCCTGCTCAACATGGATGTTTTCCTTGCTCAAAATTTCAGTCAGACTAGGAATGACCAACATCTTTTGATACACTGCAAGTAGGCTTCTTTTTTGAATTAGTTTCAGGCCATGCATTAATCATCCAGTAGCAACAAATTCTTAACGTTTGCAAGCAATCCCTTGTATAGGTATTTGTTTTACAGATGCAATTTACAATATGTATCCACATATTTTCCCTCTACTTGATCTGAAAATACAGGTTTGTCATTTATTATTACTTATAGTATGTGTTACAACGCTGATTTTGTTTTCTCATTTTTAAGTCATTTTCACAGCAAAGTAGAACTCAAATTTTATCCAAAATTAACGATTCCATATTTTTCTGCTATAGGCTGGATCTCTATGCTTACACAAAATTTGGTAACACTTTCATAGTCCCCTAATTACAGTGTAATTACCATCTAAGTACATAGTAAGTTACAGTGTATTACTTTGTAATAGAAACTATTTTTAGAGGGTAATTACCATCAAATTACTATTTAACAGTGCCTAAATTACCCAATATTTAACAAGGGCTTACGCAGTAAATTTCTACATATTACCAGGTAAGTGCTGTTATTAAATTTAGACCAAAAAAAAAGTTTTAACTTCTGAGATTTTAAACAGTTATTACCATGTAACTCTTGTACAGATTTAATTTAACCTGTTCATAAACTAGCAGCAATAAAGTACTGCCTGATTACCAAGTAAAACATGATGCATTACCCAGTTGTAAAGGGAAAGAGAGTCTTCTTCGGTAGATTTTAAACAGTTATCATGCAACTTATGCAGGACCAAATGTTTGTTTTTAGCCTGTTCATAAAGTAGCAGCAGTAAAATACTTCATTATTACAAAATAAAACATTTTACCCAATTAGTATAGAGAAACTGTACTATAAAAGAAAGCCAGGCTTTCTTTGGTAGATTTTAAACAGTTATCACCGTGTAACTCATGCTGTCATGGTGGGTGGTAGTTTAACCCACATGCAGCATCACGCAGGAGACAAGGTGGAAAAGGTAAGAAAATGTATTTACAATATGTACAGAAACAAAATGGAGTTATCGAGTTGAATGATGTTATGGTGGTAAAGGGAGAAAGGGCTTACTTGGCTGTTTTTCGTAATGAGCAGAGAGAGGTTGTTGAGTTCCAGTGCAAGTGAGAAGATCTCGTCCCCAGATGGAGTCCGGAGGTTCGAGAGAGAGTGAGTATCCAAAAAGGGATGTAATCCAGGAGAAAGCTTGGTGCTGGAGAGCAGGCAGGCAGGTAAAAGAGCTGAGCATATCAGACTGCAATCGGCAGCACACAGGTAAGTTCTTCCTCAGGAGGAGCTGGGGAAAAGTCGAGAGCCAGAAGCCAACCTAGAACATGGCAATTTGAGGAAAAAGCGCAAAGTTTCAAAAAAGACACAGGCGCCGCACAGATCACAGCTGGCTACAAGGATCATCATCAGTAATCATCCAGCAAGGAATGAATATTCTGCTGCTCCTTATAAACACCAGCCAGCCTGATGAGATGATGCACCAAGGACCGGTGGAGTTCACCAGCAGAGATCCTCTCTGGAACAGGAACCCACTCTCACAGCAAAATCCACACAGCACACCTGAATCCTAACACATGCAAGATCATATGTTTGGATTCAACCTGTTTATTCAGTAACACCGGTACAATATTGCATTATTACAAATTAAAACACAACAAATTACCCTGTAAATAAAGTGGAACTGTACTGTAACAGAAAGCCAGGCTTGTTTCATAGCTTTTAAACAGTTATTACCATGTAACTCACACTGGATTAGTCTGTTGAACAAAGATGTAAAACGGAAACTTCCACCATTCAGGCTACACAATTCAAAGCATAGTTTATTTAACAAGCCACAAATCCGAAGTATGTGAAAAAATGCATCTATGGTATCTACTGATAAAATTATGCCTTGAACTTTTCCATACTCCTAAAACTAAAATGTATAGTGAATATGCGAGTTACATGAATATGCGAGTTACATGAATATGCGAGTTACATGACACACCATTTTATGCACCTCAGCAGTCACTGATCACAGAACGTCCAGGGTTGAATTTCTTATTACTGAAAGTAATTTCTTCTTGGATCAATTTTTAAGAAATTAAAACTAAAATATAAAGGTCGCTGCTGGGACATTTTTACTTCCAAAAGTCCATAGACTCAGGAACATCTTCTCCAGGTGAGTCCACATCCATACTAAAAAAAATAAGCAAAATGTTAGCAAAAAATATTCCCTTAGAAATGGACAACTGCGCATACAACACTGATGTTAAAGTCAATGGAAACCAACAATTTTATAGAAGTTCAATGTTTTTGACTGACCGCATGGGGTTTACATAGCCCATGACATACCTGCAACACTACAGTGCTTATGGCTTCACATTTTTATTAATGTTATGTTTGTCAGCAAAACACCACGAACAACTATAAATAAAGCAATTAACAGATATAATAAGTAAAAATCTACCTTTCTTTTGTGTCTGAATTTCATCAGTCATCAGTAATTTGCTGCTACCAGTCATCCCCTACTTCAGCATGTCCGCCTGTCTTCTTCTCAACCCCTGTGACAGACTGAGACGAAACATGAAAATTACTGATCCTGCTATTTGACAAAATAAAAATATATGTACAGAAGGAGAGTCAGAGTGCACAAAGTTTATTTTACCTGTTCATTATGTTTATCTAAGAGGGTAGTGGAATGGGAGAGCTTGAGAGAACTGACCCCTCTTTGACAGATCAAGTGATGTGTGTGCCTGTGTTTTGCATCTCTGCAGCTCCTGAAACACATAACATACTGTAGTTAAGTAACATTGAACCTTGACTAGAAAGCAGGAAAATGCTCCTTCTGTGTCCCAGCAGAGTGGGACACCTTTGTGCTTTCTCTTATAATTCCCTTCATTTGCTCAGAAAGACCAAAACAGTTGCTAAACATCTTACTTTATGTAAACTATATAACAATGTTTTCACTTTTTTTTTTTTTTTTTTTACATCAAAACTTAATGTGATAGTCTGATTCACAATGATGCTTTTTCCTCACCATCTATATTTCTCCGTTTGTTTGTTTTTTCTTCTTTTTTTAATTTCAAACTTAAATTGCACACTGGACATCGTTTTCCTGGCCAACAGCTTTTCTGCCTGCAGCCACCTGACCAAGTGTTTCCTTCTTCTGCACTCTTCTGGAGAATCGTAGGTCATTTCATTAAATAAGAGGGTGAGACAGAACATTTGGGACATATTCAACAGTTGTTGCTATTATTTATTATTGTGATGATATGACTTCTTGTAATCAAACATGTGTTAAGAGAGAGGGAAAACACCAATTTCTTTAAAATTAAAGATTCAGAAATGTTTGTTCTATATATATATGTTACTGAATCAAGTAGTTGGCAACGATTAAAAACGTTGTGTAGACAGATTTAAAATGAATACTTACCATAATGTCTAACTGGAAACCGCCTTCACTGGTTGGAAGACCGCGTTACAAAATCCCGCTAGGGATATGAAGTCTCGTATTCAGGCGCGTCTTTAGTAACAAACAGATGGCTCAGGTTGTAAACAGTCCGAAATCATGTGAAGCTAACGATACTGTTTCCTTACGACATTAATCCAAACATTCTTCTTGTCAGCGGACCAACTCGTAATATTTGGTATGTAACCAAAAAGGTATGTGACACTTGATGAATGTGCTATGTGTTTTTTACATTAGTAACGAAACATGTACTGGCTAATGTAAGCTAACGGTTCTGACTCCCAGGGATGCAAAGAGGTCAGTTTTTAGAAAACTGCATATTTAACACAGAGTTTAAGCGACTTTAATATTGTTTAGATGGGAAGCTTTATCTTAGGTTGGGGACAATTAGGTTTTAAAGCGGGACGAAGCTCCTCATTTGATCTGTCCTGTTTAAATCAATAGAGTTGATACTGTGCACAGAATAAAAAAAAATTGAGCACTCCTCAGTATTATGATATTATCACCATGTTGCATATAATTGCTACAGATCATCGCTACGTTGCAGAGTCACAAAAAAAGTTGCGCACATTACCGATGTTATTTTACAATGTACCCAGATGTTAACACTACAGCTGTATTGGCCACAGCTGCACTTGCTAATGAGGTTGAGGGTGTTGTTGCTTTTTACCTAATAACTTGTGATATTTTAGGGCTGAATTGTTAAACAGTTTCTTTATTCATGTATTTTTTTTTTTTTTTTTTTTTTTTTTTTTTTTTTTTTTTTTTTTTTTTTTTTTTTTTTTTTTTTTGCTTTTTTGCAGTTTATGTTTTTAAGTCAGCAGGACTTCAGCAAATCCACTGTTCTAAACCAGCAGATGAGTGATAGAAGTTCCTCTGGTGCAGTCACTTAAAAACATTAGACAAAAACACCTAAAAATGTATTGATTTCTCAACAGGGTGCAGTTCAAGTCACATGTTTGTTCTTCCTTAACATGCGACAGAATTAATAACTCTTTAAAGAATGTATATGGACATATTAGGTCACAACTGTATACATAATCGAAATTATTTAGAACTGATCATGCTTCTTAAGGAGTGTCCCATTTCTTAGGGGAATATTTTAACCACTTTCTGAATTGTGCCAAAGAGATTCAGCCAATTTTTCTGTTAACAAAATCTGAAACTAAGTGCATTGAGGAAAACTGCTAACAGGTTCTTACTGTCTTTAAGGAATGAAGAAAAGGCAGCTGATCGAGACACCTGAATCCTCCCCTGAAAATCTGAGGAGCACAAAAAAGAGAAAGAAGCAAAAGGCAAAAGCAGCTGCATTTGGAAGGAGGGATAATATGTGAAATTAATTCTTTGGAAAAATGTTTGGAGTCACTCCTTTTTTCTTTACATTTTGTATTAAAGCACACATGTGCTTTTAAGTTGCCATGATCACTAGTTATACCAAGTGTTTTGAATCAGATTCAGAAAACTTTATTTAACTCTTGCATATTTCAGTTTAAAGTTCCCAATTTCTGGGCATGATAAATCAAATAGGCCTCAATATTAGTATGCAATAAAGAAATTTGTTGACAACTTTCTGTAAATCCCAGCTGCAACTCAGACTCCTATTGCTGAACTTGCTTCTAAGCTTCCTTTGGACTGCTTTTTCCTTTTATTTTTAGTTCAGCCCTTGTACCTCACGTGTAGTGACCAAAATTGTGATTTATGACCAACAAGGTGATTCCAAAAAGTTATTAGCTGAAAGTTATTTACAGTAGATGAGCAGCTGAAGGATGATGTATCTCTTAGCCTTTGGTGTCAGGTCTTTGCTCATTTTTTTAAAACCATTTCTTACTATAGGGATACAGTTTCTCTAGTGTCAGTACTTTATGTTTGGCACTTTTTTTCTTCCAGTTTAGTTTTCAAATAAAGACTTTTTGAATTTTAACTTAAATCTAAACATTTAACAGTAAATCCAGAAGTTTAAATCCTTTTTGACCAGTGAGAAAAAAGAAAATGAAATTCACCTATTACTTATCGTTTTTTAGAGATTAGATCATTTTCGCATTTTCAGTTTGTATAAAATCAAGATTTTTTATATGATTTTAAAAGTGTCCAATGACTTTCTGTATTTTTTTTCTGTTGTCCACAATCCACAGGATGCTGTTCTTAAAGAATAAGTGTACAAGAAGCATGAGCCTTAGTTGTAACACAATGAATGGGAAAAGCCTTCACTGCTGTTTTTGCTTAAGTCATAATTCCTACAGAGGATGAAAATGAAAACTTTGGACCACTCCAAATGTTCACTGATGAGGATACTATCAGCAGCTTTGTGAAAACTTGCAAGGCATTCAATGACGAAAATGGACCTCTTGAGGAAAGAGATCAAAAAGAGTTTATTCTTCTATGAGCTCTGTTACTCTTTTTAAAATTGATTTGGTATTTACTTTTTAATTTACCTCTGACAGGTAAATTATACAATCTATTTGAATGTTCATAACTGTACTTCTTTTTGTACTACAGCCAGTACTAAAAATAACATAATACAGAACCATACCTGCCATCACTACGAAGTGATTACATTGATGCCAGTTTTTGTAAAGGTCTTGTTTCATAAATGAAGTTGTTGTCTTAGTTTTTGGGCATGGTTTTTGTTAGCTGACTTAGTTAGACTGAAAATAAAAAAATTTGCTTTTGATCCTAACCACCAAACGACTGGCTTTCTTTTACAGTACAGTTTCTCTTTATGTACTGTGTAATATGTAGTGTTTTAGTTAGTAATACCACACTACTTTCTTCTGCTAGTTTGTGAGATTAAATACATACAATCCTGCGTTGTAATTAAAACTAACTGGTTTATCCTGGTTTATTTAGAGGACATAATTTACGATGTACTTACTTTGTAATTACACTGTAATTAGGGGACTGTAAAAGAAAGTGTTACTCAAAATTTATACCTAGAATTACCTAACTTGAAACTGCAGGATTAATGTTATCCTGAGCATGCCTTTAATCCTTTTTCAACACTATATCCCAGTGGTGAACAGGCCTACATGTAGCACGTGGAAACAAGGTGGCTTGTGAGCAGAGGGAGTCCATGGAGTAAGCCCTGAAAGTGACAGAGGCCATAATAACAGGATGTTTACAGCCTGAGGAAACCCTGCCAGAGCGACCATGAGCCGGCAGCAACCATGGCTGGAAACTTGAATGAAGAGGAAACGCAGGCCAAGCCAGGTTTCCCCAAGATACACCACATATATTTTCTCTGACTGCTGTTTGGTTTATACAGATACACTACAGTATTTACCCAGGTTAGATTAGGTCGATGTAAAAGCATGATGTCAGACCCCTGGATAGCCCCTTTTTAAAAATATTTCAGCAGTGATTAAAATGGCTGTCTTCAGGTAATAGCAAAGAGAAGAACCCTGGTGGTTTGTGACACAAATTGGTGAAACGTATTCATCTTGAAATAGTCACCATAAATTCTGCCAGAATTGGTGCTGGCCTCAATACTCTTCTTGTATTTTTATGGCGGTTGGCAAACAACTTAAGGTGCATTACCGCCACCTTCTAGACCTCAATATTGTAGATATTGTTATGTTATGTTGCAGGATGAATTGAGCCTGCTCTCAATGATTGAGCACATCTGTGTTGCATCCAATCAACTGCCTGCAGGGTGTTGTGGGTATAAAAGAAGGCTTTTTCACCTGCCTCTCCATGCCCTCTGACATGGTCACATTTCCAACATGGTTTGTTGTGTTTGTCACCAGTGTGTACAGATCAGCTGACTGCCGTAAGTACTTCTTCTCCAATTGCACAAAAGTATGGGGTGCAAAGTGTAAAATCTGCATGCAAAAGAATTAGCGGATAGTTTTTGATATTTAACTTACATTTAGCGCACTTTCATCAAATTTAAAATGGAAGTGTCGTATTACCATCTTTGCATTTCATAAAATTTCAGCAAATGTAAATGTTACATCTAAATTTAAATGTTAAATCTATATCTAAATGTTAAATATAAACATAAATCCTAATTAAAGCTGCGCGCAGCATTGGCGGCCCTTGCAGCTCAGTGCGCTCCGGCCTTGCGGCGACCGCAGGAGCTACGGCAATGCCACCTGTCGTGGATTTTCTTACTCAAAGAGGGAGAGAAGGCAACTCATTGAATAAGAGAAAGACCGGACTTTGTCTTATTAAGTTTATTCAAAGGCATACAGCACTTGAACTCTCTGTCCCTGAACAAGTCAGAGAAACAGAGCCCCGAACAGGATCACAGACAGATATTTATACTGTTATCACAAACAGAAATTAAGTTTGCATCCGTATTAACCTTCAACATAGTAACATTAATCAATCTCATTACTTGAACCACTGGAAAAATGCAACATGATAGAATCATCCAGATCAAAAAGAATAGCAAAAGAATTACTCCAATCTTTATTAACCAGGAAGTCCATCCACCAGAAATAAACCAGGACCAAGGATCCCAAGATGGGCCTATATTTTCCTCCTGTTGGCTTTTCAATAACTCTTGTAACTTATCATGTATACTTGTCATGTTATTGGACACATCCAGAACAAAAGTGCAACATCATTCCCCAATTATGTGACAAACACCTCCCCTCTCAGATAATAGGTAATCTAGAGCTGCTCTATTTTGCAAAGTCATAGTTCTTTATAGCATGCTGTTCGTTGGATAGAGAAGAGAACCCTTTTTCAGTTAGGGCAGTAAGATTTTCTAATTCAATTGACAAGTCATTAATCCTATGGACTGCATTAGCAACACCATAACTTGGAATTAGTCTACCCAAGATCCCTTGCCAATGTGGAATCCTAGCTCTCTTTTGCCATTTGAGCATAGTTTTCCTTTCTAATAATGGGGTGATTGAATCATAAGTGGTGACTGTAGGTCGTAAGTGAGCTAAATAACATACTCCAGACCAATTAGTAGGCAAATACAAATATGATCTATTTGCACACATCCAAACCATTTTCTTAGGACGCGAATACCCATCTCTGTTAGGAAAAGCAACAAAAACTGTAGCCTTACCGGACGGAAGGGTGTAGCTCTTAATCTTACAAGATTAAGAGTTAAAATATGAGGTACAGGTGTTTGGCCTAAAGATTCTTGAATGGGGTAAGAGTCAGTTCTAATAGTGCATGGCTGGGATTGATTTCTATTAATTAGAGCACATGCAGCAGGTATAATAATTTTAACACCTTTTGTCTTTCCCACAAATTAAGGTGTGGTTTCTTCTTGTGCTATAGAGATGTCTGGATCCCTTATTGCATTCCTATTACCCCGAAACCTGTAAAGAGTTTCTGTAAAAACACGTTACATTGGTCACACTAGAGAACCTATGAACCTTTCTTTTTGGTCTTACAGTATAATTCTTCACCCAAGGAAAAATAGCCTGCACCAGCTGGTTATGTTCTTGATCCAGAAAGAAAGTAGCTGGAGTATAGGCAGTATCAATAGGAACAGGTACGAACAATGGTTGATCACCAATTACCAGTACCAAAACAGACCATCTTTCATACAGCTGCATGTTAATCTTAGCTACGAAGTGGAATTTCCTTTCTTCGGGTACCTAACACAACAGTTTTAAATGAAAACAAAAACAAAAATCCTGCTGCCTCTCCAGAGTGGCTTCAGCGCTTCAAGCTGCCCTGTTACCAGCGTGTTACAGGTGGGCGGTCGTTGGAAGCCCCTCGAGGCAGGAGGTTCAGAGTCGGAATGCAGCTCAGGTGATGATCCTGTGAACACTTTTTGCACTGTGTGTCATGAATCCAAGTGTTCATTTCTTGGACCTTAATGGCAGTGTGAGTCTCCAGCAGAATTTGGAACGGACCTCTCCACCATTTGTCTCTCCAATGGCTTCTCCTGGTATCTCGGATCAGCACCCACTGTCCTGGCTAGAACTGGTGCAGGGGTTTGTCGGCCACTGGGGGAAGGGCAGCTTTCACGGTCTGATGGGAGAGAGAAAGAACGTGACAGAACCTTACAGTATTCAACACAGTGTTCAAAATGAGCAGTTGTCAATGTAGTTAAGTTAGTACGGGGTCCTCCTCCGGTGTTTGCAGGTCTCCCAAAAAGGATTTCAAAAGGACTCAAATTAGCTCTGGATCTATTTCTCATCTGCTTATGAAGTCCATCATCAGATGGTGAAATGGAAACTGTGAGGGTGAATGTGCAGCTTGTGGCTGTGCAGGAACCCTAAAAGGATTATGAGAAGCACAGATCAAACATTTTTTGCAATAATTTTCAGCTGCTACTGAGAACCCATTTGTGTACTAATATTTTTTAACCATGTCTAACGTTCCTCCTTTGGACACATGATCCAATCCATGTGTCCATTTGGCAAACCAGGGAAAGAAATGCTTAGGGAGACACGGTCTGCCATCAGAAAAATGCCACCCAGAGTCATCAAAAGTACAGCCAGCTTTTTTCCAATTGTCTTTCTCCTGTGGGGTAGCAAAGGATTGCATTTCAGGAACAGTAACAGCATGCAGGTCAGTCAGAAAAAGGGAAGTTTCAGCTAAAGGGAGAGGACTCAGAGCTGTTGCTTTTGCAGCCGAATCCACAGCCGCATTCCCTCTAGAAACAGAGTCCGGCTGTCCTGTATGTGCAACAGCTTTGACCACGGCAATGTTTTTGGGTAGCAAGACAGCTTCCAAAAGGTCAGAGACTTGTTTAGTATTCAAAATAGGTTTTCCATCTGATTTTAAAAAGGAGTGACGTTTCCACAATGCTCCAAAGTCATGCACCACTCCAAAAACATATCTGGAGTCAGTGTAAATACTCACAGTTAAAAAGTTTAAAGTTTTTCACAGTTTAAAGTGGTACAGCGTTTAAAGTGGTAAAGCATTTAATTGCAATATTAGGCATATAAGATTGAGGAGTACCTGAGCCACCTTGCTGCTGATAAATGAGAAGTCTTTTGTTCCAGGAGGATGATAGCAACAGAATGTGGAACAAAAACTGTCAATGAGTTATAACCCACAATGTCACGTGACGCTAACACATCTTTTTCTGCAGCCACAATAGCACGTAAACAAGCAGGTAAGCTGGCTGCAACGGCATCAAGCTTACTGGAATAAGGTTACAGGTTACAGGTTGCAATTTGTCACCATGGGATTGCAACAACACAGATGACAGGAAACCAGATTTTTCATCCACCATTTGAATAAATGGTTTATCAGAGTTTGGTAAAGCTAACACAGGTGCAGAGGACAGAGCTGCTTTCAGATCAGTGAAAGCCAGTTCTGCCTCTGGAGTCCATTGAATTTCAGCTCAGAGTAATTTAGGATGTGCGCTCTACAGTAGCCTGCCATACCCAAAAATGACATAATTTGTTTCTTCGTGATCTGCTTTGAGATTTTTTGAACCACTTCAATCTGAGATGACAGTTTTCTGCTCTTATGTGAGAGAACATGACCCAAAAATGTTACTTCCTCCCGTACAAACTGCATTTTAGATTTTGAAACTTTATGACCTTTGTCATAAAGATGTTGAAGTAGTTTTAAAGTGTCTTTCCTACATCAATCCACTGATTCTGTACAAAGGAGCAAATCATATACATACTGAGCGAGAACAGTTCCAGGAGTCAGAGTTAAATCAGCCAGAGATTCCTTCAGTGTGGTATTATAAATGGTTGGACTTTCGGTATAGCCTTGGCAATATGGCTTTCCATCAAACTCAAAAGCAAACCAATACAGCCAGTATTGGTTTGCTTTTGAGTTTGATGTTGCTGAGAAAAATGCATTTCCCAGGTCTATTACTGAGAAATATATGGATTCTGGAGGAATTTGTGACAAAATCATGGAAGGATTCGGAATTGATGGTGCACGGGCCACAATGGACTGGTTGACAGCCTGGAGTTCCATTCTTCAGGTACTCCAGGGGTCCTAATCTTTTTCACAGGGAAATTCACCTGTGTTCTCACAGGTGAATTTGGACAGGGAACAATTACTCCAGCTTTGAGGAGGGAGTCAAAAACGGGATGGATTCCCTCTAAAGCCTCCTTTTTCAGTGGGTACTGTTTCTGACATGGCCTGTAATTTGATTTAGGAGTAATAACAATTGGTTCACAACCTGTGATGAGACCAACATCATATTTGTGAGCAGCCCAAAATGAATTTGGCAGCTTTGTAAGATCTGCTTCAGCAATAGAGGAGGTTGGCATAGCTGAAAATAAATGTGAGGGTGAAATCAGCTGCACTGTACGAGTGCAGGCAACGATAGTGGGACAATGTCTTTTAAAAACATTTTGAAAGGTAGACACAAACACTTATGGGACATCAGTCTCCCTCCAGTCTGTGACATGAAGGCAACACCTAATAAACAACCCTACATCCTGCCATTCCATATTTTTAGATTTAGCCAATGATACATGCGGCACTGAACCAGAAACTCGAAAAAAAACGCAGCTGTTCAGAAGTCAGAGTCACCGATAAGGCTGCTATATAATCGTTCCAGTTCATGTCAGTGAGCTGCAATTTCTCATTTGTAATTTTGTACCAAATGTCCTCATAGTCAAACTCAGGTCCATCAGATACTTGTGAGGTACAATGTGTCTCACTGTCAGATGTCACAGAATTTACTGCTAATGTGACAAAATGTTGAGGCACAGGACCAGCTGGAAGCATCCACTCATATGCATATAGGGGGGTTTCTGTAGCCCAATGTACTGCAGCGTAGCCATGGTACTATCAGTCCATCAGGAGTACAAGTGACAGCTATATTCAGTCTGCACAACAAATCTCTACCCATAAGATTTAAAGACACAAGGGAGACACCAAAAAATAATGTTTTAACTGCACTCCCTGTGGAGTAGAACACTTTATAGGAACAGGAAAACTTTATATAACTGTTTCACCCAAAGCAGAGACAGAATGAACATAAAGACCACTGAGTTTTGGCTTTTCTTTGATACATTTAGCTGATAAAACAGAATGAGTTGCACCCGAGTCAACAACAAAAGAAATTTCTACACCCATCACCATCATAGAAAACATAGGCATTCTTTTAAAAGCAGGGGTCTATGTATGGAGATATGTGTCTGATGAAACTTTAGTCGCACATTTTAAGTGTTAAATAACCTCTGTGAGCAAACTATGTGGATCAGTAAAAGCAGGTACCTTTTTAACATTAAAATCATCATGCAGCTGTGTGTGTGTGGGTCAAGCCTCACGCCCCTTGGGATGTCCTTCCTCAGTGCGGTTGGCAGCCCGATCCAGGGTCCTATCCCCCACCTGGCAGTTGCCGTTGTCATGCTGCTTCTACAGTCCCTCTGGACATTCATTCTTTTAGTGTCCCAACTGTTCACAATTATGGCAAGCATCAGAGCGGGGCCACTGTCCTCTTCCCCGACCTCTGGCCCAGCATCTTCGGCCAAGTCCACGGCCTCAAGAAAAAGAACCACATTGGTCGGTGCCAAAGTACAGAGTCAGGGCAGCATTATGCAAATCAGTGTCTCTTTTGTCAACTTTTTTCTTTTTCCTGTTGTTGATAACCTCATCGCTGTGTAAAGCATGTCTTTTCAGTTCCTGAAAATGCACCCTTGTCGCCATCCAACATAAAGGGTCTTGGTTTGCGCAGCAACCTCAGGGAGCAGTCCTTCCATGATATATCCACACAGCATCTTTTCCCAGGGCCCTAGAACAGTAAAATCAGCAGGGTGTTCCATACTCGAGTGTTTATTGAACGCTTCTTCCATGTGATGAAGGAAATCAGAGACAGACTCATCGAGACATTGTTTCATTCACTGTAGCACGGCACAATCAGTTTTCAGGGGAAATTTAGTGCTCATGTCCGCGCACAGCTGTTTGATGGCAATACCCTAATATACCCTAATACCATGGGCTATTAGGGTGATTTGCATCGCCATCCTCACCTCCTGTCGGCTGGGTAGGGTGCACCGCAGGATCTGGCATCCTTAGTCCAACTAAATCTCCAGGTTTTATTTTTACTGCAAGGAGCCGGTGGATTTCTTTGCCCGTAGATCTCATTTCATGGCATAGAATTCTAAGTTCTGCAGCAAACTTCTTGCTGTCCTCTATGGGATCTGGGAGGAAAGCAGTGCTGGCTTGAATGTCAGCTGCAGTCCATGGTCTGAACACCAACTGAAGTTTATCGGCTCTGGCCACTTCCAGCATGGGGCATTGGAGAACCGCTCCTTCTTTTTTCTCCTCTTGATGTTTTCCACTCCTTTGCCATTTAAAATCAGGAGAGGTGCTGAGAGAGGAGGGTAGAGGTGATTTCTGGCCCTTCGATGATTCCTGTTTTTGCTCGTCTGCTGACTGTTCTATCTTAGGGAGTGGTAGGGGCAGAGGGGACGGAGGATGAATGACTACACCCATTACTCCACTGGGGCCACTTTGCTTGCTTGGACTGCCTTGTGCTGCATGTTGACATGCAGGTGGAAATCTTTGCGGAGGGAGACAGGAGTCTAGATCTGGATCAGCAACCTGGAGGGCCTGCAACTCTGCCTGTAATGGAGCATGAGGACAGGAGGGTGAAGCATCACTAAGTCTATATGGAGGCGGAAATGTGGGGTCACTGGCATTATGACTAACGTTATCCTGCCTGTTACCCACATCTCCAGACAGATCTTTTCCCTCTGCCATCTGTTTCAGTTCAGACTTTCTCTAACTTCAGCTTCTCACATCCAGTCTTTCAACATTTTACCCATCTTTCTCTCTGATCTAAATCCTCCTTTTTAATCTTCTTCTTACTTTTCTTTTTCTCCCAGTCCTCATCCAACAGCTCTTTCACTTTATTTAACTGATTTACACTCAAAGACCACCCGCAAAATCCGTTATTTTGCTAATATCTGATTAACACTAATAAGAGTCCTCCCTGTATTTCTTACAGGGTACCTTGGCCCTCAGCTGATGTTCTCCTTCTGCCAACTCTGCAGCCTTATCAGTTAATTATTAGGAGATGATGGTTAATGTGTAGTAAAAAAAAAAAAAAAAAAAAAAAAAAAAAAAAAGAAAATTCTTTCAAGCAACTTCTCACCTGTATTTGTTTGCAGATCTATTCTGGATCCGATCGGCCAGAAGACACAGGCAGGCTCTAGGACTCCCCTTTTACAATGTAGATGGACTGAAGGCAATTTTGAGTCTTCAGGCTGGCCAGGCGCCCTTGTCCTCTGCCGTGGAATTCCTCTGGCACATTGGATATTGTTCGTGACACCAAATTGTTGTGGATTTTCTTACTAAAAGAGGGAGAGAAGACAACTCATTGAATAAGAGAAAGACCAGACTTTGACTTAAGTTTATTCAAAGGCATGCAGTGTTTGAAGTCTCTGTCACTGAACAAGTCAGAGAAACAGAGCCCCGAACACAACCACAGACAGATATTTATACTGGTATGAGGGCGTCATCTTATCTTTGAAGGAGAAAGAAGAAAAGCCCTCCACCCTAAACAGGGTGAGAGGTCTCCTAAGGTATTTATGAGTACCCCGCTGTGAATCATCACTTTGGTCACACAGCACTATTCCCAGAGACATTTGTGACAAGATCTCCTCGCGATAAGACCAGAATGTGTTCCCCCTAAATAACTAAAACACGGGTCACAGAATGAGTGGGGTAATAAAAGATCAGAGCACTTTGTGAAGACCCAAGAATGGGCATCCCAGAAATTTTTCCATAACAGTTGCGCTAGCATGTATGATTACTCCACTTGAGAAGAGGATGGCTCCTAAAAAGCAGAACTGTTATGTCCAAGGGTGTTCAAAAACAGATGGAAGTTTTAACTTACTCCTGATGGAGGAGAAAACCAGAGAAGAGTGGCTTAAGTTCATTTATGGGGAAGTACCACACAATTATAACCCCAATATGAGACTATCATCAGCACATTTCACTGAAGAGTTTCTCAAATATAGTTGTAGCCAATCAGTGAGAAGTCAACTCGGTTATGCCACATATCATTACCATACCCAACCTTTTACTGAGGACGAAAATCTGGCCTTGGGGAAAATGGGCATGAAGTGGGGAAAAAATAGAGGGCACGGCCTATAAACATTTGCTGGGAAGTGTACGTGTGGTTGCACCTATGGACCTGGTATGGCACCGAGTGGAAGCAAGGGCGCGTAACGCATAATCGCCCTCCACGCTGCGCCCTTCTGCCTGCCACCACACTGTACCACCATCAAATGGCTTTCAGGTGGCTCCACCACAATATCTGACCGTTTCTGATTGATTTTGAGCTTGTGGTCTGCTCGCTGGGGCTCGGGGGACAGGCACAAAGATGCAGAAGGGGTCTTCTCACGACTCTGTCATTCTTTCTACTGGAAAGCCAGCTCTGAGGTCCTAGTGGCCGCAGATGAGGGGCATGAGGAGGACTTGCATCATTCTCTGGACGGTCTTTCGATATACTTCGAAAGGGAGATAAGGGTCGCCCCATGGAGTCAACATGGGTAGTGACGCTGTTTCGCCGCCGTTGACCCTGGGACCCCCAAGGCCCGACCGATGTGACCCACGGGACTCCCGGCAGGACCTATAGCACTATCACTGGGCCCAAAATGGTACCACACCGATGATTTTTTTTTTGTCAAGTATGGCTTTGGGGTCCTGTATTCAGGGAGGATGTCTCTGGGTGGGGATAGCAACCTGTGACCTTTCGGGAGCTTATGCATTTTTTGCATTTTTGAAGCCTTTCCCATGGTCCAATTTAAACCAGACTTGTTCAGGGTGACCTCTGGGATGCCCCATACTGGAAGCCCTTAGCAGCTAACGGTTAGCATGTTGCTAACTGGAAGTAGCCCTAGCAAGGTCCTAGAGAGCTGTGCTTTGGTGGGTCAGTAGATACTAGGAAGACGTGAGGACCTGAGTTTGGGCTCGATAGCCCATAAGGTCATGGAGTTATTAGGAGTCCTAGGTCATCCCACACCCACCTTTCACCCTCCGCCATTTTGGGGTAAAGGGTCACACAGACTCGACGGCTGGCTTGTCTTCTCATAGTGACTACTCGAACCACGTATCTGTCCCATAGCCCCCTACGACTGCGTTTGCACACAACCCCACTCCCAGGCGATGACGCCTGCATCTGCCACATAGCTGAGGGCGAGACGATCACAACGAGCCCCCAGTGTCCATGTAGCCCCACCTGGAATGCACCCCTCTGGTGTTTGCTTTTAGGGTAACTGGGAGGTAGCAAGGGGTCACCCCAAGGAGACAGCATTGAAATCAGGAGGGGAAAACTTAGGCCTCGAGTGCTATCGACCCCCCATGATCTGGCTAGGTTGGTTGCAGGGGGTCGAGAGGGTAAGATTTTAAGAGGGCGGGATCCCCTGATCAAAAAGAGCCCACCTGTACCCCAGTATTCCACTCCTACCCCCTGAAAGTGACCCCAGGGTCATCTGGGAAATGGGCTTGAATTGGTACATTAGGGTACCCAGCCATTCTTTGCAGTGGAAACCAGAAGGCCTCAACTGCTAATCTACCCCCGTGCTTTAGCTATGAACATCGCATGTAGTCATCCTGGGTGACTTTTGAAAGACTGAGATCCCCCCCCCGATCGCAGAAAGCCCACTCATGCCTCCCTAGTCCACTCCTACACCCCTCAGGGAGCCCAAAAGTAACCCTAGGGTCGTTTGGGAAATGGTCATCAAGGGATAGAAGAGGGTCACCTCCCATCAGGTTAAACTGAGTCACGAGGGGAAAGATGCCCCCAAAAATAGCAGTGTCTTTTCTTCATTTTTCACTGTTATACCCAATCTGGAGATAAACCACACAGTCTTGTTCTCCTGGTCGCTCCGATGGATAGGACCCCCAGCTCAACCCCCTGCGATGCCCCTGAAAGGAACTACCCAGGGAGGGGTCCTAGAGACTTGTGCATTGCCATGGAAGTAGAGGCCAAGGGTTAGGGTTAGCACTGTGAGTATGGTCCCGATAGGACCTCGGGTTGTTGGGTTAGGATTTGATATTTTTCAACTTTTGACCTCTTCCACAAAGAGGTCGTAGGTCACAGAGACACCATAGTGGGCTTGTTCCACCCAGAACCGGAGCCCCAGAACAACATTTGTGATTTTCACCCCTCTATGACCAACTCTCTGTATTTGGCTAATCCTAACATATGGTCTAGGTTTTGTAGAAGGGTTTGAGGATGCTTCATCCCTGGTTGTGAGACCAAGTATGACTTAACAGTGACCTAGGGTCATCAAAAATTATACGCGGGTTCTGGGCAGCCCCAGGCTCCCACCCTGCGAGTTTGGGGTCTCTAGCTCCTACGGTCTCCTCATTGAAGCATTTGAAGGTTTGACCTCCAAACACTATAAGGGAACCGACTTAAACCAAGGACAATGTAAAACCATGTTTTTAACTTCTTGTGTCCCGAATCGGCCTCTGTTTACGGTGTGCTTGGTACCGCTGGAAAGCATATTTTACACAGAAAAGAACACCACCGACCATGCCTTTCTAGCACCTCCCTACCCTGAGTTATAATTTTAAAACCCCAGAGGTCAAATCAATCAGGGCATAATGAGGTATTGGGCATGGGTAGGAACATACATTGGGGCATTATCAGAGCGAACCGCCCTGATAATGGAGCCTCACAGCTCCCAGTAGTAGCGACCGATCGGGATGTGCCAAGTATCGTCGGAAATGGCCAGACGAGGGGATGAAGCGCAGCCACCCCTGAAGATGTAACACCTTCCCCTGAGATGTGGCGATTAACGATTTGCTGCGGTGAATCCGCCCGTAGCTAAGGGCCAAAACTCACAGCCTTTGTTCATCTCCCAGCGCTTACCACATACTGTAACTTTGGTGTTTCTAGGTTTTAGGGTTGGAATCTGACAACCCCTGAAAGTTTTCAGGCTCAAGGGGCTTGCATGGTGTGGAATATACATGGACCCGTAATTATATGAGGGAAAAATCGCAAAACTTTAAAGCCTCACAGCTTGGGCAAAGAATGTCCAATCTGGACGCGATTGGTAGAATTGGAACGGTCTTGATGAGAGGAAAAAAAGAGCCCACCCACGAGGGTCTGCCACCTTCCCCCGTGGCCCGGCAGAAGGTCAAGGTTACTATGTCGCCCAGGGAAAGGTATCCAGAGTTAAGGGCTCAAACTCGCAGAAATTGTTGCTAGTCCATTATGTACAAAACCCTGAAATTTTCATCTCTCTAGCCACTTCTGTCGGAAATTGACATGTCAAAAATTCCGCATCCCGACCAAGAACCCTGTCCTGGTGTCTGGGTCAGAGCTAGACCGGATACCAGTACACCAGGAGGGGAGGTTATGGAGGTTCTCTACCCAGGCTTGGGTCCCCCTCCCCTGGTAGTGGGGTCGTATTGGGTGGTAGATAAGGGGCATAATATGGAACATGGGTGGTTTTTCCATCGTGGTCAGAAGGACATCATGGAGGGTCTAAACCCAGACCATGAATATGAGCATCCTTCCCTGTGTACTGGGGGGCATCCCATGGAAGACATGGAGCATGAGATGGAACATGGGTGGTTTTTCTATCATGGTCAGAACTGGCGTGAGGAGGAACAAAGACAGTTTGTCATCAAAAGATCACAAAGACACACTGGATAACTCGTTCTTCTCGTATTGGTCCGTCTCGTATTGGTGTGACAACATATCAGAATGTCAGACCCCTTTGACAAACTTTGCATGCAAACCTCCTCTATGGTGGACATAAAGTATCTCAACTTGAAGCCCAGGCTCAGACGATTGAAACAATACCACATATGTGCTTGTAGGATGAGCCTGTGCATTTTGACGTCCGCGCCCTCGGGGACCGCCCCCTTGATGACATGGGGGGGCGAGGGAGGAGCCCGTGCGATTTGACGTCCGCCCCCCCTTGGTGACTGCCCCTTCAATGACATGTGGGAGGGGCTCCTGCGAATTCCCCGCTGCGCCCCTTCTTTCCTTCCATGCGACCCTTCAAGGTATTTTTCTGTCACATATGTTGCGAAAATGTAAATTCCACAAATTCAAGCCAAGTTTCACCAAACTCACAAGGATCGATCTTAATCAAGCCCCCTCCTGGAATCCAGCCTAATATTTGGTGGGCGTGGCCTAATTATTCAACAGTACCAAATTGAAATCTTTAAAAAAAATTATCCCCAAGCCATGCTTTGACTGACAATCATGAAACTTGGTACACGCATATCATGTCAGGACCTACAAAAAAAAGTCTCTTGGAGCCATGGTCCAAACCCAACAGGAAGCCGGCTATTTTGGATCAAAGTTGCAATTTTGCTCACACCAGTGGACGAGTGCGGTACTGCAGTTGTCCTATTCTTAAAAACAAGAAATTGGCTATTTGGAGGACAAAACATATTCAAAAAGTCACCAAATTTACCCGAAATTGTCCTCCCCCCCAGATATTAAACAATTTTAATGGAATTGAAAGTGAGCGGGGCCAAACTGCTCTAAAGTGCCCCCTAATGTGAGATAGGATAAACCGTACATTGTAGAGATGTGAAACTCGGTACGTAGATAGAACATCCCAAATCAAGAAAAAAAGTCTCCTGGAGGTATGTCCTAAAATGTACACAGAAGCGGCCATGTTGGGTCAAAGGGCAAATTTGGATGTTTACACACCTCGAACTTTAACGAACTCCTCCTAGGGATTTTGAGCTATCGGCTTCATATTTGGTCAGTATGCAGATAAGGGATGGGCAGTAAAAGTTATCAAAATCTTGAGTTTTTGAGCATGTTTAGGGGGCCTGGTCAAGCAGCGAACTTGATGTACTCACCAATGCAAACGAAATGCTATAACTTTGACATAACAAGGTCAATTTACACCAAACTTGGTATGAGCCATCCATGTTGGATGCCTGATGATCCTATGTGGTCATATGCTGATGTCATATAAGCCCTGCCCCATCAGAACAGGAATTCACTTTTATTCTTAGAAAGCTCCATCTCTGACCCCTTGACATATTTAAAATGATCTTGAGCCAGAGGACAGAGGTTGGTCTCACTTGCTTTAAAGCACCAAGTGTTTTCGGTGGAGGGCTGTGCCGTGGCGGCGTGGCTCTAAATTCTACATATTTCAGCTGATCTGACTAAACTTGCTATGTTCAATCGTAACAACTTGATGTTATATATATTTTATGACATTTAAAAACTTGCCAGTGGAGAAGGGACTGAAGTTTTGGTAATATTATTTAATGCTCTTGGTACCCACTGTCCAGATTCCTCTCTTACAATTCATTGCTCACTCACCTACCTGTCCACCCGCCAACATTCTAATGTTTCACTGTACCACACAATCAACCTGAAAAAAAGGACTTCCAACTCCACTTCACTTTTAACAAGTCTCAAACTATTTCAATTTCAAATAATAATCACTTACCTCTCTTGCTGGTGCCTTTCTGGAACCCTGCTGAACAATGAGGAAGAACCATCTCACTGTTTGTTTGTTTTTTCAAATAAACCTTTCAAACTCTCATCTTGTGTGTTAGGAGTCAGGGTTATGGGTCTGTGTGGGGTTCATTTCTCTGCTTCAGTCTTCGCAGTTCTCCACCAGAGGGCCTCATAGAGTGGTTGTCCTGCAACTTCTCATTGGAGGGTGGATCCCTGGTTGGTGTGCTGCTGGACACCTGCAAATCATCAGCCAGAGGTTAAGAGGAGCCTGCTGTTAGTCCTTCAGTGCCTTAGTGTTAACCTATTGTGGTAAATTAATACATTTAAATTATTTAATATTCCAATTTTGCAGGCAAACAATGTGGTACAAGTTCCCTTGCTGTATCTCCTGTTCTGGTTCCTGCATTTAGTTGACTGACTTGATTGCCTGACCTGTTCACTCACTGACTGAGTGGCAGACTGACTGGATCACTGACTGACTGGTTGACTGAAAGACTGGTAAAAAAAAAAATAAAAACATATGACCACCTACGTGCATACAGAGCTGCCTAAAGCCAACTACTTATTTATATGTGAAATATCCATGTCCCAAACAAAAATAAATACATAAGCTGAACAAATTATTAATGAACAAATTTATTTTAAACAATTAAAATAAAACAAAAACTACTAATTAGAAATCAACCAGAAAACAAATGAATAAACTAATAAGCTAAATTCAGACTCCACTTCTACAGCTCCTACAGACTTGATTGCTCCTACTTACCCGATGCCCCTCTGGCTCTTCCCCACACGGACTCATCTCCTTTGACTCCACTCACCTCTCCCTGGTGAACCTTCATCATCTCAACATTAAGATCTTTTACTTGTTGAACATCTCTAGATTCACTATTCCAAGTCTTACCTCTCCTCACTCTGTCCCCAGTATTCCCAGTTCCCCTGCAGCTCCAGATCCCTCCCAGACCGATACCATCTACTCATTTCTTCATTGCATTGTAAATACTTTAAACTAATGCTGCCTCATGAGAGTGATTTGTATGTGGGTCAGACATTTGCCAAAAATCATGTCATTGTGCCTTTAATTGTCAAGAGTTTTGTTTTCCAACAACATGACAGGATATGAATAAAGTGTTACAGAAGATTTTATAATTTTAGGATTTTAAATGTATTTCAATATGGATAATCTAATTTACAGGGTACACTTTGATGCACCATGAGGTTATTGCTGTGCAGCCATAAAACACTGCATAGAAAGAAATGGCCAGATAGCAGCACTTGCTCCTGGTTAAAACTAAATCTTAAAGTTGACTACTGTCAACACAAATGTTGTTTTATAGCTGTCACGTAATTAACGTAGACCCAGATTAAAAACTGCATTGCACTGCTGCAGTTCTACAGGCAAAGAGAACTGTTACTTCTAGTGCTGGATAAAACCACTCCCAAAGTATCAACAAGATACTTGAGTCATACACATCAAACTATAAAACACATTTTTGGTGAAATTTCTAATGCTACAATCCTAGCATTAGAAATTTCACCAAATGACACTCATTGAGCTCTGTTATGTTGATTCTGATTTGTTGTTTTTGCAGACTTTTGTTCATAGCTTTTTTTCTTTGGGTTGAGGTGTTTCATGTTTGGACAATTATTTCTTCTGATTTTAGGATGCTATGCAGCTGGAAGGATGTTCACTCCTGTTTTTGGACAATTGTTATGATGCATAACTGTGACAAAGTTTTTTTTTTTTTTTTTCTTTTTTACAACTAGGAGCTGTCCTGATGTGTGGTAGTGATGACTGAACCCAAAAGCAGAATAGGCAGAGACGAGTAGGTGGTGTAATTTTAATGAGAAAATAAAACAAGAACTTACATAAAACCAGGAGAACACAGGGAACGAGAGCAGAAATAAATAGGGACTTGAATGCATGAAGTAACGGAAGGAATCAGCAAGGAGTAAGTGAAGGAGAGGTGGTTAAATATTGGGAGTGCGACTATTGGAACAATGGACCAGGACTAATTACTAACAGGGTGCAGCTGTGAGAGGAGACAGAGATGGCACAGAATAGCAAGGAGGAATAAACAAACTGGGGAAAAGGCAGAATATAAATCAAAAGAAATAAAGTATAACTAAACACAAGGAATAAAGAATTAACATGATCTAATTAAAATAACTAAGAACAGACTGATCTAATTAAAACAAGGAAATCAAAAACAAAGAATAATTAAGGCCAAACAGAAATCAAAAGATCAAAACTATAAACCCAGAAAAACCCCAAAACAACCCAAGATCCTGACATAAGCAGCTGATTAGTATCTCAAAAGCTCAAATATTACCTGAACTACGACCCTAAATTCCAGAGGAGGTGAAAAAGAGGCTTCATGGATGCAGAGCAGGACCAAAGAGCAGAGAGAGAAGGAGGAAGTTCAAACCATCTGTTCCATCCATCATAATGGGCAAAGATCAACATCTCTCTGTTCAGCTTGCTGACCAGATGACCAGACAGATATTTAAAAAGGAGCAGTAAAACCGAATGAGGTGGTTTAGCAGCGCTTGCCAACAACTAATGGAGTCATCCAGGACATGTTATTGTAGAATATATTGTCTCTGCTGCTCAGATATTGAGCTGTTAGCATGTCATGACAGTCATGAGACTGAAAACTCAGTTAGCATTTTGCCTTTTTGCCCAATTTTTCCTTGAAATTTGTTCAATTATTTTTCTTTGTGGAAAACATTTGAGCTTTTAGATGGACAACATAAATAGGACCATATGACAATTAGATGATTTAAGCCTAAATTATACCCAAAATGTCTAGAAGAATTTATTGTAAATGACCAGATTTCTTGTGGTTAATCTTTTGATGAGTAAATAATTTTAAAACGGTTCATTGAATCAATACCAGAGATTTTCCAACTTTTGACACCTCGCTTTTAAACATTGTAGACAAGAACAATTTATTGGTGTGAACAGAAGTGTGCAGACAGGATCCAGCTGGACCTCTGGCAGGCAGAGGACTGGGAGGCTGGTATCTGGCAGAGCTTCTGCAGTCCCTTGGTGTGAGGAGGAAGCCGGGTCTCTGCAGTGACCCAGAGAATGTCTGGGAACAGGGTAGAGTTTCTGAGCCAGCAAATTTACAGGACTTCTGTCTGGGAGTCACATTTATTCACAGCTTTTCTTTCAAGGAGGGGGACAGTGAATGTGGGCCACATCTATTTCTGCTTGCACTGTAACTGAAGAAAAAGATGAAGATTTTAACAAACAATTTTAGTATAACTGCCTAAAACTTTCCTATAACTGGTATTACCATGAAAAATTAATTGAAAACAGTTTAATTTCATAAATTGTTGAATTCCTATTTTTTTTTCCTCACAAAACACTGTTAGAAGAGAGGATTTCAGAACGTAACAGGGATGTTCCAGCACTGTATCAAATTACAGTCTTCCTTGATGGGTTTCATTACTGCTGTTGGATATTTGTAATCCTATCATGATTCTGAAGACAGGCAAGAATAGTTACAGTATCTGTGGCCAAGTCATTTGAGGTGAAGACCTCATTTAACCACAGCAAATGTTAAAGGCCAAAGATTAGATTTACTCAACTTTTAGTCAGGAAATCATCTCAAGGAGCGCATGGTTTACGTAGGGAAAGAATACATTTGGAATGGTTATGTATTTATAGTTTTTCTCTTACAGCAGAGACAGATAAAGGATTTGTTAAATCAGCACCTAGTGTAATTCAATGATCTAAAGTTATAAAGCAGAATATTTGATAATTCTGTGACAAATTGCTTCTCATTACAGTAATAATAATATTGTCTCAGTACTGCCACCTAGTGTAAAAATTACAAATAACAGTCTATACCAGTCCACCAGAGCAAATATGGCAAGGAAAGACCCCTAGGCTAGCCTCCATTTTAATCTCATTGTTTTGGTGCAGGCTGTGAGCTCATTATGTAACGACCCAGTTCTGTACTGGGGTGCCAAGGTGATGAGGAGGAGGATGATAATTGTTACAATGATGAGACAGATCATATTAGCTTTCAAAGATTCCTAAAATAGCATCACAAATAGTTTAATCTCCATAAGGAGGACTGGACTGAATAAGTGGAGGAGGTCTAAAAATAGGAGCTGGCACAAAGCAGTCTGGTGTGATTCAGTAAACGATGATGATGATGACAACAACGATGATGATGATGTACTGTTAGATTGAAACAGTATTGTTAATCCGGCTGGCTTCTGCACACTGTGTGATCCTAACCTTATTCATCCTGTAGTGACCAAGAGGATTAAGGGTTTCTGTGTTTGATTTTTGCAACATAGACTACATTTACAGTTAGTGAAATTACAGTATTGTCTTGAAAAAGTAGTCATATCCTGGTAACTCTGGTACATTTTGTCACATTACTTCAGAGTATTTTATCAGGGTTGCATATGATAGACCTAAGGAAAGTAGTGTATAACTGAAGTAGAAAATCTAGGTATAAATACAAATGTTTTGGGCAGACCTCACAGGTGTGTTAGAGAAAAAGTGGAAAAAGAGCATTAGGAAGATCAAGAAATACAGCAGACAGATCAGTAGTGGAGAAGTTTTAAAGTAAGATTGGGTTTTAAAAACAAATATTCCAGGAATTTTTTAGGGAGAAAAGCCTAATCCACGGACTGACCATAGCACAACCTTTTTAAAAGGACATTGATCTGGTGGGCAAGGAGAGCAGCAGACAAGAGGCCCACAGTAATTCTGGAGCAGCTGCAGAGATCCATAGTTCAGGTGGAAGAATCAAGTACAAGTATTGGTTTTACACTTCACAAATATGGCTTTTATAGAAGAGTGGCAAGAAGAAAGCCAATGTAAAGAAAAGCTGTTAGAAGTCTTGCTTGCAGTTTTTCCACAAGCCATGTAGGGAACATAGGAAACATGGAAGAAGGTGCTTTAATCGCATAAGACCAGAACTGAACTTTTTGGCCTACATGCAAAACGATAAATATCACCTTGAACACACCATCCCCATAGAGAAAAATGGTGGTGGAAGCATCATGCTATGTGGAGAAATATGATGCAATGAACCTAAATTTTATTTCCTTCACGTCAGACCTACTATAAATTTTCACTTGGCATATTGGCATATTTCCACTTCCTGTGACTACCGTGGATTTGTGTGTGACAATACAATCATGACGGAAAGCCAAACATAGAAGCATTGTTCTTTTTTTATCTAAACACTTAAAATTATAAAACATATATTAGAAATGAGATGTTTTAAATTACATGGTTCTCTTTTTAGCACAATGTCTCAGCTACTACAGTCCCGTCACGACAGCTACATCTTTCTGACATAAGAATGCCAGCAGTTTGTAGATAAGTTAAAAGACCTACCAAAACAGTTCATAAAATAAGACAGACATCAGATCTTAAATAGTTAATAGTATACCCTTATCTCTGAAAAATATAAAATTGACAACATCGCTTTTATGGCAGAGTCATGCAAAACCTTATTGAAAGGCACAACAAATCCTGACAAGACCGAGTGATACAGACTGTTCTACAGACCTGCTGGATCTGTGTGATTACATGAAATACATCTAAATAGCAATCTTTAAGTTGAGATCCCTCGTTACTTTGTGGGGTGCTGCACAGACCACCAGGCTGCTTGCAGAGTGTGTTTTACTCAAATCAGCAGCGTATATTATTAGCCTTATGCAATATCAAGCACTTTCGCATAGGCCCACACTTGGTCTACCATTTAAGCATCTTCATTTATGTACTTATAAATAGAACAGCTCTGTCTACTTGACACATTTTTTCAACCCGACTTCTTCGCACACAGTGTCCATTACATAGCCTATGCATCATATTTCGGCTGAGTGAAAGGTATATAAGGCGGTGATAGCTGCCTGGGGGGTTCACTGCAGTCGGCAGATTCATCTGAGCGAATCCTCTCTAGTCTTGGAGATAACCTTGAGGTGAGTTTTACTGGAGGCTAAATGTGCCCTCTGGCTCAGAGGGTGTTCCCTCGTAAAGCCAGATATAAATCTAATAAAGGGCCACAAAGATCTGTTTCCTGAACATCAGGGGCCCAGCTTCTGGCTTTGGACTGGAAAGACACCAAATGGGGGGAAAAATTTCCAACATATTGAGACCAACTGCAAAGAAGAGTTGATCTTTTATCTTGGATGGTTTGGTTTTGGATAAACCTGGACAACCTGAAATGGTCATTTTTTTCTTGGATTGCTTACTAAGATGGACTACCTTAAATCTTGAAGATTACTTGTTGCTCTATACCTCTAAATGTTGTTAACAAAAGTGCGCTGAGATGTTCTTTGGTTCAGACTTAATCTGTTTTTATGTGTTTGATGTTCCCAAAGCTGATTTTCTTGACTGATGATTTTTCTTTTGCTCTTCTTCCACAGTTAAAAATGGCATTCGCCGGACTTCTGACTGATGCTGACATTAGTGCAGCCATTGCAGCCTGCCAAGGTAAACCAAGCAATAAAACTGTCACAACATGTAATTTTTTAACCTTCTCAAGCTGTAGACGTAGGAAGCTGTATGTATTAGTAGATCTGTTTTGCAAGGCAGGAGATTTAGAATATTAATTCAACCACTGGATCCTGCAGGCTTTTAACACAGTGAAAAAGCTGTTAAACAGAAATTATGGCTAAGCAACAAGTAAATTCTAGTCCTTGCAAACAGAAACCTGAACACCAGCAGAAGTTAACCCAGTTTGTGTTGAATATTTCTTCACTTTTTGAAGTGATCCTCTTCTCAATCTCCTCACAGCCGCTGACTCCTTCAAACACAAGGACTTCTTTGCCAAGGTTGGCCTGGCTGCCAAGTCTGCTGATGACATCAAGAAGGCCTTTGCCATCATTGACCAGGACAAGAGTGGCTTCATTGAGGAGGATGAGCTGAAGTAAGCAAACCTTTACACTTTAGCTATTGAAGGTGTATGACGTGGATTGTCCTTATGAGGGTAAATTCAGAATGACATAGACAGCCTCAACACATCCAAAACCCTGTGGCAGTAATTCAGTGACATCTTTTTGCTATAGTCCAAAAGGCTGATTGAAAATACTCCCAATATGCATTTTTAACTTAGAAATGTTTAACTTTTAAGTGCTAAATGCAACAAGAAGGCTCTAGTTAATCAGTTCTAGGAATAGAAGGATTTCCAATCAACTGGTTCCATAAATTGTGTTCTGAATCAAACAATTTTGTGAAAAGTTCCAAAGCAAATGAGCTAAGATACTGTTAGGCACACAATAAAACAACATATTGTTGTTGTATCACCTAATTTACTTCCCTGACTTTCCTCTCCAGGCTATTTCTGCAGAACTTCTCTGCTGGCGCCAGAGCTCTGACCGATGCTGAGACAAAGACCTTCCTGCAGGCTGGTGACACTGATGGTGATGGCAAGATTGGAGTTGATGGTAAGGAAATGCCTGATTTGCCACAAGCCTCTATAGATTAAACATATTTTGACAAATTAAATGTAAAAACTATAAAATCATACTTTCTTTGTATCATCAATTTAGAGTTCGCTGCCTTGGTGAAGGGTTAAATGGACAAACTGACCAACTTTGTCTTCACAACTCTAAAGGAACAACTTGAACCAAAGACATGCTCTTCCTCTCTTCTTCTCCTCTTCCCATTCACTCTATCCTAGAGTGATTCTGCAACACTTTTATATATTTAACTTTTGACCCCTGACTAGACGAACACCTCTTTCTCTCACTCTCTCTCTCAGGCCGTGCTCACCCCAGTGCTATCCACGATGAATGTACCTGACTAAATGTATGGCGGGGGTGACTTGTGTCTTTCTCTCTCTCTCTCTCTCACTTCTGTTGCCGTTTTACTGTGTGAGAGCTGCATGCTGTGAGATCAGCAATGATGCACTTTTGTGGAAAATGGACAGACGATGAGACAATAAAGGTTCTTTTTCAATAACAACAGTATGACCCTGGTTTTTGGGGTTTGAGGTAAATCAGTGACTACTGATAATGGGACAGCTTCACCAAAATCCATCCATCCTTTATAATCTGCTTGTCCATTCAAGGTTGCGGGAAAGCTGGTGCCTATCTCCAGTGGTCGTTGCATTGAGTAGGAGGTGGAGAACACCCTGGACACTTTCCTAGTTCATCACAGGGCAACACAGGGACAGCTCAGGACAAACAACTGTACTCACACACACACACACACTCAATTTAGGACAATTTAGAGTAACCAATTAACCTAACAGTCTTTAGGACCAAGCTGGAGTACCCAGAGAGAACCCACACATTAAAGGGGAGAATATGCAAACTCCATTAAGAAAGACCCAAGGCTGGGATTTGGAACAATGCTACCAACTGGTCAACCATGCAGCCTGCTTAGGAAAAATGCATGAAAGAAGTTGTGAGTAATGTGCAATGATACACTGTTGTCAAGGAACTGGTCTCAAACTTGAGAGAATGAATCTTGTAAAAGAAAACACATTTAGGGTTACTGAGCAAATCTAATTAGCTTTAAGAAAGACTAAAACTAAATATGAATTGTTAAAATCACTTATTTAACTAGTGCAAACTAAATGGTTTTGCAAAAACTTTAAAGAAAGCTTTGAAAATTCCTGAAGTTTACCAGGTAAGAGCTGACACTGACTCTATATGAAATATGGACAAATCCTCTGAGACTCAACCGCTATTTTGAGGCCAGCATCAGTATTACTAAGCAATCTTATAAGCCTAAAAATTTTTATTCAGAACTGTCAATAAGCACTTTTTAACAAACTTTTAAAGCTAATGCCAACAAAAGACCTAAAATGCCAAGTTTACTTTGAAAAGTCATGAATACTGTTTGAGACAGTACTAATGGCTAAACATGAACTATAAATATTACTATAGTATTTGGTATAGGAAAAAAATGCTAAAACTGTTTTAGCCCATAAGTTTTTTCTAAATGTAATTCAAACAAAAATGTTAAAAGTCAGGCTTGTTGGATTTCTCCACACAATCTTTCCACTGTGTTCAGACATGAGTATTTGTCTTTATGGGGATGTTTGTTTTTGCTTCATATGTTTTCTTTTTAACTACATTTACATGCTGTTTAGATGAAATCATCCTTTCTATGCATTTTTAATGAATTGTCACTAAGGTAAGTAAAAAACTAGATATTCCCTGATTTTTTTTTTACAAGCTCCACTCATTCAATAAATCAGAATATTATTTAAAAGTTCAGATATTTCTAACTCCATCACAAAGTGAACCATGTTATATAGATTAATGACTGACTGATGTTTTCAGTAATTTATTTCTGATATTTATGCTGATTTTCTGCTTAGGGTTAATGAAAACATGACTTTAAGATTAGAATATTACATCAGACCAATAAAAAAAAGGTTTTTAATACAGAGATGTGGGATTAGTGAAAAGTGTCTTTAATGTCTTCTTAAAGTTTGTTATTTTCATAAAATACTTTTAATCTGACAAACAAGCCTTATCAGGATGCATATTCAGATTTATTGGACAAGTAGATTAGATTTGAACTGAAAACACTAAGAACTCTTCTGAAAGTTATACATAAACTCTCTCTGCCATAATGTGTAAATAGAGTTATGAGCAAGTGTCAAGGTCTGTTATACAAAGACTCATTCTGAGGAATACAATGTCACCACATACCCTATTTGATAACTGATGTTATATCAGAAAGTGTGGAGATGCACTCTGAACAAGCTCTGCGTTAACATGAAACATCCACAAGGTGACGCCAGTAAGTCACCTACATTTTGGTTGTTAGTTTTGTTTTTTCAAAATGACTATACATGCTCAAAATATCATAAATTTAGTCCTTTTTGTGTATTAGATGACATTCGGTGTTAGCTGTGAGATTTAGGAAATGCTGATATTTAAAATAATTCATTTAGAGCTTAACAACAAATAAAAGTTAGAGTGGGAAAAGGATTTATTCCCCTGGTTCTCATTAGAAAAACAGTTTCCTCCTGCTCTGCTGCTGCCATTATTGCATTACTGCTGACTGCAGTCACTGGGATAGTGGAGTGTCAGATGGTTTGACAAGTTTCCCCTGGCAAGGGACAAAATCATCAGTTTAAATGGTCAGCAGTTGCCATGAAGAGCAGGTGAGAACCCTGAATGCTCAAAACATCTTAGATCCCACTCTATTTTCTGAAAATAAATTGGCTTTTAAATATAATGTATATATAGCTTTTTAAATTATAAAAACATAATGTGTATATTTTAAATGGTTTTGCTCTTTCTGGAGCAGTTGGGTGCTGGTTTTTGGCACTGGAGCAGCATTTAAATCTTCAGAACACCTTCAATTTCAGAACGTTAAGGGCATATATGCCATATGTTCCATCTAGAACTCTGGAGTAGTGATTTACATCTGCATGTTTCTTAAGAAGGTTAACGTAGAGCATGGGCAGTAGCAAAATAAAGAAAACAGTAGTTGCATGAACCCACTTGGAAGCTAATTGAGTATAATTGCTAGCTAATTGTAGCTAATTAGCCAATATAGCTAATTGTTCTGTAGTTGCAAAACTTAGCCTTCAGTGGAGGATTATAACATTGTTGAATGTGAAATCTTATAAACATAACTGTTATCATCTACCATACGGGCATAAATAATGTCTTAGAAAGTTATTCTCTACATTAAACAGATATTACTTGTGAACCCAGGATGCAGCAGCCAACAGTAGAGGCCCCATCTGCTGGCCACCAGCCTGGATTAGAGTATTTGCAGACCACCCAATCACTAAATAAGTTCTAAAATTCTAGAGTCATGCAGAAGCCATGACTCTTATGGCTCCTACACAGAGTCGACCTCACTTACTAGCAGCCAGGTAAAGATGTGAAGATGTTTTATTTTAGTAGCATAATGTCATACTGTAACATTTAGAGAAATCCAACCTTCAGTTTCAGTGAAGCAATGATTATTGGCATCCATACAAGTAATACTTTGTAAAACTTTCTTTTGCCAGTTCTTGGTTGGTAGTCCTCTCATATGACATAAAGGGATATTTAACTATTCCTCTCTAGATCAGCCAGAGTCCTGAGTTATTTTATGCTCTCACCTCACCTCACAGGTTTTCTGTAGGATTTAGGTCTAGATACTTAGATGGCCATGGCAGAAGGTTCATTTTGTGTGAACCATTTCTGTTTTCCTTTGGCCATATGTTTTCAAACAAATCATGATATCTTGAACTCTTGCTAGGTTCTCGGGATCTTTGAAAAAGAAACAGGCCCACAGCATCATACATCTTACACCATATTCAAAATTAGGGTTTTAAATGTTTTCATGAGGTTTTTGTCAACATATTCATTCTTTGTTTTATGCCAAGTACACCTGAAGTGTTTGTTGCTAAAATTCCTGATGTTAGTATCATCTGACCAAAGCACACCACACTTTGACATGAAGACCAACTATAGACCAGGAGTGAAGAGTGTCTTTTGTGCCTTTTGGGGGGACTTGTCAAGCTGATCATCTCCAACATTGCCAGAACCTGACAACAAACTGAAACTAAAGACAAGGCAAAAACCTGACCGTCTGGACCTGAAACAGAATTGAAGACCGGGTCCATAATAACTTTGACCTATCTCCTTCCCTAAAATCCTATAATTATTGCATTTAGACTTTTAATTGATTATTAAAGAATCAGTTGAAATCCCTACTATTCTCAATATTGTGATTCCCTTAAAGGGCAAATGAATCACATCTATTGCAGTGGCTGCTAAATGAACAACGGTGTCAGCCAAAAATGGCAATGGTAAAATGGTAATACAGGTAATACTGTGGATTTCACTTTTTAATCTTATTTGGAAAGAACCATTGGGATGCAATAAGCAAGATTTAGAACAGCTTGTTACCACCCTTGAATGTATAGGCTATGATTCTCCATATTTAGATTATCTACGAAAGGTTCTAGGTGCTCCTGCAAAGAGGGAGGGTGAACAAGCAAGAAGGGAGGGGAAAGATGCTGAGCACAAAAAAAAACTGATTGGATAAAATTCACCCGATAGCATTAAGGGAGTGAAGGGGTAGAGGCAGTGCTGTGTAGTGGATATAAACAGGAAAGGTTAATAAGACAGGTGAGACACCCGGGAATTCGAGAAGCAGGCTGCTGTGACTGCAGGAGAATTTGATCCCCGGATACATTAGAAACTCAAGCATCCTTCTGAGCATTGTGACCGCAATATATAAGACAACTGTCAGCGGGCACCACAGAGTTTTAACTACTGCTGTTTGGCTGCTTTGGAGCTGGACTGAAACAAGCAAACAGTGGTGAGTCCCACAGCTGCAACAAGGGGTAGGGGGTGGGGGGGGACCCCCAGCAGAGGAAGTTAGTTAGGTGCAACATAACATATATTTTCAGGAGCTTTAGCTGAGGCTTACTGAACTCCAGTGCATGTCTAAAACTTAACCAAGAGTTCTTTGTCACCCTACAAATGCTTTCAGAGAATTTTTGCAACAAAATGATAGTTAACACAAGATGAGTTAGGTGATTGCTAACTATATAAAAACCACAGTTTTAACAATTTTATCTAGAATATATTTAGAATCTCATATAGAATCTTTTATATGAAAACTCTAATTTTTAATTAATTTTACATGTGAAGTTACTTAAAAATTAAAGTTTCTCAGCAAATCATCTCCTACTACTCCTTTAGTGTATGGTACTGAAATTTTTACTGTACTTAGTTACATTTTATGTATTAAACTTCCAACAACTGAGAACCTCTAGCATGTTTTAATGCATTACATGTGTTTTTATTTGGAGGATGGATTAATGAATTTATTAAAAATCATCATGTGGTCAGAACTGGGTGACTTTTTTGCCATCTTTACGGTGCATGGTGCAGTGATAAACATTTTTTTTTTTATTTTACATTTTATACTAAAAATATAATGTTGTCTACTTATTTGATTTGACTGATAGCTTCTGCGCAGCATCAAAGTGTGGAACATTCTATACGGACAATATAAATATTCTCACTAATTAATAAGCTGCCAGATAAAATTTGATCAGAAAGCACATGTAGCAAGCATCAATGCAAACAAAATTATTGCAGTTAAAAACAGCTAAATTATTTATTTAAAATATATTTTTCGAAAGTATGTTCATGTTCAAACAGGCATGACTGGATTTCTTTATGGCAGTGGTCTCAAATTGCATTCTTCAAGGCCCAGAGTCCTGCAACTTTTACATGTTTCTCTTCTTCAGCACACCTGGCTCCAATATGAACTTATTAGCAGAGCTCTGTAGTGCTTGACTGCATGCTAGTGAGGCAGTTTCACCATGTAATTCAAGCGTGTAGGACAAGGGACACATCTAAAAAGGTGCAGGACTCTGGTTCTTGAGGAATGCAGTTTGAGACCACTGCTTTATGGGATCGTGATGTTAACAATAGAGAGGCCAATCCATTGTGACGTAAATAGATCCAGAGGAAACACCTGAAGAATCAGTTATACAAAACAGAATAAATCACACATCTTTTGTGTGAATATGTTCATAATTTACAACGCCTTTCTTTTTTAGATTACAGGACCAACATGTCACTCACCTCCATTCTTTCAGCTGAGGCCATTGAAAATGCTGTCAAGGACTGTGAAGGTACCTCACACTGGAAATATAGCCTCCTGTTAAAATTTAGACATGAATAATAATCATTTAGTCAGTAATTCAGTTTCTCCAACAGGATTAAAATTCTTGCATGATAAAGTTAATAGTGATTCAAATACATCAAAATGTGTGTTGCCTCAGTGCTAATGCACTTTCCATCAAATAGATGTGTAATCCTCTCCACAGCTGCATGATTTTCCATTAGATCCTCCCAGCCAAAGCCACACTTTGCTTTATACCAGAATCTAAAAAGATTCATTCTGTGTGTTATAGCAGAGGAAATGTGTCTGTGGGCTTTAAAAGATGAAAAACAGGAAAGCAGCCACATGCTGGTTTAATCCCCACAACAGCCCCCAACTAGGTGACTATTAGGGTCATCGCAAACTCTCTACCTTTGCTTAAATTGTGTGTGTGTGTGTGTCTGTTTGAGCAGCTCCAGAATCGTTCTGCCATAAGAAGTTCTTCCAGCTTTGTGGCCTGTCCTCAAAGACACCCAAGGAGGTGCGAGATGTGTTCCAAATCCTTGATGAGGACAACAGTGGCTACATTGAGGAATCTGAGCTCAAGTGGGTAAAAACATATCCAGGAGATAAACGGCTTGTTATTCCTCAGATATTTACAATGTCACTCAGCCTGGATGCTTAATATTTACTGTGTGGTTCTTAACATTCAGGTAATGTTTAGCTAAATATGGTAAATATGAATGACTAGGCTACTTACACTGTGTACCATTTGCCCTTGAAATAGAAACTTGGATTTAGGAATTAAATCTGCTAAACACATTCAGAGACCAGACCAATTCCTGCCAACAATAAATCCAGCTCAGTTCAAAAGTACTTTATTAATCCCAGAGGGATATTAAATGTTTTTGTAATTCTTATTATCCAGAATTCTCCAAAGAGGTGTTGTAGATGCTGATGACTGTGGGAAGGATGGACCTCCTATTGCGGTTTGTGTTACAGCACTTCTGAAGTAGCCTCTGACTGAAGACACTCTGCTGCTGTAAAACAGTCTCATGAAGAGGATGCTCAGGGTTGTCTGTAATTTTCTTGAAGGCTAATAATAATGTATTTTTATGCATTTAGTTATTTCGGTTCCCATAGTAACATGCTCACTAAAGGAGACTGTCTGGTACTCTGTGTTAAAAACATACACAGATATAAATGGTCAGAAATGCAAACAAATGGCTTTTTATTCAAGGATTTTTTATTGTCATACCAGTTGACATTTGCATGTTTGTGGTACAAATTTCCAACTCAGATCCCAATTCAAGAAGCCAAATAAATAAATACATTTAAATAATTAAGTTTTTTTTAAAAAGTGAGATGAAAGAAAGTGAGATTAAGTGCATTAAGTGTGGCTCGAGTTCAGCAGTCTGACAGCTGCAGAGTAAAAACTCTTTCTGAACCTGGTGGTCTTGCTCTGAATGCTTCTAAGCCGCCTGCTTGAGAGGAGGGGCTGAAATACTCTGTGTGCAGGATGGGTAGAGTCCTTCATGATGCAGAACGCCCTCCCCCTGCAGCTTTAATCACCCTCTGCAGTGCAGCTGTCATGTCAGACGGTGATGCAGAGAATGCTCTCTACCACACAGTGATAGGAGCTCCTCAGGACTGAGCTCCCAAGTCCAGCCTTCCACAGCTTCCTGAGGAAGTAGAGATGCTGGTGGGCCTTCCTGACCAGATGGGAAGTGTTGGCACTCCAGGTGAGGTCACTGGATATATGCACACCCAGGTACCTGTAGCTGGAAACCACCTCCACAGCTGCTCCTCCGATGTTCAGGGGGGGAACGGAGCGCTTGTACCTTCTGAAATCCATCACCATCTCCTTGGTCATCTTCACATTGATGCAGAGGTTATTTTCTCTGCACCACTGCAACTATTAGTAAATTCTAAATGCAAGACAGCCATTTTGGATTTTGAGGTCAGGGTTGGAGAAAAACCTCAGACTTTCCAAATCAGAATTATGACTTTTAGAGACCTTTCTGTTAATTTTTCAAACTAAGTACTTGGACATTTCAACTTCTAGAGTAAAAATGAACCAGCTAACTCAACCACACCCTTCAAACAATCAAAGACAGCTAGCGGATTAGTGGATGTTCCTTCATTTTTATTTTCATGACATAAAACCGCAAGTTGAATAATTCCAATTCCTGCTGTGATACTGTTTTTATAATGTCAGTCGAGATGGAGGTACTTGAAAAACATAGTATTTACTGAGATGTTACTTGTTATAAAATGTATAAAAACCACTGCATTATAACCTTTTCTTATGCATAAACATATGATCGAAAACAGAGATTCAGTTCAACAAATCACATAGCAGTACTGGATAAGGGGGCTACACTGTATCTTAATCCATCATGGAAAAAATGTTCTTATAATATTTTTCTTATATAATTTCCCTTGTGTGATGAGAGCTCAGTAATGACCCAAGCTATGCAGTATTTTTATGTGTGTGTGTTTGCAGGTTCTTCCTGCGGCGATTCGTCCCTGGGGCACGGACCCTGAGCGATACAGAAACCAAGAAATTCATCTCAGCAGCTGATGACAACAGTGATGGCAGAATTGGAGCAGATGGTCAGTGTCTCACTTTTCACATTGTCCAGGTTTAAATTGACAGGAAGAGCTGACTTGATTGAATTAACTGTTCTGCAGTGGAACTAAAAAAAAAAATAAAATTTTAAGACACTAATTTAACACAGTTTAGTGACATTGAAATTTTGAAAACCACAAACTTCTATTTTGTTTGGATTTTATACAAATTCAAAAATACTTTATTCCAAAGAGACATTAAATGTTGATATAACTCATTTAATTAAGGAGTTATTATAGATTGTGACAACTGTGGGCAGGAAAGATCTCCTGTAGCGGTCCGTTTTACAACCAGTCTGAAGAAGCCTCTGACTGAAGAGACTGTTTTCCAGTGACAGTCTCATTAAGAGGATGGTCAAGGTTGTCCATAATTTTCTTAATGTAATGCAAAATCCTTCTATACATCGTCATCTCCAGAGGTTCCACAGTCGTCCCCAGAACAGAACCAGCTTCTTTATCAGGTTGTTGAGTCTTTTTAGGTCCCTGGATCTGATGCTGCTGATCAGGTGGAGTGTATATATGACTGAATTGAATTTACCTTTTCTGTAAAGTGCGATGAAATAATGTGAGTTGCTGCTATATAAATAAACTGAATTGAACTGATTAATAGATAAGGTTTACAACTACAGAAGCCATGTGTATTAAATGAAACATCATGCTTCACTGATGTAGGTTTGCAAACATGTCTGCAAATATGGCACTTAGAATAGCGAAGAAAAAAAAATCTGTGAAAGTCTGGTGGTACATGTGGAGCAGTTGTTGAATGCAATTGATTCAAAATATTTAACTTTTCTCCAGAATTCCAGACAATGGTCCTGTCCTGAGTTCTTCCAACAAAAAGAGTCCAACCTCTAACCTATGGAATCTTCTGTTTGGAGCTTCCATTCCCAAGAATTTCAGATGTTTTACATTCAGTTGTGTGTGTGTGCTTATAATTACTAAAAGACCTTATATGTCCTTTTCAAGACATCGTCCTTCAGGGAGTATTTTCTTCTGGTCAATTGTTTCTTGGCTGTGCACATTCCATCTGTGAAAAAGAATGACATAAATAAAGATCTGGAAATATATCTACATATATGAGCAGTGTTTTCATTCATTCAGTTAATCGATTCATTTTCTACACCCACTTGTCTTGCTTGCCTACCAGGTGTTGGAGCTTATCCCAGTAGGCAAATTGGGCATTACATTATAGACAGGTCAACACAGAGATGCACTGTACCAATAACCTTGCAGGTTGTCTAACTGTTATGGTGTGTGATTGGTTGTGTCAGACCAAAATGCAGAGAAGCAGAGCTAGTGAGTAGTCGTTGAAGATTTAATTACAAAAAACACAAGAGGATGCAGGAATCCAGAGCAAAAACAAAACATGAATCCATGGAGCATGACTAGGAGAAAACTGGGTGGCAACGCAGGAAAAACAAACAGCAAAACAAGCAGTGATAACAGGAGGAATGACTCATAGCAAAACAGAAAGAAGGAACCAGCAAGGAGAAGGAGAGGAATTTAAATACTGGGGAAGTGACTGCTGGAGCTAATGACAAAATGATAGCAGGTGTGGGGAATTAACTAGAGAGGAGACTGAGGAGAGAGAGAAAACGGCAGCAGGGGGCGAGGGAGAGCAACAGGGAAGCAAGGAAAAGAATCTACATGTAACTGAGGATAAGGAGACACAGGGAAATAACTAAAGTCTGTATTAAAGTGAACCAAAACATGACTAATCTAATAAATATAAGAAACACAGGATGAAAAGATACAAGGAGAAAACTGGATGTAAGGAAATAACTGGGATGACTAACAAAAGATCAACATAATCTAAAAGTAACTGAAATACTCAAACTAAACACTGGACAAACCAAAGGGATAAACTAGACTGGGGAAAATAGGAAGTCAGTACAAAGAAATGACAGAAGCAAAATCTAACAGAAGCAGAGGATCACTAAAGACTGTACTAAGTAAAACAGAAACAAGACTGATCTAATCAATATACAGGAGAATAAACATAATCTAAAATAAACTGAAATACTCAACCTAAGAACTGGACAAACAAGAAATAAACTAGGATAAGTGAAAATAAGAATTCAACACTAAAAAACAACAAAAGCAAGAGTCTAAAAGAACTAGGCCCTGACACCAACAGTATACATGGTAGCAGGAGATGAAAAAAAAATCATATCATAGTATGTTATAGTTTCTTCAACCTTTATATTCATTGTAAGCTTTTCATATTTCAATGCAAGCTATGTTTTTTTTTTTTTTATAACATTGTAAAATATGTAAAGGCTGAATATTTTACTGACTATAAAAGGCTATATGTCTTGAAATGCAGACATACAATATTTCCCTACCCTAAGTAGGTAAACACACACATACATGTGCACAAACAGAAGATTAAGTACATTTCTGCACATAAGATAACATCACAAATTTTTTTGAAATTATGTTTGCGTTAAAGATCCCATCCAGTGATCCCATCCACTGATCCCACCCAATGGTGTACTTTTTTCATTATCAAATGTGCACTGAAAAAAATAACACAGCTGGACAATGAAGTATGGATTTACCCTGCAGGATTTCACAAAATACAAAGCCTTTTAAAAGTAAAGAACAAAATGGCGAATTCTGCCTTTGTGTACTTGTGGGTTGATGACATCACAAGAGATGCAAGAATGAAACAGATCAGCTAGCATTAGTCAGCACTATGACAGAGGAGTAACTTTTGACTATTTCGAACATAGATTATAATGCAATTAAGTTTTATTTGAGTTGTAAAGAGTGGAGTCTTTTGTTTCTGAGTCAGAGTTTGACTCTGAGGACCTCAAGCTACTATTTAAGCTGCAGTGGATGGAGAAGCTGAAGCAAACTGTAATAATGTGAATGATCCTCTCAACCTGAACTGTTACTAATCCATTTATATTTCTGCTTGAATTTTCCCTTTTGACTGGTTTTTGTCCACATGCTCAGCTTGGATCACCTGAATTTCCCAGTATAGGAACACTACACTGTAAAACATTTGAACAGCATTTAAATGTGTCTACTAACTTCTACTCTTTAGATCAAAGAAATCTTGCAAGTTTAAGATTTTGAACTTAAATATGTGAGTGTGAAAGATAAACTCACTGTCAGAACCTGGGTTTTTTGGGGTTTAATTTTTTTTGGTTCTAGATTTGATTATTGTTGTCCTATGTTCCTTAATGTCTTATTTTGATTAGCTCAGCCTTGTTTCTGCTTTTAGTTCAGTACTTTCTTAGCTATTCTAGTTTAATTATTTTTATTTATTCCTTGTGTTTAGGTATTCTTTGCTTCAGTTAGATTATTTTCTTAATTCCACTGTTTACTCTCCCTTGCCCCCTGCCGCCACTCTTTCTCTCTCTCCTTCAGCTCTCTTCACTCTCACATGCAACACATTAGCTAATCAGCTCCAGTGTACTGTTTCAGCATTCACACTCAGTATTTAAACTCCTCTCCTGCTCTCACTCCTTGCTAGATCCCTGTTTTACCCTGCTGTCCTGGCACCAGACTGCCTCTGCCTGTCTGCATTTAGGTCCATCAATACACCACAACCTCATCATGACACTTACCATAGTAACTTGTGTTAACTATTTGATAATTTCTCCATATCTCCAAGAGTTGAGTAAACTTGGGTTTTGAAGTTAACAATTAAAAAAACTGAAACAAGAAAAAGGCTGAAGTGGAGATTTGTACACCAAGTCAGTCAGCTTCTACAACAATATGTACAGAACAATCGAACAGTCAAGAAATTCTGTAACTTTGTTGGATCCAAGATACAAATGAATTAAACCTAAAAAGAGCAAATCATGAAAATCTCAAAGAAAAATACCACTCTAAATGAACAGAAAAATAAAACAAATGTGGTTTATTGAACATCAGAGCTCGCTCTTTAAAACTTTGCTAGTTAATGACTTGATTTGTGATAATCAGATTGATTTGTTCTGTCTCACAGATGCCTGGCTAGACGATTATGTTAGTATAAATGAGTCAACCTCTTCAGATTATTTAAATTTTCACATTCCTTGAAGTACATAGTAAGGTGGATGAGTAGCAAGTATTTTTCATTCAAATTTATTAATTAATCCTACCCCTATTGATAGCTATAGTTCTTTTGAACATCTAACCCTTAGTTTTCCTCATCCTTGTTGCAAAGCACTGAAGCCACTTTTGTTTGTTATTTTATATCGTCCACCTGGCCCTAACTCCCAATTTTTACATAATATCTGATTTCTTTTATTAATTTAGTGTTAAATACTGATAAAATCATTATAGTGGGGGACTTTAACATTCATGTTAACACTAAGAGTGTTAGCCTAAATCTAGCCTTTAATGCTATCTTAGACTCAATTGGCTTTACTCAAAGAATTCACATTCCTACCCACTCTTCTCATCATACTTTAGACCTTGTGCTGACATATGGCATTGAGTGTGAAGAAATAACATAACTTCCCCATAACCCTGTGCTGTCTGATAATTTTTTAATATCCTTTGAGTTTATTTTAACTGGGTATTCCAAACCTGAGAGAAAATGTCATAATAGAAGATCTTTATCAGACAGTGCTGTAAAAACGTTTAAAGAATCTGGCCCATGTTTAATTTCCTCACTCTCAGAGAAACAGCAGAAGGCAGCAATTTAATCTCCAGCTCTTATAATTATCCATAGGAGGTTGGCTCTTTGGTTTAATTCAGACTTTGAGGCAGAACACTAGGAAATTTGAAAAAAAATTCCGCTCTTTATATTTAGAAGAGTCCTACTTAAATTGAAAAAATAATCTATTGTAGTACAAAAAGACCCTTCACCAAGCTAGAGAATTGTATTTTTTTTTTTTTTTTAAATCATTAATAGAGGAGAATAAGAGGTTTCTTTTTAGTACAGTTGCCAAACATACAGAGTCATAGCTCTGTTGAGCCATCAATTCCCTGAGCTCTCATCAGTAATGACATTATAGGATTCTTCTTAAATAAAATTGATTCTATTAAAAATAAAATTGTTGGCATCCTCCCAAACGTGGTTATTTCATCCACAGTAAGTGAGGCAGCACTGAATGTAATTCTAGAACCTGATATGTGTTTGGACTGTTTTGAGTCAATTGAGCTTTTGGAGTTAAAAATATTAGCTTCTTCCAAACCTTCGACGTGCATGTTGGACCCTATCCCAGCCAGATTATTTAAAGAGGTGTTCCTTTTGATTGCTGCCTCTATTTTAGATATGATTAGCCTATCCTTAGTAAACAGACATGTACCACAGGCTTTTAAGGTAGCAGTAATTAAACCTTTACTTTAGAAACGGTCATGGTTTTCGGGATTCTCTTAACCCACATGCAGAATCAGTCAGAGAACTCAGAGTTGAAAATGCAATGATAGTTTTATTTACAAAGAGAGAAATGAGTAACCCAGGTGGCTTCAGTGAAAGGGTTGGTTCAGCAATTCCTGGAAGAGAAACTGGGTCAGAAGCAGGTAGTTTTGCAGATGAATCATTTGAATATTGGAATGTTTGTTCTCTCTTACTTACTACTTGTTGAGGAAGATGAAACGTTGGAAGGATAACTGAGTTCCACAAAAAGGTTTACTTGGTGGGTCAGCTTTAAAGCTAACATCTTAAACTGGAGACTGTGGTGTGTGAGTCCAAAGATCTCTGCTACTGAGAGAATGGGTAGGCAGGTGACACAGGAGGTTGAATTGAGTGGCGCATTTACCAAGAAAGCTCCAGAACAGCTGGTCAGGCCAGCCATAAAGACTCAGATGAGGACAAGGAACCAATTAGGTTCATCGTCAAGCTTCTCTAGCAGCTCCTTAAAAGCAGACAGCAGCGCTAATGAGAATTGGCTGCAACTGTGCCGGCAGCAGCTGGCTCCAGCGCTCTCCAGCAGAGATCCTTAAGGAAACAGGAGGACTCACGGCACACACAGCAGGAGCCCAACAGAAACCTCCTCTCAATCAAGATGATTTCATAAATTACTGACCTATTGGGGAGAGTGGGGAGAGTGGAGTGAGTTGTGTAACTTTTTGCTTAAAGTAACTTTAAGGCAGGACCAAGACACTAATTCTTCAAACAATACATAATTCTTCAATACATACATATATTTCAAGGTGTGGTGCATCTCTGGGAACAGTCATTTTAAATCTGAAATATGACACAACTTGTCCACAGTGCGGGGTACGTTGTGACATTGGAGTGAATACACTGGAGTAAATTGTACCATTGATTATAAAGGTAAACTGTAATCCTACATACAAACTGGACACATTTAATACAAAATTACTCATTTAAGAGTTATTTAATCTTATTTCACAACATCAGTGGCCAGTTTTCTACAAGCCTATTACACCACATGAGCACATCAAAGGTCAGTCTTCTTTAAAACAGGCCTAGTGTCACATGATAACAGTTTCAAACAAAATCAAATTGAAATGAAGATAAAATTGATGACAATTCTCTTCACTGATTTGGTCTACTACAAAACGTCCCACTTGTCTATGCTAAAGTGGATAGATTTCTGCTCCCTTTTGACTGTACCACCAAGTTTTTGTTATGTGGGTAGTTTCTTATGCAGAAATTCTCAAGGGATGACTCCATCATTTTCTTTGACAGTGAAGATGGGTATTCCATCCACAGACCTCTTCCTATTTTGCTGAAGAAACTTTGCGCTGATGTCTCCACCATCAACCTTTTCATCAGTTCAACATAGTTTTAGGAGTTGGTTTTGCCTGGAAAGTTCACAATAACAAAATCCCCAGCAGACAGGTCCTTGTCGTCATCATCATCATCATTCTGGACATCTAAACTCTCATATTCAATTGTGTCATCAGGTGAAATGGAAATGTCAGTTTTTGACTTTTGGAGATCTGTGACTCAAAAGGGCCAGAAGAAGCAAGTTTGTCACTTGATGATTGGTCAGGATTTAGTTCCACAAGAGTAGGTGTCTCCACTGAGTCTGGACCTGAGGGGTGATCGTCTATTTCTATTTTTGGTCTAAAATTAGGAATGTCACATAGTTTTAGTGAAAAAATGTAATATAATGTACAATTACAAAATTATATTTTTTAAATGTTCACTCTGGCACAACTTACCTCAGGTCCATGCGCACAAATTGTCCTAACCCCAACAATTTGGAAAAAATGTATCTTCCATTAGTTTTGAGCTAACATCATGCTAACGCTACAGACTCATAGTGTAGCTTAACAAAGCACTAAAGCAGGTGTCAAATGTTTTCAGAGTTGTGTATAACTGTTCAGACACAACAATCAAAAAACCTTACCCACTGGCACAAATCACCCCACTCTCCTCTAATCTTCCTTTCTTATCTAAAATCCTAGAGAAAATAGTTGCTAATCAAGTATGTGAACATCTAAATAGTAATGACATGTTGGAAGAGTTTCAGTCAGGTTTCAGAGGTCATCATAGCACTGAAACGTCACTTGTGAAAGTTACAAATTATTTTCTCTTGGCCTCAGATTATAGACTTGTGTCTGTTCTGGTTTTGCTAGATCTCAGGGCTGCTTTTGACACAGTGGACCATAATATTCTCTTAGAAAGGCTTGAACACGTAGGTATCAAATGAACAGCACTTGGCTGGTTTAAATCTTTTCTGTCAGACAGATTCCAGTTTGTTCATGTGAACAATAAATCTTCTCACTCTAGGGTTACTTGTGGAGTACCACAGGGCTCTGTGCTTGAACCAATTCTTTTTACCATATATATATATATATATATATATATATATATATATATATATATATACACACAATTCTTTTTACTATATATATATATATATATATATATATATATATATATATATATATATATATATATATATATATATATATATATATACTTCCAATTGGAAAAATCATCAGACGGCATGGGATAAAATTCCCACTGTTATGCTGATATTCAGCTATATCTATCCATAAATCCTAATGAATTCAGTCTGTTAGGTAGATTACAGGCATGCCTTGAGGACATTAAAACTTGGATGACACTAAATTTTCTTCTTTTCTGACGAGACAGAAGTTGATGTTTTTGGACCAGAACCTCTAAATAAGACATTATTTAGTCAGTCACTTGATCTGGAGGCATTTAATTGGTCTCAGATAAAAAAGTAAAGAACTTCAGTGTTATTTTTGACCAGGATATGTCATTTAAGTCCCATATTAAACAAGTTTCTAGAATTTCCTTCTTTCATCTCCAGAATATTGCAAAAAATTAGAAATATCCTGTTCAGGAGTGATGCTGAAAAACTAGTCCATGCATTTGTTTCTTCAAGGTTTGACTACCATAATTCTTTACCATCAGGAAGTCCCCATAATACAGTTAATCGCCTTCAGCTGATCCAGAATGCTGCAGCAAGAGTTCTGATGAAAATTAAAAAGACAGATCATATTTCTCCTATTTTAGCTTCCCGTCATTGGCTCTCTGTTAAATCAGAATATAATTTAAGATTCTCCTTCTTACACATGAAGCCTTTGATAATCAGCACCACCATACATCAGAGATGTGATTGGTCCATATGTTCCTAACAGAGCACTTCGCTCTCAGACTGGTTGTTTTGAAGTTATTCATTTGGCCATTCTTGTACACATGTTAACTCTCAAGCCTGTTTAAGTATTATGTTTTGGTTATTTTGTAGCAGTTGCTGGGAGGGCTATCTACTATATATCCCAGGATGGCATGTTTTGTATCTGGTGTTTCACCATGAGTGAAATGAATGTGTGTTATTTTAAGTGAATCTTATCCATGGCTTAAATGGTATCCTGCTGGTCAGGATTGGTATCACTTTGACAAGAGAGTTTACAAGGTAACATGAATAAACGAAGATAAATCAGGTTCAGATATTTTGGTAAAGAAGGAAGAGCAGTTCCAGATATTCAAATTCAAAAATACTTTATTTATCCCAAAAGGAAATTAAATGTTGATGTAACTCATTTAGTCAAGAAGGTATTATAGATGGTGATGCCTGTGGGCAGGAAAGATCTCCTGGAGCGGTATAGAATAGATTTGGATATTTAATGAAAAATTATACAACAAAAACTTACAAAAAACACAAGGAATGCAGGAATCCAGGAGCAAAGAAAGCAGAATGTGACGGTGAAGTAATGGGTAAGTAACGGGTAGATAGCGAAAGGATCCAGCAAGGAGTGAAAGCAGGAGAGGAGTCTAAATACTGGGAGTGTCAGTGCTGAAACAATGGGGCTGATTGGCTAATCTTTACCAGGTGTGAGAAAAGAGAACAGAAGGGAGACAAGAGAGAGTGAGAATGGCAGCAGGAGGCAAGGGAGCGTAAACAGGGGGAAAAGGAAAATGAATCTAACAGAACCAAAGAATCACTAGAGACAATGAATAACTAAACAAACTAGAATAACAAAGAAAAGACTGAACTAAAGTAAAACAGAAACAAGGCTGATCTAATCAAAATAAGAAACTAAGGAACAAAGGAACACAGGAACAACAATTAAATATAACCTAAAATAACTAAGAGTAGACTGAACAGAACATGGCTGAGTAAATGGCAAAACTGACTGAGAAGATAAAACAGAGATGGAACCGAATGAAACAATAAGGGAGTACTAAATCTAATAAACAACTGGACTAACAGAAGGAAAATAAGAAATCAATACAAAGAAATAACAGACTCCAAAGTCCAAAAGAACAAGGGATCATGACAGACATGGAGCACTGCTAACAATATATACCTGTCTAATGTGCAAAAAGATTTGGCATGGTTAATAGTGCTTGAATGTTTACCCACAAGAGCTTTCTTGAAAAAAAGAAATTGCATAAGAAACCCTCAATGCCCCAGAGCAAATTGTGGGGACAATGAAACAGTTAAGCACTTGTTTTGGGGATGTATGTTTGCCCAAATGGTCTGGTCTTTATTGTTAGCCTGGCTGAATAATTGACTACTGTGATCTGACATATGAAAAACTAGTATATGGTTTGCTGAAGGAAAATTGGAACAGGAATGAATACCAGTGGTCGATGGTAGTTAATTATGTGAAAGATTAACTTTGGAAAGCAAGGAATATCAGAATCAAAATGCCTTTATTAGTCCCACAGGGGGTAACAAAAAGTGTTGCTGCTTTGTTAAACAATTACATTTTGAAAAATTAGTTTCGTTAAAAAAAAAAAAAAAAAAAAAAAAAAAAAAAAAAAAAAAAAAAAAGGTAAGGAAAAAATGTTAGTGTGCAAAATACCAGAAAAATTCCAGAATATTTGTAAATCGTATGAATGCCAATGTAAAAACAGAACCTGTATCACCTCTTTGTTATATGAATATTGTGTGTATTCTGTATAACTGGGTTGTATTGTTGAAATGTTTTGTTTTTTTCTTCTTTGCCTTGTGATGTAATTTGAAAAGAATCAATAAAATCTTGATAGTTTACAATGGCTGAGGACGTCATCTCACATTATTTATATAGTGTTATGTAATAATGTAATAAATTCTGGCTTCAACATGTAATACATGAGTGGCAATAGACGCAAACCATAATAATGTTATTACATAATGTGGCATAAACTATTAAAGTGCGATCAAGGATTTTCTTTAAAAAACAGTTTGCATTGATTATCACATAATGCGGTTTTCTTACATTCTGAAGCCCGATTTAATTACATTATTAGGCTACAGTGCTGAAAGAAAAAGCCGTTCCACCAACAGTTGCTTTATTATACAGCATTGATGGTTAATGTGCATTCTTACTCCCAGGACATGGAAATCAATCACTTAATAAACACGCTGGTTCTCTGTGGAAGTCCCGGGATACGAGAGTGAAAGAATGCCAGGCAGTGGCATTAAATGGTACCTTTCCAGTTATCTTGTAATTATGAGATCCGTATGTCGTAATTATGAGACCGATCTTTTCCTCATAATTTTGACATCTTATCTCGTAATTACAATATCTTTTCTCGTAATGATGAGATACGGATCTCGTAATTATGAGAGAAGGTGCCTATTAATTTATTTATTTATTTTATTTATTTTTTCTTTAGTGAATGCAATGCGCTTCCGTAGAAGACACAACTAAATACGGCTCAAATGTTATACAGTGAACCCTCCACAAGAGCTGCTGGTCATCTTCTACATTGCAAGTCTGTCATATCCATCTCTGTGGTCTGGGTCATCCACTAAACAGGACAGATTCAAACTGCAACGAAAAACGAACAAAGGGACAGCTAACATATCTGTCGGCCCAACACATCCTAGTCACTGGTTATTTAGACTTTTAGAGTGCTAATGGAAAAAACTAGCCGAAAGACACAAAGACAGTTTCTATCCTATCCCCAAACCGTCTTTTTATATGTGTGTATAACAAAAAAATGTCAGCACTCGCCCTCACTTTTCCTTACTACTAGTGTTTTTGTTAGATATAGTAGTTTGCTGTTTGTGACTGTACTTTGATTGTGATGCGAGTAATGGAAACCAAAGTCAAATTCCGTGTTTGTACCCACAAACTTGGTGAATAAAACTGATTCTGATATAAAATCATGTAATGTCCAGCACTAACTGCAGGGCACACTAAGTGACAACAGGTCTGTTGCCAGGATTACATTTCTTGTAAATAGTCTGCTGTTGTTTTCTATGCGCAAATATACAGGCACATGTTGTACATCTTTTTAATCATTTTGCCTACTTAGTTGCACATAAGTATGCTAGATTTAATAACTGCACAGTATGTCTTATGCTGTACATGCTTCGATTTCCCTGCCACTTTACTGCTGTTACGCAGTAGGACTGAATTCGGAACTTTGATTGGTTGGAAGTCCCTATTACTCGGACAACTAAGCGTGTGACCCCGCACTGTAAAAAGCAGGAAGTGAACGATTGAAAGTGCTGTAACGTGAGCGGCATCTGATTTCACTGCGTTATTTCCGTACTTTCCCGCTTTATTTACACAATAACAACGTGCAGCTGAACGTGTTGCTTGCATGCTTCTCAAGGTAAGTGCTTCCGGTCATTTTTCACAGCTGTTTAGGTGGGTATAGAAACATGTTAGCCTGTTAGCTGGGCTCTGCTAGCTGTATCGGTGGCTGAGCAATAGTTAATGGGAAGAAGTTGGAGGATTGTCGTTAAGCTCCACACTCGCTGACATCTTAATTCACCGTGTTTTATTGTGATGCAACAGTCGGGGTTTAAAAGACGTTGAGGATTAAAAAAAAAAAAAAACTATTTAGCTCTTTTATTCGTGAGATTTCGCTCCGGCTTGTAGGTTTTACTGTCTTAGGCTTGATGACAGCATCAAACCTCAAACTAAAATACATGGGGGGATAAATCCTTTTCTAAAAGCAGGATTTTAATATGTCTACAATAAATAGAGGGGTTTCGTTATGGGGATTTGTAAGTAACTTCTCCGTTTATAGGGCCCTTCGTATTTCTGGTTTTTCTGCTCCCTCTTCAGTACATTCTGAGCACGTTTAAATATGTTTACGCAGATGATATTCAGTTCTACGTCTCTTATGGTCCCTAGGAACCAGAACCGCATGTTTAAACAAATGCTTAAAGTTGGATGGCCAAAACATTTCTCAAACTAATTAAAGAAAAAAACTGAAATTCTTGTTTGTGTTCCAGAAAAGCATACAACTCTAATAATGGAAACTCTTGATCCTTCAAGAGTTTCAGTTAATAGAGTTGTATGCTATTCTTATGCCAAGTCTTCCATCAGGAACCATGGGGTTTATTTGGACGTATTGTTATGGATGCATGATTTTGTGGCTTCTTCTAATCATCTCTTTGCTGCTCTAACTGGGGCCTATCATAGCATATCCATCTCCATAATAGGAGGTGCCTCCATGCATGGGGGCACCTATTACTCTCCAGCTCTTAAAGCGTCTCTTTATTGGGGCCTGCCATAGCAATGCATAGGGGAGCAGTGCAATGCACTGCCTCCCATGCAATGCATGGAGGCACCTATTACTCTCCGCCTTGAAACTGCTTTCTCCGTTAATGCGGCCCAAACCGTAGCTGCACCCCCACAATATATATATATATATCAAAAATTCCGGCTCGTTCTCGAGATGTGTGCTATTACTCAACTTTTCGTTTTGAGTTACCATGACGACGTAATTAGCGAAAAACTACCCCAAACAAAGTCAATGGAACGGGGTCTTGAAGACATCCTAAAAAACCCCACTATTTTTCAGGATTTACTGTGTCATCATGGTTTCGCCTACAAACGTCATTCAACACTCAGTTTGTAGATACGTCCGTGCTGTGTTCAAAAGCGAAGACGGTATGATGATACCTCTGACGCTTTTTCCACAACATGCCTTCAAGCAACCCAAAGTTTTAGGAAAAATCATGATTTTACAGTTTTTGAGAGTGTAACTGAAATTAACTGCCGCTCAGTTAGTGTGGGAGCAAGGGGATTTCAGAGGCCTGATTAATTTTCAACTCGCTGTCAGGCCTACAAATATTGCTCAAATGGCATGATTTACGGTCATGATATCACACCGCTTGTTGGGTTTCAAAAAATGTTTTAGAATTTCCTCTAGGGCTGACGGTTTTCTGTCAGACTGCTTCAGAGCGAACTGTTGTCGGAGGGGGACGTTCAGCCATTCATTTTCCTGCCATTTTCATGGTCTGACCACCCTTCCCACACCATCTTTCGCTGGTCCCTGCTTTCACTGTGAACGAGGTACAGATGTGAATCGCGGGACTGGCGAAGACGAAAGACGGCCCTCGCTCATGCTTCGAGAATTTTTCCGATACCTCTTACGCAGGGGTCTCAAACTCAATTTACCTGGGGCTGCTGGAGGCAGAGTCTGGGTGAGGCTAGGCCGCATAAGGGATTCCACAAAAAACATCGTCAAATGTAATCAACAGTTAATGATTTCTCCAATACATGAACTGTCTTGAACACATGAACAGAACATTGAATGAGGATCATGAACAGTTCCTCAGAACATGGCTTCTCCAGCTTTTCTCCTTGCTGCCAGAGACTTGACAACACTTTCTCTCACATATCTGAGCCACATTTGGCTTGAGAGAGGAGGCACTTGAGACCCTCAGTATGGCTTGAAGATGATCATCAGTAAGTCTGGACCTGTACTTGGACTTGTTAAAGTTCAGGGTGGAGAAAAACTTTTCGCACAAATATGTGCTCCCAAAAAGGCACATGGTCCGCTTGAACATTCGGGAAAGCTCAGGGAAGCTGGGGGGAAATTCTCTCAAAAATTGCACATACTTTTGTTTCAGTCTTGACAAAGACATGATGAGGGTGTGACAAAATTTAGTTTATTCCACTTGGCGTCGCTCTTGTTCCACTTTTCATAGAAGTGTTTAGCCAGCTAGCGATGCATGGAGAACGTCTCAACGCGTGACGTAATTTCCGCTTCTACTTGTCACAACAGCGCGGCGGATGACGAACAGCCCGGAAGCAGTCACCTTTCTCTGCGTTTGATCGTGGAATTTGTTGATGGTAGAAAGTACCGGAACAGCGACAGCAAAAAAAGGCGACTGCTACCGGACTGTTTGTCATCCGCCACACTGTTGTTACAAGCGTAGTGTGCATGAAGTTGGTGTAGCTTAGCCTAGCACCAGTGGTGGCTGGTGGAGTTTTCTCCAGGGGGGACTATAAGTCCAAAATAGACATATACTAAAACATTGACTAACTTATTACTGTCTTTGAATAAAAGGCAGCACACCCGCGGCTCGACCTTACAATCAGGCGAACTTTATGACACACGGATGTGACGTCAGAACACCGGAGCACTAATATTATAGAACACTAATATTATATTTTCATATCATGGTGGGGGCCACAAGATATCATCCTGCGGGCTGCAACTGGCCCGCGGGCCGCGAGAACGAGACCTCTGATATAGAGTTTTAAAAAAGGCAAGCACAAAAAAATACAATTAAAATTAAAGCTGCAAGCAGCATCTGGCAGCCCACGAAGCTTAGCGCCACTCGGCCTTGTGGCGATCACGGCACCTCCGGCACCGCCACCCTGTCATTATCATCAACCCTCTCGCGCCGTTCCGCACCCATACATTAGGGGGTGTTTAAAGGTCTAGTGAAGTCAATAATGTACCACATTAATGTGTCAAGCAGTGCTCCCTGATTATGTACAAAACATCTGGTGCAGATCGGATGATGTATCAGGGAGATGTATCTGTTGGAATTATACTGGAGTAAAATTCCAGTATAATCCTATTTGCTTCTTAAAAAGGTTAACAAAGGTCATTCATATCTTGTTTGGTGAATATTGGATGATGCATGTGAGATTTAGAAACAACCGTATGCAAATGGCGAGGGATTGGAATTCACCATTCTGCTGCGCCCACATGCTCCAGCCACCAGCCAGTGTTGAGAGAAGGATTCAGGACACAGGTTTAAAACTATATGAATGAAAGGAAAGAGTAAAAGGAAAACAACCAGCTGCAGCTGTTGGAAGGGGATGGGGCTAAAGTGATGTCACAAATTGATCATGTGAATGTGGTTAGTGCTGGTGTGTTATGACACATGAATGGTCAGATTTTGAGGCTAGGGCACAGCCACATGCTTGATGCAGGAAAAAAGCTTTTGATAACTTTTGATCTTCAATGCCTCAAGACTGTGCTGAGTGATTCTGAAGTCTGTATGTCAAAAGCTGTAGGAGATTGCTGACATGATACACATGTACATGTGTGACTTTTTTTTCCCCCCAAGATTTCAAGGGGTGCTGTGAAGGGATTAGGCCATGCCCACCAACTATTGAAATGCATTCCTGTTGTGGGGTGGATTAGGATTGATCATAGTGAGTTTGCTGCAGCTCGGCTGATATATTTAGAATTTAGAGCCAAACGTATGGCAACAGCGTGATGTCTGACTTCGTCACACCACCATGGCCATGCCCTCCACCAAAAACTCTTGGTGCTTTAAAGCAAGTGAGACCAACTTATCTATCTTCTGATACAAGATCATCTTGATTAGGTCAAGGGAGTCAGAAATGTAGCTCTCCTAGAAAAAAAAAAAAGTGACTTCCTGTTCTGAGAGGGCGGGGCTTTGATTACATCAGCATATGACCACATAGGATCATCAGGCATCCACCATGGATGAAGCGTACCAAATTTGGTGTACATTGACCTTTTTATGTGAAAGTTATAGTGTTTCTTTTGCGTTGGCAAGTATGCCAAATTTGCTGCTTAGCCATGCCCCTTAAACATGCTCAAAAACTCAAGATTTTGATAACTTTTACTCCCCCATCTCTTACCTGCATACTGACAAAAGATGACCACACCCACATGCTTTGATGTAGCAAAAAGTTTTTGATAACTTTTGCTCTTCATTGGTTCAAGATCTGCAGAGTGACTGTGAAGTCTCCATGTTAAAAGCTGTAGGAGGAGTTCACTCAGATACATGTGTAAAAGAGGCAAAATGGTGTCTTTGATCCAAAATGGCCAGCTTCCTGTTGGGTTTGGACAAGGGCTCCAAGAGACTTTTTTGTAGGTCCTAACACAACACACAAAGCGTTGCTTGGGGCTGTTTTTATTTATTAATTTTTTTTTAAAGATTTCTAGGGGGCACTGTGGAGGGATTGGGCAATGCCCACCAACTATTGGACTGCATTCCTTTCGGGGGGTGGATTAGGATCGATCCTAGTGAGTTTGCCAATAAGCCGGAATGTGTGGAATTTAGAGCCAAATGTATGGCGTTATGTCTGACTTCGCCACATTGCCACGGCCACACCCGCCACTAAAATCTCTTTGTGCTTTAATGCAGGTGAGACCAACTTCTTATCTGTCTTCTGACACAAGATCATCTTGATTAGGTCAAGGGGGTCATAGGTGGAGCTTTCCAAGTAAAAAAAATGACTTTCTGTCCTGAGGGGGCAGGGCTTAAATGACGTCAGTATATGACCACATAGGGTCCAACCTGAGATGACTCAGACCATGTTTGGTGCAACTTGGCCTTTGTATGTGAAAGTTATAGCAGTTTGAAATTCATGGCAAATAGGCCAACTTTGAGGCCTGGACCCGCCCTTTAACATGCTCAAAAAATCAGGATTTTGATAACTTTTAATCCTCAATGTCTTCAGGGTACAGTGACCAAGTTTGAAACCGTTAGCTCCAAATCTCTAGGAGGAGTTCATTAAAGTTCGAGATGTATGAAAATTGAAAAACAGCCAAAATTGACCCTTTGACCCAAAATGGCCGACTTCCTGTTGGGTTTAGGACATACCTCCAAGAGACTTTTTTTTCTTGTTTTGGCGGTATCTACCTATGTACCAAGTTTCAGCTCTCTAGGACTTACCAGGTGGTCTATCTCACATTAGGGGTCGCTGTAGAATCACTTGGCCGTGCCCACTTTTGATTTTATTAAAATACTATCATTTCAATTGAGGGCCCTTGCAGCTCAGGACTGCTTCGGCCTTGTGACCGCTGGAGATCCAACACCGCCACCCCCATGCCATCGTCAACGCTCTCATGCCGTTCCTGTACCCATCCACAAGGAGTAGCATTTGGCAAATCTCCCAAATCACCTTCATTCCAGATCAGTATAAGACAAGAGGCATATTTTCAAAGTTTGAGTGAAATCAAACCTTTCAGGCAGGAATTTCATCACTTCCTGTCTTGTGGCAAAGGGTTGGAGCATATTTCCTGCATGCTGCTGAATTTGTGATGTATGGTTATCAAGAGTTAGTGGATATGGTTTCTTTCAGTTTAATTCTGTATGAATCGAAGAGTAAGTGCAAGAGAAACAGCAGTTAAACAGCTCACTTCCTGTTCAAAGGAGTGGGGCGAAGATGATGTCACTAAATGATGATGAGAATGTGATTAGTGGAGGTCTGTAATGACAAACATAAAGTTTCATTAAGCCACGACCTTGTATGCGGAAATTATTGCACCTTGATATTTTTTGGCAAAGGGTCAGACTCTGAGGTTTGACCACGCCCACATGCTGCAATGTCGGAAAAAGTTGTTGATGAACCATTGAAGGTCAAAAGTTAAGACTGCAGACTGACTGTGAAGTCTGCATGTTAAAACCTGTAGGAGAAGTTCGTTCAGATACAACATATGTAAGAGACAAAATGGGTGCTTTGATCCAAAATGGCTGACTCCCTGTAGGGTTTGGGCCACGGTCCCAAGAGATGTTTTTGTAGGTCCTGACATGACACACTGGCCGAATTTCATGATTATCAGTCAGAGCATGGCTTGGGGCTGATTTTTGTTTTAAGAGTTCAAGGGGTGCTGTGGAGGGATTGGGTCATGCCCACCAACTATTGGACTGCATTCCTTTCGGGGGATGGATTAGGATCAATCATAGTGAGTTTGGTGCAGATCGGCTGAAATATGTGTAATTTAGAGCCAAACGTATGGCAACGGCGTGATGTCTGATTTCACCATGGCCACGCTCTCCACCAAAAACTCTTTGTGCTTTAAAGCAAGTGAGACCAACTTCTTATCTGTCTTCTTCTGACACAAGATCATCTTATGGTCAAGCTGGTCCATCAAGCTGGTGGACCGCTTTGTGTCATGGTGTGGGAACAATCATCTCATCTTGAATGTGAACAAAACAAAGGAGATGATTGTAGATTTCAGGAGAAACAGTGTCAAATCAAACCCTACTTCCATCATGGGAGAAGTAGTGGAGGTTGTTGAGGAATATAAATACCTCAGTTTTCTTCTAGACAACAGACTGGACTGGAGACTCAACAGCGAAGCGTCTACAAGAAGTGACAGAGCAGACTGGACTTCTTGAGGAAGCTCAGATCCTTCAAGGTTTGCAGCAAGATGTTGCAGATCTTCTATAAGTCTGTTGTTGGGAGCGTCATCTCCTCTGCCATCATCTGTTGGGGCAGCAGCATCAGATCCAGGGACCTAAAAAAAAAGCTCAACAACCTGATAAAGAAGGCTAGTTCTGTTCTTAAGATGACTGTGGAACCTCTGGAGCTGATGATGCAAAGAAGGATTTTGCATAAAATCAAAAAAATTATGGACAACCTTGGACATCTTCTTCATGAGACTGTCATTGGAAAACAGAGTCTCTTCAGTCAAAAGCTTATTCAGTTTGGTTGTAAAATGGACCGCTACAGGAGATCTTTCCTACCCACAGCCATCACCATCTATAATAACTCCTTGACTAAATGAGTTAAATCAACATTTAATTTCCCTTTGAGATAAATAAAGTATTTTTGAATTGAATTTGAATCTTTATTAGGTCAAGGGGGTCAGAGATTGAACTTTCGAAGTAAAAAAGTGACTTCCTGTTCTGAAGGGTAAGTACTCCAAATTCGCCACTTGGCCACGCCCCTTAAACATTTTTCAAAAAAATTACGATTTTGATCACTTTTACTGCCCCATCACTTATCTGTGTACTAACCAAATATGAAGCCGATAGCTCAAAATCCCTAGGAGGAGTTTGTTGAAGTTCAAGGTGTGTAAATGTCTAAATTTGCCCTTTGACCCAAAATGGCCCCCTCTGTGTACATTTTAGGACATACCCCCAAGAGACTTTTTTTTTCTTGATTTAGGATGCTCTACCTACGTACCGATTTTCACATCTGTACGATGTACGGTTTGTCCTATTTGTCCTATCTCTCGTTAGGGGGGTTAGTAGAGCAGTTTGGCCCAGCCCACTTTTGGGTCTTGCACCCATGGGGATAATTTTGGGTAAAGTTTTGTGACAGATTGACCTTTTTACTGTGAAAGTTATAGTGGTTCGAAATTCTTGGCGAATAGGCCAACTTTGTGGCTTAGACATATCCCTTTAGCATAATTTGGAACATATATATATGTATATAGAGATATAGATGACGAGCCAAGCGCATGCCAGATCATGTATTGAGAGAGCTTGTGAGATGTAAACACACATACCACACGTTATTCTTTGTTCACAAAGCATGTCTCACTGCATGCTCAACATGAACCTCTGACAGCATGAAAATAATTCAGCCTTTATGATCTTGCTTTTAGAGGTTTGCAATGAGTGTGCACGATTTGAGCAAGCGGTGAAGGTTTTATACTTGCTGCGTCCCTTGGTGTAGTATTCTCTGGAAAGACTGCGTTCATAGAGGGATCATATAAATGCCTGTATAGGCGAACCTGCTCTGCAAGAGCGCCTTTCAAATGGACTATTTGGAGTCGAAGAAGGTGCGTGCGATTTGGAGGTGTACGACCAAGCATCTCAACAGTGGGTAGGGATGGTGCACCCATTTTGCTATCACTGTTTCTGGTGTATAAACAAACAAACAACTTTTTAAAACAAATAACGCTTAGCCTGGCGGGGGGCAAGTAAAACCAGGCGGCCCACCATCCTTATAATGCACTGGGGGGAACCCTGGGCATATAGCTCCACTTCAAGTCAGATGCCAGCAAGGTGGAGGTGGGGTACAAGGATTTTACTCCACCACATGCATCCAAGTACTCCTCTGTGTAGCTCATCATTAAGGGGGTTAAAGATGAAAAGCTTATGAAGTGGCCCCTTCCTCACCTGACTTGAAGCAAATTGAGAACTTGTGGGTGGGTCTTGAAAGGGAGATTTCCAATGAAGGAAACCAGTCCAACTCTCTGAACAGAGTCTGGGAGGCTGTGGTTGTTGCTGCACAAAAACTCCATTCATAGAAAGACGATTGCTGTTATTGAAAAGAAGGGTGACGATATTGGTCACTTATTTTTTTTTTTATTGTTTTCAAATGTCAGAAATGCTTATTGGAAAGTTTAGTGTTTTTATAATTCTCATTTAAACAGATAAAATAAGTGATATGGGAGGATGTGTGTTTTTCATTTAGTTGCATAATATAGCATAATAATAGCTGCTAAATAATTATGCATTATTTAGCAATTATGCATATTCTCTTAAGAAAGTCACATCACTTTTACACTCTTAAAATGTTCATGTTTGAGGTTTGTTAACATTTTGGATTAATCGAGAGCACTGTAGCTGGTTATTAATAGAAACAGTCCTCAAAAATAAGACTTTCACAGTAATGGTGCACACAGTATGTTTTGCGGTTGGAATGCAATAGCCAACACTATCACATCTCAGCTGTTGTTTGTGCTGTTTATATTGCACACATTGATAATTCAGTGATGATTTTACATATTCAATGTAGAAAATCTATAAATTCAACATTGTGATTGTTCAGTAGACCTGCCAAATAACACAAATTCACACTATATTTTCAATAGTTGCAAAGGACTGCTTGGACTTGATATTTGGTGGGATACTATTTGTCATGGATTCATGCTCTGAATATGGAGAATATATTTGGTTATTTAGAAGGGCACTGTCTACCTTAAATGTTCCCACTGATCCATATTATTAGTGTCTGAGAAGGCAAAGCTGACAGAGAGGTGGGGACATTGTGTAATTATGAAGAAAGAAGAGGATCAGAGAAATGTGGATTTATCATAATCAACATCAATGAAACGAAAAACTTTTTAAGAGGCAATCTCCCTCTTTTTCATTCCCATAATCATATCTATCTGTTATAAAAATATTGCTTTCTTCCTTTTTTAAGTAATGACATAAATTATATCGAACATTCCTCCTTCTTGTCAGTCCCAAAAGCACTTACAGGAAACATCAAATAGAGGTCAATGTTATCATATTGTTATCATATTGTCAATGTTATTATATTGAACAAGATCATGCCACATTTTATGAGATGATTAAAAAAAATGTTGTCATTCTAAAGCCCTCAGAAGGTCTCTGTAATTATTTATCCTGCAGGCACACGGCATGCTAACCAGACTGTCACCTGAGGAAAGGAAATCATAACACAAGTTACACTAATGCTCATGATTAGGTAAGAAGGACTGAATGACGGTATTGGGTTGACATGTATTAAACTGAAGGCTTCTTTGTCTAAGCTCTTTGTCTTTGTCCTTTTCCAGTCCTAAAATGGCCTCAGGAGCACAAGATAAACTGTACACGCCATCCCTTCTCAGTTTTTTCATTTATAACCCTACCTTTGGACCACGGGAAGGAGAGGTGAGCGGGACTTTCAGTAGAGGATATCATTTCGGCTTCTCTGCACAACCTTGCTTAGGAATAATTTGCTCATTTCAAATATTCTCCCTCAGGAAGAGAAAAAGATTTTGTTTTATCACCCAAGTGAGATTGAGAAAAATGAGAAGATCAGAAATGTGGGCCTTTGTGAAGCCATTGTTCAGTTCACCAGGTACAATGCATCAACACTTGATACACGATGCCTTTGCAAAAAAATCATACCTTTTTGTCACAATAAAACATCAAACATCCGTGGATTTTTTTTGGGGGGGGGATTTAATGTGAAACCCCAATGTTCACAATACATAGTTGTGAAGTGGAAGGAAATGATGAATGGATTTTCAAAATCTTTCACAAATGAAACTGAAAAGTTTTTTGTGTATTTGTATTCACTTTCCAAGAGTTAAGACTTAGAACCACATTTTGCTGCAGTCACAACTGGAATGCTTTTGTGGTATGCCTCCACTGGCTTAGAACTTCTAAAGACTGAAACTTTTGCTCATTTTTGTTTCCAAACAGTTCAAGCTGCATCAGATTGGATTACGTAACTTCGTTGATCAAGTCTTGCCACAAACTCTTTGTTAAATTTAGGTTTTCTCATTGACTAGATCTTTCTAACACAGGGATATGCTTTGAGCTATACTAATTTATTGTAGATCTCATATTGTAGCTGTATGTTTAGCCGTCTTTTGGAGCCTGTAAAAGGTGTACTTCCAGGTGTGCCATGTGTTTAGCTCCACCTCTCCTCCCATCAACTCTGAAAAGCATCCCTATATCACCATGTTTTACTTTGAGGATGACGTGATCAAAATGATGTGAAATGCAGTTTTCCACTATAAATAGTGTTTTGAATGTAGACCAAAACAATTAAAAAGAAAATTCAAGAGTTAAAGTGGTATGAATACTTTTGCAAGGGACTGATGTTTTCTTTCTTAGATTTTCTGATATCAATTTAATAAGTGCTTTTTTGTTTACTGCATGGTTTTATTTGACTCTGTTTGCAGCTTCTTTGTAAAAAGGTTTGACAGAATAGGGAAATGTCTCTGTAAGTGCCTGTATACACACAGATGCATATCAAATCCCCCCACAATGGATCAGTTTTTTGATGCATCCTCTTTTTCACACATACTTCTTCTTTGTTCCAGGACTTTCTGTCCAACAAAACCAGCAAAATCCCTGCACACACAGAAGAATCGGCAGTTTTTCTTTGAGCCAGAGGAAAATTTCTGGGTCGTCATGGTATACAATTTTTTTTTTTTTTTTTTTTTTTCAGATAACCTCGATCAGCCCAGACTTCTTTTGATATTTTTTATTATATATTATTCGAAGTAACTTTTTGTGTATTGTCTGATTTTCTTGTATATGTATTCCTCAGGTGGTTCGAAATCCAATGATTGAGAAGCCAAACAAAGATGGCAAGCCTCCCACAATAGAGTATCAAGAAGAAGAAATACTTGTGAGTTGGTGAGGGATACCTGTAGAAATGCAAAGGCCAGTGACTAAGACTAGAAAAATACCACACTTTACCTTCTCATAGGTTTTAAACAAAAAATGTAAAACATAATCTTGTTGATTTAAGACAAAAAAAGCATCATTTGTTCACTTGCTTCTAAAATATTACATGTTGATTATTACAGTTATAAAAATATTATGTCTAATATTTAAGTATTGTGTGAATGCTGTAGGCACTGAGATCCATTTTGTCTTTATTCTTTATTACTATTATTATTCTACCATTTTTCAGTTTGCCACTCCTACAATTTTTCTGCTATTTCAACCATTCAGCTTCTGCAATGTTCTGCTACTTCTGCTCCTGGTGGCTATGATTTTTGGTATTAATATGTTCAATAATTTATGAAATATTACGCTTTTTATGCATACTTTCACTGCATTGAAATGAATGGAAAATGCCCCAAATTCTACTAAAAACTTTGTGCTCTTTCACATTTAACTACTTCCACATACTTTCAGTTAGAAACACCATTCAGATTTTTAAAATGTTGTCATATCCTTCGGCTATTACCGTATGATTCAGCTTTTTCATATCTTTTATGGTTTTCATACCACACTTTCAACTTTTTGGTCACATTTTGCTCATAATTCACCTTTATAATGTATTTCAAAGATGGAATTCTTCAATGGCTGGAGTGTGTCACCCTAACTGGATAAGAAGTCTGAAGAACAACTTCTGCTAACTCACTTAGTTTTCACTCTTTTTACACATATACATCAAAACGTAGGAATCTATGTTTGGATTCAGAAAATGTAACACTCATTGATGTGGGACTAGTAGTTTTCTAGCAAATCGCCCCCCAAAAAAGAGGCGCACCAAATCGGGAATATTTGTTGATAATGATAGGATTTAAAATCAGATTAGTATTTTAGCTAATTTTGACTCAAAAGCTAAACTTGTCTTACTGAATGGATTAGGTTAATGTTACCCAACATATTAGTGTAAGCCAACATGATAATGATAGCATTTAAACTATTTAAGCTAACATTAACATTTTAGTTAATTTAATCAAAAAAGTTAAAAAAAAAAAAAAAAAAAAAAAAGTTGACTTTCTAAATGAATTGAGTCAATGTAAGCCAACAGGATAATGATAGTACATAAGGAGACTTTGGCTTTTTAGCTAATTTGGACTTAACAGCCAAAACTAGAATACTGAATAGTTTAAGTTAATGTAAGTAACAGTGATAGCATTTGAGAGAACATTAGCTTTTTTAGCTAATATTTGCTAGTTATAAGTCATTACTCTCTTCACTGGTCAGATTATTCAACATATGATCTTACACTAGCTCAATAAGCAAGATGTTGCAACATTTTTTTAAACTGTTTAGCTGACATTTTAGCATTGACTTAAAGTTTTTATCCATTTTAAGCAGATAGTTTTGCTGTGTAAGATTTGCAGACTTTTACTTTTTTTTCTGCAGCTTTTGCTTATTTATTACATTTCAGCAAGTGTTCTGCATTTGACTTCAAATGGTTATACAGTTTTCAGAAATAACGTTCAGCTTACAGCATTCTCACTGCATTTTCACAGGAAATGCAAATTTCCTAGTTATTTAGAATTTGATCCAAAGACTAAGCAGAAATATAGATTAAACACCTGTGAAGTTTAATAGTTTTCAAGTGCTTATTGTGCACAATATATTCACCTCTTTATAAAGTAACCAGCAATGGTTTCTTTTGTACGTCAAATATGACTTCTTGCCCTGGGTTCCACAGCCTAAGGGGGCACCACAAGCACCCAGACAGAAAAGTAACCTCACTCTTCTTCCCTAAAGGTGAACTGTCTTATTGACGTTCTCTAAAATGTGTCAAATATCGAAAAATTGTGACTATATCAGTGAAAGCTCTGTTATCATCTAGATGGTCTGTTAAGCTGAACCCACATGAGTAGCAAATGAATCCATCACGATCTTCATTGTCTTCATCTTTGGCTAACTGGAAAATGAGGTGAAATAGAATTGTGAACAAAAAGTTACAGCTTTGTGGGTGTTTGTTTGCAAATTACAAAGAGGAAAATTGAAACAATACTTGTTAAAACACACGAGTAGCAAAGCTGAGACTTTTTTGAGCTTGTCAGAGGAAATTGCAGGTTAAGTACAACTTTACTTATAATTGTAAGCATTTTTATATAAGAAGTTGAAAGATAAATGTCTAGAATAGGATGAAATGTATTTGCTGTGTAGTATGAAATATTGAGCCTATTATGATAGTTTAAAAGGCCAGATTGTTGTAGTTTTGTGTTTTTGCTGCACATAAATAGGTTTTAAATCAGGGTCTTAGACAGTATTAAAAAGTTTTAAGTTTTATCTCAATCTTAGGCCTTTAAAATGTCTTTCCATGCAGGGACTTAAATTACATTTACATTTTACCCTTCTTATAATTGCCGAGTAGCTTTTTGGATGTTTCCAGTGACTTAGCTTTAGCAGTGAGCTCTAGCTCTTTGAGGTTGGAGGGCCTTCTTACCATCTCCCTAGTCTTTAGCTCGTGCCACAGATTGTTAGATTCAATTTGGGCTGCTCCAAAACATTAATGGTACTTCCAGTCAGAAAAATATGTTAGTGAAATTAATAAATTACTTTAAACCTAAATCTGCCAAAGGAAAGAATAATTTTGGTCATAACTGTAGCAGCTGTGAAACTTACTATGTACTGTTTTTGACAGGATTAAAACTTGGTAGCCTGTTGGTGTAAAAGCATTGGAGTCACATGACAAAGCTAAAAACAACTTCAGTTGATTCTGTTTTATTTTTTGTCTCATTGACATTTGTCAGTTTTCAAATATCTCGCCATGTTCTCTCTGCAGGATACAGTTTATGGTGCAGTGGTCCGGCAGTGCTACAGTATGTACAAGGTGAGAATTTTAGAATGGCTAGTTTTTCCTGCTTCAGAGCCTGGTTCAAGTAAAACATGTTTCTTTAAATCCTAATGGTATGTACTCACAGCACTGCTTGGACTTGTTCAATAGTTTTGACAATAATTGCATCATTTCTCTTGTTCTGTAGCTATTTAACGGGACTTTTGGTCGAGCGATGGAAGCAGGTGGAGTGGAGCTGCTCATTCAGAAACTTGAAAAGTTCTTTTATAGGGTAAATATTATTGACATTTATCCAAAAGGCTGCTGTTGCTAGGTGTATTTTTGTTTGGACTTGTTTTGGAATGTACATATTGTGTTTGGCATACTGTTTCACATTAAGTACAGCATTGCTATTTTTGAAAAGTCACCAGAGCAAGACCTTGTTTACATAAGCACTGGGATTCTCCCTGAGTAGTTGATCATCATTTCCAGTGGCTGCATTGGTGCCTTTGTAAACAGCTGGATGGTGTTTGGAGTCGTGTTTAATTTCTTGGTCCTTAGTGACCTGCATTAGCTGTTTTCACTTCTCAGCAGCAACATAACTTTTGGCTTAACCACTCCGTTAAAGTTTAAAAAATTAATTTCTAATTAGAGAACACCTTGAATTGATCCGGGCTTTCCTCTCCACCTTGTAACCTAAACACGTAGAGAAAGTAGACACTATGGTGTACTGTATCTGAGGTTGAATATCAGTTGAACATGTTATCCTCTCACTGATGCAGGAGCTTCTGCATCACAGCGGTCAAGTGCTTCTTAGTCTGCTCTCTTTATTGCTTTGTAAACTAATCCCTTTCACGTCCTTTTTCATCTCTGTATGTGCGTGTGTGTTTACTCTGGGCTTCCCAGTATCTGCAGACGCTCCATCTGCAGTCCTGTGACCTGCTGGATGTATTTGGAGGCATCAGCTTCTTCCCGCTGGACAAGATGACCTACCTGAAGATTCAGTCCTTTGTCAACAGAGTAGAGGAGAGCCTCAGCCTGATCAAATACACAGCCTTCCTCTATAATGACCAACTTATCTGGTACACACGGTTAAAACTTTGGGCGCTTGTCCAACTAATCCACTCTTAGCCAAAATTGCCAACTCCCACTGCCTTAAAATAGCACTCTGCATATTTGCAGCTTCTTACAATGGTAGAATCCCATAATTAAGTCATAAATACACACTGAATAAACAGAGGTGGTACTAAACGTAACCCCAAATCCTCATTGTGGTTTGCATGCTACCTGACAAGTCACACAATGTCAGCCTCCTTGATTAGCAGGTAAATACAAGGCTGTTAACTAAAGGTGATTTACACTAAACAATCTACAGACAAGGGAGGTGTTATTTAGTTATCAGACAAATGCTATGCTGTTTATTCATAGTATCCATTTCACTCCCGAACTTCAGTTACAAGAAAGAATGGTTGATTATTATTTTTCAAGGGTTTAAAAGTATGATTTTTGTCCTCATGTCTACAGGAGTGGGCTGGAACAGGACGACATGAGGATCCTCTACAGATATCTGACCACATCACTGTTTCCCAGGCACTCAGAGCCTGAGGTAGATGGAGGGAAACTGGGGTACAGTGCCTTGCAAATGTGTTCATACCTGTTGAACTTGTTCACATTTGAATGTTACAACCACAAACATCATAATACCAAGGAGAGAAACATCATAATACCAAGGAGAGAAACATGCTGTGATGATGCTTTAAAGCAGAGACATTGGAGCTGATCAAAGTTGATGAAAAAAGACAAATACAGGACAGTCCTCAAAGAATACTTGTTAAATACTGCAGAAGACTCAAGACTGCGATAGAGGTTTACCTTAAGTAGGATAATGACCCTAAACGTACAGCTAGAGCTACGATGGAAAAGTAAAGATCAAGAAAAATCCAAGGGCCAGAAATACAGATGCATCTGAAAAAAATTAGAATATTGTGAAAAAGTTCCTTTTTTTTTCACTCATTTCAGAAAGTGAAACTCGTGTAGATTCATAAAACATAGAGTGAAATATTTTAGGCTTTTTTTTGTAATTCTGATAAATATGGTTTACACAAAATAAAAACTCAAAATTCAGTGTCTTAGAAAATTAGAATATTACAAATTAAATCAATTAAAAAAGATGTTTAAAGCACAAATGTCAGGCTTCTGAAAAGTATTTACATTTCTATGTGCTCAATTCTTGTTCTGGGCTTCTTTTGAATGAATTACTGCATCAGTGCGTAGTGTGGCATGGAGGAGATCAGCCTGTGGTTCTGCTGAGGGGTTCAGGAAGCCCAGATTTCTTTGGCAGCAGCCTTCAGGTCATCTTACTTGTTGGTTCTCGTGTGTCTTATCTTTCTCTTAACAATACTCCACTGTTTGTCAGCAGAGGGAATGATGAAGTGCTCTAAAAGTTCCTGCTAGACGGCTGTGTTGACTGTAGAGTTCGGAAAACCCAGTGGACCAAAACCCAGCAGATGATAGACATGACACCCCAAACCATCACTGACTGAGTCTGTGCCTCGCCACTCTTCCTCCAGACTGTAGGACCTTTATTTCCAAATGAAATTAAAACTTTACTTTGGTCTGAAAAGAGGACTCTGGACTATTCATCAACAGTCCGGTTCTCTTTCTGGTTAGCCCAGGTAAGACGCTTGTAGACCATGTGTAGGAGACGTCTAGATCTAGTGGCTCTTGATGTGTTGACTCCAGCCTCAGTCCCCTCTGTGTGAAGCTCCCACAAAATCTTGAATAGATTGTTCCTGACAGTCCTCTCAAGACTGCAGTTATATCTGCTGGTGATGTCCCTTTTCCTGCCACACTTTTCTTTCCACTCAACTTTCTATGAATATACTAGGATGCAGAACAACCAGCTTCTTCAGCAATGACCTTTTGTGGCTTACTCTCCTTGTGGAGGTGGTCAGTGACCGTCTTCTAGCAGCTTAACTTTAAACAAAGATGGTTGAGACTGCGTCAACTTATTCTTGCAAGAAGGGAGACAGATCAGCACATTAATATCCTGGTCTGTGTCCGACACACTCAGACTTACAACCAAGTTTTATACAGTTAAGTCACACCCCACATTCCACAATAGATGTTGTTCCGACCCCCTCTCTACTGAAGTAAGCCAAGTCCAAGACAATTTTCTAGCAGCCCGTGCTTGAAGCAACAACCCTATCCAATCTACTACCATCTTAAGGTGTCCTTTTACCTTTAACATTCTTCTCAATAGAATCTACAACTGTGTTCTCTTCACTCAGACAAGCCAAAGGTTTCCACACAGATGAATAAGGTTAAACATACCTATAAAAATACTTAATTTCCACATCTATCCAGTCAGCAGTCGTCCTCATGGTTGTGTCCTTCTGACCCAGACTAAGGCTACATTCACACTACAGCCTGAAGTGACCCAAATCTGATTTTTTTTTTTTTTTTTTTTTTTTTATTTGTGACTTATATCTGATCTTTTCATAACAGTATGAACAACACAGATCTGATTTGTACAAATCTGACCCAGGCCACTTGGATATGTGGTCCTAAATCCGATACATACCTGATCTATTCAAATGTGGCCTGTGTCTATATAGCCAGGTCGCAATCTTCCAACTTGTATGTCATTGATGCTCTAAAAGCATCACTATTCTGCAACCTGATACACGGAAACAGAAAGGAAAAACAACAACCATGGTGGATGATAATGCAAAGAGCAGTCAGTGGAAAGATTTGTTAATGTGCTGTCTCCAGTTGGACAACAACTTTAAAATCAGAAGATATGCTCCATCATTACCATCCATGTTTACTTCCACAAACACTGAGCACGCTCACTACGTGTGACATTATTGCGTCCTCTACTGCACATGCGGGACACTTTTAGGTTGTTTACAGTTCATACAGGAGATCACATACAAGTCGCCTATATTTGGAAATGTGAACGACCATGTGAAAAAAAATCGGATTCCACAAAAAAATCTGAATTCAGCATTAAGACCTGCAGTGTGAACGTAGCCTTAGAGACTGTTTAGAGGCTCAGGAAATCACTGCAGGTGTTTTGAGTTAATCAGCTGATTAGGGTGTGACACCATGAATTTCATATTTAACTTTTTCACAATATTCAAATTTTTAGGAGATACAAAATTTTGGATTTTCATTATCAAATCATAATCGCCAAAATTAGAAGACTTAAAGACTTTTTAAATATTTCACTCTGTGTGTAATAAAGCTGAGTTTCATTTTCTAAAATGAGTGACAAAAAAAATGTAGCCTTTTCACCATATTCTAACTTTTTTAAATTAAGTAGATCTAGTTAAGGATCTGTAGCAGTACTGAAAAATTTATGTTCCTAGCCACTCCCTCCAATGCGACAGTGTTTGAGCTATTTTGAAGAAAAGAATGGGCAACAATGTTTGTCTCTAAAGTGTAAAGTTAGTAGAGAAATAATCTCAACAGGTATGCAGCTTTGTTTGCAGCAAAAAGTTGTTCTACAAAGTATTGATTCAGAGGATCTAAATACAAATACACGGAACACTTTCTGTTTTTGTTTATAAAACAATTTTTGCAATCGATATAAAACTTTCTTTGAACCAAAAATGTATTACTTGTAGCTGGTCTGTAAAATCAGAGTAAAAAGGGTTGTTGTTGTGAAGAGACAAAATGTGTTAAAAGTTAAGTGAGTATGGAATAATTCTGCAAGGCACTGTAGAAGAGCAAACCAATAGATGAAATGAATAGAACTCATATGGAATGAAATTATATAAGGACTGTTTCACAGGATGCAGAGAAGAGAGTCAGAGGCAAAAGTAGGGTGTAACAATGAATTTTGTTTCCTAAATATTTCAATCCTGCATCAAGATCTTAAACATTTAACATAAGATTTTTCATGTTCTCAACAATAACATGATTTTGGTGGTCTTGCACATTTTTAAAATGAACACTTTTGTTTTTCCTGTCTGTTTCCCTGCTACAGTTGGCTGGGAGGGACTCTCCTCTGAGGCCTGAAGTCACGGGTAATCTGTTGCACTATGGGAGGTAATCCCCACTTCTTTTTAATCCTGTCCTCTGCAGACATACAGTCTATACGAAAAAAATAATTTTAATTAATCTAATGGTGTCATCCACATCCATCACAAAGTATGAACTGGATGTGCTAATTAAATTTTTAGATCATGTTTTTCAGCTGTCTTCATGTGTGATTCATGCTACTGTATAAGCGGGTTTGGACCATGGATGGGTGGATTACACTACTGTAATAAAAGATGAAATTAATTAAAACCTTTTTACACATCTTTACCTGGGGTGCCAATAAGTGTGGAAGATGCTGAAGCAAACGTAATAGAAAAAAGTAATAGTAAAAGTATATACAGTGATGCAGTTTAACCATAATGCATATGTTTGTGTAGTGTCGTCCATCCAATGTTTGTTGAAATGGTGGATGGACGACTCATTTGTCTCCTGAGCTGCATCACAGCAAATAAAACTGAGGTTCTCATGTTCAAAAGTCAAAAACTGATTTCTAGATGATATATGATGATAGATAGATAGATAATAGATATGTCTGGAATGACACATGATGAGCAAATCCCTTTTAAAAGAAATTGCAGTTTTTGCCTGCAGGTATGTTTTTGGGACCTTAATGTTTTTCACTGTAAAGCATGATAAAGGAGAATTTTTTACTGAAACTTAACTCAAAGAAAAACTGTATCATCAAACTCAGGTAAAAGTTAGATATCAAGACACAGTCGTAATACATAGAATGGCTTGTCTAGCTTCTCTAACCAAGGATCGATCAAAACTCAGGTAATTTGTTTTCCCCAAAAAAATTTTTTTCTCCATTTTCAATTTTCATGGTTCCATATTTTACAAAGTAAACACATTGCTTAGCCTAAAAGTATTTAATCATATGGTAAATGTATAAGATTTTAATAGTTCAATAAAAACACTATTATACTGGGGTTCAGATATTGCTTTTGTAAAGTTCTTAAGAATCAACTGGTCCATTATTAGTATATCTGTAATAACAAGTAGCATAGAAACAAATGTTGTATAAATAAAACTCTTCAGATATGAACTTAAAATTCTCTCCTAAACTCACAACTAATAATGGTCAGGACGGTGAAGGTACTCTTACAACACTTCACCTAAAACATCTGTAGCCTTTTCATTTATTTTAGGTGCTTTCTGACTGGGCACGTTTTTTTTTTTTTTACTGAAAAAATCTGATTGGAACGGGTATCTGACTCTTCTGAGGATCTTTGCCAAGGGAGAGGCGCTAGGCTAACATTAGCTTCCTTCTTCACTGTTTTGATATGACTCGTTGATAATACAGCTCTTAAAATGTTTTCTTTGCTTTTCCAATTAATATTCTGTGTAAAAGTTCTTTTTGTTTCATAAATGATGATCCTTACTTTGACTATTGCGACAGATAATGACTCATTTAACAGGATTATGCTGCCTTCAGGTGTCTCCCATACAGTAGCTGATCATGCCCTAAAAATAAGATTTAGGCAGGATCTGGGTTGAGATGCTGTCCAGATTTGGTTTGGATTCTGAAAATGCTGAATTTTTTTTCTTCATGTCAAAACCACTAGATGTTTTTTATAACTGTTAACGGATGTAAAATTTCAAATCACCTTATAGTCCTCACACTCCTGTCTCCATGTGTCCTCATAGGTTTTTGACAGGACCTACTAACCTTAAGGATCCAGAGGCTAAATTTCGATTCCCAAAAATATTCGTCAGTGCAGAAGATGATTATGAAGAGCTGCATCTAATTGTTTATAAGGTGTGTTGAATTAAACCTGACTCTGTTCTTTTTTTTTTTTTTTTTTTTTTTGTTGTTGATCCAGTCATACTGTGTGCTCATGTTATAAATGTATCCGTGACCAGGTTATTAATTTTCAGAATGATTTTCTAATCTGTAATGGAGGGGATTTTAGTTCTATTTTATTACAATAGATTTAGGATTACATCTTTTCCTTCTCTATCAATGGATTTTTCTGGATTATATGGCTCAATTTTTAAATGAAGTACTTCCCACAATGCTCATCATCCGATTAGTGTCAATGTTTAACCTTTTTGACCTAGATTCTGCATGAAACCTGCACTGATTTGCTTTTTTTTTTTTTTTTTTTTTTTTTTTCATTGCAGGCGATGAGCGCTGCTGCTTGTTTTATGATCAGTGGTAAGCTAAAGCCTACATTATTTATTGTTTTGGTATTTTATTGGATTCATGCAAGTTTGTTCCTCCTGTTAAGATAAGGCAATTTATCCTATGCTGCCTCATAAAAGCAACTAATGTTCTCTCTCCACCATCTTTTTCCAGCCACTGTAGAACTGACAAGGGAGTTCTGTGAGCAGCTGGACAGCTTGGTGGGCCCACAGCTTACTTTGTTGGCATCAGATATATGTGAACAGTTCACAATTAACCGCAGGATATCTGGGTCAGTGGCAATTTCTCTGCTTCTTCAGCTTTAAGCTTGCCACGTTACAAAGGTCATATTTTCTAATTTTAGCCATCCTCTTCCAAGCAATATCAGTCACTGTACTCATGACACATAGCATGATTAAGATTAATCATGCAACATATCAGAAACTGCCTTAAAAGCTTTGGTATGATATACAAACTATGCAACTGCAAAATGATTCTGTGAGTCATTGTTGACTTAAAACTGGCCTGGCCATATTAGTTTGGGTTTCACATACACAGGTCAGTCAAAGGTTTATATACTGCACAATCTTCAAGACCATGAATCTCATTAATTTTGGGCTTTTAAAGACACATTTGAACTTTTCATTTTCCATTGTGGAATAATAAAGCAACAAATAATTGTAACGATATTAATAAACAAGAAAAGTTATTATTTATTGTGGATCATCTGCAATCCATGTGGTCATATTTATGCGTGCAGTTTCAAATATGTGGAAACACCCCTACTAATATTGGGATGCATTTCATTTGGCAAGTTGCAGATAAGACTGTTGTGTCAAAAAGTGTTCTTTAAGGTTGGGACCATTCCAGAAGCATAGGGTTTCTCTGCTTTATCAATTCAAAAACTAGCTTTAATGGTATGATTGGGATCGTTGTCCTGCTGGGACGCCCTATGTTTCAACTATCTTCTTCTCTTTTGGCTTGTCCATTCAGTTGGTCGCCACAGCGAATCATCTGTCTCCATTTTTCCCTCTCCTCTACATCCTCTCCCCTCACACCAACTAACTTCATGTGCTTTTTTTTCACCACATCCCTAAATCTCCTTTTGGTCTTCCTCTGGGCTTCCTGCCTGGTGGCTCCACCCTCTGCATCCTTCTACCAATATAATCATTGTCTCTCCTCTGAACATGTCCATACCATCTCAGTTTGACCGCTGTGACTTTATCTCCAAAACATCTAACGTGAGCTGTCCCTCTTGCCTCATCCTATCCATCCTTGGCACTCTCAAAGAGAACCTCAACATCTTGAGCTCTGCAACTTCCAGTTCTGCCTCCTGTCTTTTCCTCTGGCACTGTCTCTGAACCAGGAGTACTCAACTCCAGTTCTCCAGAGCTACCATTCTGCAACTTTTAGATGCAACCCTGGTCTAACACACCTGAATCAAATAGCTGAATTCCCTCATCAGCCAGCAGTCAGTCACCTCTGCAGAGGCCTGGTAATGAGCACATAATTAAAGTGTGTTGGAGCAGGGTTGAAGCCAAAAGTTGTAGCTCTGGTGGACTGGACTTGGGCACTCCTGCTCTAAACCATATAAGATCGGTCGTACCACTGCTGTCTTGTACACTTTACCTTTCATTGTTGCTGTGACCCTTTTATCAAACATCACACCTGACCCTTTTGTCCACCCATTCCACCTTGTTTGCACACGCATCTTTTGTAATTTGACCTTTATACAGGTTGTCTCATTGAGATCCAAGATCTTATTTACAAGAGAGACCTGTTTTGATTAAAAAAAAAAAAAAAAATACTAACACAGCAACAGTACAAGTAATTAAGAAATTTGCCTCAATTAAATAAGCTAAAAAAACAAAGTTCCGTAAGAAGATCTCCCTTTTTTGTCTGATCATAAATTTGCATTATCCCAAAGAAATCTAAGTGGACAGCCTCAGATGCTGCTGTAGAGTGTTCCACATTGACGGAGCAGAGTGAGAAGATGTTTTTTTTTTTCTCCCCCCCAAGTTCTGATTGTACTAATGGAACACTGAAGGAGAGCAAGTCCTCAGAACGTAGCATGTGACTGGACTGTTTAAGTGACTACTCCCAGTTATTACGACTTGTAAGGCGGACTTCGCGTTTCAGTATGGCCGCTCCTCAGATCAACAGTAGTAAGATGTAGTGGAAACATGTTTACTTTACAAGATACACTTGTAAGAATGCATCTAAAAATCAATGTTACATGTAGCGCCTGCAACTTTAAATTGAAATTAAAAAGTGGTGTTTGCTTATGGAAAATGCAGCTTAAAACGATGTTTGTAAGAGGCTCTGAAAACATTGTCTGTGGGCGTCGCCATGTTGAAATGCTGACTTAACTGGAACGCTGTTACTTCAGGTCTGATGTCAAACTCAACTCTGACTTCCGAGGTAACTGGAACACAGCATTAGAGCCAATCCTTGATGGAGTCCTACCTCCACCTTGAACTCCTCTGTCAGTCTTGCAGCACAACTCACTGCTGCCTCACAGCTCTCATACATGACCTGCACCACTCTAATGTACTTCTCTGCCACTCCAGACCTCCTGATGCAGTCCCACCGCTGCTCTCTCAGCACACTGTCATATTACTTCTCTAAATCTACAAGCTCTGGAGGACTGGACTTGTAAACTTCTGAATTTGAAGAAAAGTTACAAAAAAATCTCTAAAAAATGTAACTGGTGTATAATTATTAGAACAGATGAATATGGCACCTTCAAGCATCCAAGGATGAATCAGACCTGTCCAGCTCCACAATTCTCTTCCTGATATCTTGGCTGATTTCTGCTGACTTTCCCATTGTGTCAAACCAGAAAGCAGTGTGTTCCAGGTGTAGATGTTGCCTTAAAATACATCCACAGGTGAGCCTCCAATTAACTTAAATGTGCCAATTAACCTATTAGAAGTTTCCAAAGCCATGACCTCATCATCTCGACTTCCCCTCATTGATTAAATGGGCAGTAATCATTCTGGGTGTAAACTTCTGAATTTGAACAAAGTTGCAAATTTGAAGAAAAGTTACAAAAAAATCTCTAAAAAATGTTCTAAGTTTTCTGGCATTTAGCAGATAGAAATAATTTTTGTAATTCTAACTAACCTAAAACAAGAGACGTTTGGTCTCATTTAACTTCAGACAGTGAGAAAAAAAATGTGCGCGTCTTTTTATTCCGTGTATGTAAACGTCTGATTTCAACTGTAGGTAGCAGAGAGCTGACATGCTGCTTTAACATGTATGCTGTTGCAGATACAACCCACATCATTTGTAGATTTCTTAAATAGAGGGCATCGTGATTACAGTTCTAAATATCATCTGTCATCATGTGTTAACTTTGACTTGCTGGCAGTGACAGATAGAGCTCTAACCTTACTGCAGATCATCATGGCAGCACTTAGGAGTAACTTGAGTATGGCAGCATTTAGGACTGGGATACTGGTCCATGTATCTTTGACCCCATCAGTTAGCTACAGATAAGTCCTGATCCGTAATCTTAGATTGGTTCTGGCAATTCGATGGGTTCCTTGTAATCAACTTAGTAAAGAATGCATTAAATAAATAATGAGGTTCCCAGTTCCTTCGCTGGCTTACACGTCTCCATCCTGAATTTGGCCTGCTGCTGCACGCATCATGGATGGAAATCCATGGCCTGTTTGAATATAGCAACAAATTCATCCCAGTTTCAGAAGAATGCTAAACCATTGCTAAAATTCACTCTGATATTTTTGTTCATCTGGTCCCATTTGTGTGTATCTATATTGTTTTTATAGGCCAGAGAAGGAGCCCCAGTTTAAGTTCATCTACTTTAACCACATGAACCTGGCAGAGAAGAGCACCATTCACATGAGAAAAACCGCCAGTGTGTGTCTAACCTCGGTCCACCCTGACCTCATGAAGATTCTGGGAGACATCAACTGTGACTTTGCGAGGTACAACAGATCCAGTCACTATATTGAGCAAAGCTTCAAGGCAGTGTTTTTATTTCTTCATGACATGTTACCCATCTGCTTTGTCTGTAACCTCTCCTGAAACCACAGAGTAGATAAGTGATTTGTTTCAGTTGGAGACACGCAACCTTTTTAATGCTCGTGTGGCTCTAAGGGAACGCTGCAATGAACAGAGCCACATCATTTTGAGATATTTCTCTAGTTCAAGATTGTATGTTTGATCATTTTACAGGTTTTACAATATTACTAATAAAATGGCTATTTTATTGTTTTAGTTAATTTTCTAGCTTTCGTTTTTGGCGTAGAAGCAGCAATTGCACTAAACCTTTTTGTGTTTTGAAGGGATGTGCAACACTGTCAAACATTTGCATGTCAAAATTATTCATTTTTTTCATTTGCATTTTGAGCCATATGGAAAATGATTTTGCAGGATGACAAAACCTTCTTCTCTAGCATAGTGAACTGTATGGAGAGGTGATGATCTTTTTTTTTTTTTTTTTTTTTTTTTTTTTTTTTTTTTTGTAAATATACCAAGATGTGATATTCAAGTTTTGTTAGAAAATTAAACAAGAGTGTAAATGTAGACAAACCGATCAGCTGGACCATTACCAGCCATTTGAGTGCCCTAATCACAAATGCTTTGTGTCTCAAAAAAAAGCGTTGCGGTGTCCTGGCTGCAGTTCTCATCATTGCTATCTTTTTAAAAGAAAGACATTATGCTGCCATGCTTGAAGCCGGACAGTCTCGTCCAGCTACGCTACCCCTGACTACAACATAAAGCAAGAGTTTGATTATTTCCATTTCTCTTACATACATTTGCTCATTTTGTTCAAAACTATTGAACTAACTCTTTAGCAAGTTTCAAAAGCCCCTTTTGAACTGCAGGCCTGGGTTCAAACTCAGGTCTGGAATTTATGATCCCACTTTGCTCCCTGGAACCCCAAGAGCTGTGGCTCCATTCAGGACGGCCTGACGGGGCTGGTTTGAAGTCAGCCGTTGACTGGTTCAGCGGCTGCGGGGGAAGAGTCATCTACAGAGAAGAGTCATCTTCTAGATCTTTCAGTCAGAGGTTCCGTTAGACTTTCTCGGTGTCTGTCATTTTGACTGACGCCATCAAAAAAATGCTGGTCATAATCTATTTTTACCCGTCAGTTTTTAAATGATAACAATGACATATTAAATTGCATTTAATTTTCATTTGGTTTAAATAATCAGTAAGATGAATGGATAATCCACATGGTGTCATCATACATCAAGCAGATAAATACATGTAACTATTTCTCTGAAGTGACTAAAGCCACTGACAGTAGACCCAATAACTACATATAAACAATGAAATGATATGACTGCACTTGATTATAAACCTGCTGTGGTCTGAACGTGTATATAATCTCACAACTTCCTGGTCTGCATGAACCTGAATTGTGAACCCGTCTTGGTTTTCATATTGATCTGGAGGATGAATCTGCACTCTGTGCCGCACTGGAGGCTAAAATTACAGTGCCACTTCAGCCAAAGTTTTTAAATCTGGCAACATTTCTCCAATTGAAGTGATCAGAAGAAGGCTGTGATTGAGGGGATTTCCTCATCTTGCTTTGTTCCAGTGGGGTAATTCCCGTAAGCCTCCAAGCGCGAGTCCAGGTCAGAGATGATACTCAGATGAGGTTTTTTTTTTGTTTTTTTTTAATCAGTTACTTAAAGGGTAAACCTGAGGTAATTCTTTTCCCCAGCTTCCTCGCTGATAAGCGCGTACAAAAGGATGGGACAATGAGTAACAAAAAAAGTGTTCCACTGGGTCTGTGGGGAGATGGCTTCGGCTGCTTCAGTAGGAATTTACTTGATATGACAATCCCCCCCCCCCCCCCTGCTTTTGAGGCGGCACTCTGTTCAATGCAAACACAACCAGAACAGGAGTACAACAGGGCCGGGCCAATGGCTGCTGGGCCAATGGCTGCTGGGCCAATGGCTGCTGGGCCAATGGCTGCTGGGCCAATGGCTGCTGGGCCAATGGCTGCTGGGCCAATGGCTGCTGGGCCAATGGCTGCTGGGCCAATGGCTGCTGGGCCAATGGCTGCTGGGCCAATGGCTGCTGGGCCAGGCCCAGGAGACCAAAGAGGCTTAAATTCTTGCTTGCTGGTCAAAAATAAACAAAACATTAAGAACAGGTTAATAGTGGTGAGATAATGCCTTTAAATTTGGTTTGTGAAAGGTAAGAACCAGAGCCTGTATTCTCAAAGTCCTCTGAGATCTTCTTTCCTTTAGCCTAAACATTCCTGCCAAGAGTCCTAGCTTAAGTGATTCAGACAGCTGCTGAGAGTAACTCTGAGCGAGGAGATGACAGAAATTCCCATCTTAGTGAGGAGTAGAAGCTGACAATTTTTTTGAGACTCCCGCAACTGATGGGATTCCCCCAGGATGGGATAAACTTTACTGTTAATAATTGGATTGTGATGTTATAGGATACAAAGTTAACAAGAGCAGACAGGAGTGGGAACTAGCCAATAGACAAAATTGCAATGATGACAAATTGGACAGGCACCACCATTTTGGTAGTTTTCTTTTCATAGCCTACACTTTAATGAAAGTCAAAAGAATTACATAGCCCAGAAATGCTATGATCCATGAATGACTAAGTTGACATGCTTCTCAACTTCTGGCTGGAGAAGTCAGGTGGGCTAGTCCCAGTTGCCAAGAAGCTGCTAGCAACAAGAACTTCTTCTGAACGAAGTTTCAGTTTTGCTGGGAGACTGAGGCATTTCATCCTCAATCCAGAAAATGTAGATTCACATTTGTTTCTACATAGTAACATATAATGTTCCTGGACTTATGCAACATCATGTTAGAGATTAGATGAACATGATGATTCTGATAGTTACCTATAACTAGTTGAAGAATAAGTGGACTGATTTGGTAGTTGTATGATCAAATAAAATTTAGTGTCTTGCCTAAAGAATGGGAGTGGGAGTCATTTTACCAGGAGTGGGACGGTACAGGAATTTTTTTTGTTTGATACACAAAACAAAATAAGACACAAAAAAACAATCTAGACTGGATTAAGAAAACTGTCATGATGATGAAACTATGCAAAATTTAATCAATTGGCACACAGTATCAACATGTTTGATCGCACTTTATTTACATCCTCATCATCATTTGTCACAGCTTCTCGCCACGCTGGTCATTTTACTGTCGTCTGTTTAATATTAATGTGGACGCTCAGCTGTCTGCTTGTATAAAGATGTGGAGAAACGACCAACATAAGATGGAGGACTAAAGGATACGAAAACCGAACAGAATGCAGGAGGAGACCCTGCTGTTGGCACAGCGCTGTCCATTTTACGGAGAATATAATAATAAGAAGAATAAAAATGTATTTGGGGCGTCGCGTGGCATGGTGGGTATAGCAGGCACCCCACATGCAGAGGCCGTAGTCCTCATTGCGGTTGTCCTAAGTTCGACTCCTGACCTCGGAACCTTTGCCGCATGTCTTCTCCCTCCTTCTCTGCCCCTTTCCTGTCAACCTACTGTCCAAAAACATGGAAAAAAGGCCACTAGCGCCCAAAACAAATATTGGAAAAAAAAAAAAAGTATTTAAAAAGGGACGGTGTACAGCTTAAACACAAATGTCACTATTTGATGCGCTGTACCAGGTTATAGAATTAGATCATTCACATCTCCAGTCAGTCCCCTTGACAGGTTACAAAATAGAGATACAAAACAATAACAGGACAAAGCAGAGCAACATTAAAAAAAAAATCTCTCCTTTCAGTCAGTTTTTCCAACATCTTCCCTTCTTAAGATACTCTTGGGCTCCTAACATTTTGTCACGTTAGGAGCTCCTTTAATGTCCAGGATGCTTCGTGAATAATTTTTATCTTACTCAGGTAAAATTCTAAGATTTTTCCTAAAATGAAGTCACAAGGAGATGCTTTTAGTCTTAGGATTCTTTGGGAGCACAGTCCCTTACCTGCTGAAGTGTTGAATCTATAAAGTAAAGCCACTCATACAACATATGCATGAAGCATCAAAGAAATCTGGTTGTATATAAATTACAATAAACATTACTGCATTTAATTCATCATGCTCATTTCTACCGATCTGCCTCCTAGAGTTGATGAAGATGAGGAAATAATCGTAAAGGCTATGACAGACTATTGGGTTGTCGGCAAGAAGTCGGACCAGAGAGAGCTGTATGTGATCCTAAATCAAAAGAATGCCAATCTGATCGAAGTAAACGGTACGTCATGGCCATCAGGAAATGAAGTAACATTGATGTTTTCTTACCAGAACATACTGTCATGGTTTCGAATTTATTGATTTTCTTTTTTCTTTATGATTTCAGAGGAAGTAAAGAGGCTTTGTGCGACACAGTTCAACAACATTTTCTTCTTGGACTGAGCTAACAAGATGGCAACTGATCACACTAAAAACTGTCAGCTTTGCAGGGTTTTCGCAACAGCATCGGTGTAATGCAATAATTGCATTGTAAAATAAACAATATTGTTGAAAAGCTTTCTCACCAAGTTTTTTTATTTAACAGACAAATTGTAATTTTGTCTTGTAATTACCTGTAAAAATGGAAATTTGATTTTACATGTGCTTCATCTCATTTTCTCTGTACATGCTTGTAGGATTTTATCTGTTTAAAGTTCCCCTATATATGTGTGGATATTTTTCATGAGGTCATGATGAAAATGTCCCACTTTAATGTAAAAACTGACATGTAATGTGTTCACTCTAGTTTTATTTGATCATCAGTCATGGTTTTAAGATGTCATCATGTCAGAACTATTGTTTGGGTTTGTATACAACTGCACTAACTTGAAATCATAAATGAAGTAATTTTCCTAAATGTATAAATTGCATTTTACTGTTTTGAATCACAAGTGAAGGTTATGAAACGCGTATCTGTGGGTCACAATTAACACATCATATGAATTAATACTTTCATGTTACCATAATGACATCCTTAGGTAGGATTTAGTTTAAACCCGGATATGCTGGATGCAGTAGTTTAGTGTACAAAGTGTTATTATATAAACCTACCCTTCCAAAACAAACCTCTATGTACACATGGTGACATCACAGAAGGTAGAACAGCAGATCTCTTCAGAGACTGGTTTATATTTTTCTTGTTCTTTTCTTTCTGTTTTGATTTCTCCTTCAAAGGTAATTACTTGCATTCTGTAGCGCTGCGTCAAAGCCTCTTGAGGCGTATTTGAGAATCACATATCTGTTTAAGGTGGGTACCACTAGGATATAGCGTTTACTCATGTTGCAAGTGTGCATGTATACATAAACCAATGAGATGGGAAAGTTTAAACTGGAACATAACATTTAAAGTTTTGTAGTCATTGACCAGTGTCATTGTCACTATTTTCTTTAGCTCTTTCAATCCATCACAGCGTGGGAGTCAAACTAGCTAAAACACAAGACCCCCATGAATCTCAAATGCATCAAAAGCTGTGCTAAAATCTGTCAAAGGGTCTTGCCTACTGTTATGGAGGTATGATTTTGAGCCTTTTTCTAATCATCTCTTTGCTGCTCTAATTAAACATATCTGCCCTACTTAGCTGCTTATCTGCTGCACCGCTACAGCTCACACAGACATAACCGCTGATATCACATAAAGCGCAACACAGAGTCCAGGATAAACTGATCCAAGAGGATGACTCCCTTTAGGAGGGCTAAGAGTGAGGCAGAGATAAAAGCAGGGCTCAGGCTCCGTTCTTGGCTCCTCTCAGTTCATCCTTAAGATGGGCTGGGGGGGGGGGGCGGTACCGAAGGTGAATGTCACTGTTTCTGTTCATCTGTGTACTCTGTACACTGATCGTTTTGGCATTAAATCTTGATTTTATACTTAACCATTTCTCATTATTTCACAAGGTAAATACTTTGCTGTTTTTAGTGGTTGGATCTCATAACTGGAGAGAAACGAACTCGGTGGTGCAGGAAGGGGAAAGAGGGTGAACCCCATCAACACTACCATGTTTAAAAACAGCAGCTGATCAGCTTGATTTTTGTGCCCCTTGTGATCTCATCAACCAAAATACAAACAGCTGAATCAGATGGAGGGTTTTCTTCTCCTTCAGGGGACTTTTTAAATGATTTGTAATTTGTGAGCTACTGCAGTGGAAATATGTTCTTTATTACGCAGATGTTTTATTGTTTTATTGTAATACGAAATGAAAACACAAAATACTTTGTGGAGGCTGTGAGATTACACACTCATGTACAGTAGGTGGCGATATGCACCTCTGAAGTTGTTTGCGATCCGCTAATACGAAGAAGAATGAGAACACCAATCAGAGGCTGGGTCTTGTGACAGGCAGCCAATCAGCGCCACTTTAACCGAATTTCAAAAATTCAACCGCCATGATTATGTTTCTGATTTAGGCTGCGTTAAGTGTGTCAGTTGGATCCGTCCGGGTTGTAAGTAGCTATTTGGAAAAAAAGACACGGTTCTTGTGCATTGTTATTGGAGAAGAACACAGGTAAGGTGTTAATTTGTTATGTATTTAATGTTTGTCGGTGGCTGTTAAAGGTATAAGAAATTTGCTAATAGTTTCTTATGAGCGGGCAGCTCATCGAGCTTTGGGTTATCTCTGCTATTTTTGGTCGTTCACCACAAAAAATAGTTATAAGCAGCTTTGTTCAATGGTGTTTAGTTTGTGTTTATTCATTTATTGCAGTAAGTCTTATTGAATTTAGGCATATCAGACTCACGATCCTAGGGTTGTGCAACTGAGTCGGATCACTTTTTCCTAGAATGTACATAACGTATTGAACATTAAAAAAGATACTGTTTACAATACAGTATATCAGTGAGAAACAGCTGTGCAATAACAGGGAAATAACTTTGTCAAGGCTGGTTGTGTGACTTTTTTCTGTGAGGTGTAACTTCTTTATTTCGTTTGTTGTTTTTCATTGTGGACAAAGATAATTCAATAACTTATTCTAAAAATAATTCAGTGTAAATTTACTTGAGTTAGTTCAAGGGCAACCGGAAAAAAATAGCTGGTAATCTAAAATGACAACAATATCATCATGTTACCTTTTTAGAATAGTTGATTAATACTAAACCAGAGAAGTGGTCTGATTCTTAGTTCCTACACTATCTGGAAAAGTGGAATTTTATTTTGGTATTTTTTTGGATAAGTGTGTGAAAAAGAAAAGTATGGAGAAATATTTATATTTCAATGTAGTTTATTTATATAATGCAAATTCCCCTCAAATATCGTTTCAAGGCACCTCAGAAAAAAAATCAATCCAGTCTGACAGATTCAAAGTGAATTACGTAAATTCCAGTTTGATTCTAGTTATAAACAATGCAGTCAAGTTCAGTTTATTATTCCATCACTAAATGTTTTCTATCTCAGCAAACCCAGCTGATTTAGATTGCATCACTAACTTGCAGCAATCTGTCAAGCTGAGCATGCATATAGCATCAGTGGAAAGGAAAACTCCCCTTTAACAGGAAAAAACCTCCAGCAGAATCAGTGCAACGTCTGTCAAAAATAAAGTACTACTGATCCATTACTCCATTAAATCTTAAAAGTAAAGAGGTAATTGCAGTAGTTGCTGCTTTATTGGCTTCATGTAGGACAGAAAGACAGCTGAGCCAGTTTTAAAGTCTACAGGATGAAAGAGAGCTCATAATTAGTCCCAGCAAAAGCTCAGCCAAATCCCAGTATTCCACATTTTTCTTTTTCTCCATATTCCTCACATTTATTATTGTTTTTCTTCTTTCCTCATTTGGGTGTATTGCACCAGTTTGTGTTGCATGGGACCAACTACTTTACAGGAAAGACCGGATGCCATTGCATGTCAGTCATCTGGGCCGTTTCTCAATACCAAAGTATGCAAGTACATTCTTGTGTTCTTGGTAAGTACGTGCCCTGCAAGTACAGTTGAAAGTCTGTCCTTGCCGAGAACACAAGGACGCAGTCCGGTAGTTCTCCAGTTGGAATAGAGTGCACTTGATGATGTGACCCCTCAGCTAAGATCTTTTCTGGAGTTTTAATAAATGGTCCAGTTTTACTTGGGGAATGGGATTTATTTTTACATTTATGGATAGTAAAATAAGGGTGAATAAATGCATGTAGTGTGAAGTGCTTTGGGGTCCTTTGGACATGATAAAGATATAAGTATAGGCCATTTACCATTATCACTCTGCTGGCATGCTTCTGAAAAAAGAGAAACGACATCCTTGTTGTTCCACACTGAAAGAGAAAAAAGCCAACAAGTTACCAATAACAGCCCTGCCTCAGTTCTCTTATCTGATTGGGGACTGAACTGAAGAAGGTCAAACTGAACTGTCTTTATTGCTGCCTCATCATACATCTTGAATAATCACAGATTCATGTCTTTATTACAGATATAAAAATCATACTTAATATTAGGTCATTAGCAAGTATGACCCTACAAATGTGAAATCACAATTTGATTTAAAGGAGTGGTGACAGCACTGAATAAACTATTTCATGTAGATATTGGTGCATATGTCAATTCTCCAAAGACTTTCACAAAAAAAAACATTACCTTTTTGTAGGGGGTTGTTTTGGCAAGCCAGATTTCCCTCCTCCATTAAAGGGTTTGGTATGGTAATGATATGTAGCTCTACCTAGTTGACTTCACGCTGATTGGCTACAACCATATTTGGGAAACTCTTCAGGGAAATGCTCTGAACATCGTCTGAAATTGAGAACCAAATACCCTCTTTTTGTTTATCTGAATGGTTAGCCGGCACGTCAGCAGAGGAGGACTCTATTCGACGCAAGAGGAAAGCGGCATGACTCGATTTCACCTGTATGCTTTGTGTACGTTCACGTTGAGAGAGGCACGCATAACGGGGAACGTACGTGTGTGTGTTTTCCAGGGCGAGAGGGAGTCTTGTCAGACAAAATTACAAAGTGTGGGGCACTGGTAATGTAGGCTTTTAAAACTAGAAATGCTACCTTAGGCCAAACACTATATACCATTTTTAAAAAATAATTCAAAAAGGTCACTTTTCTCCAAAGGAAGGAGGGCAGCACCACTGAGTGTCTATCTGTGCATGTCCCTGCCTTCATTATGCATCTCTCCATGTTTGTCAGTTTGTTCATCTGTTTTCTCTTTCTATCTAGCCATAAATTTGTTTTTGTCCTTTCATTCATCTGTCCATCATCCAACCATTTTGTTTTTCATGTCTACTTGTCCCTTCTTCCAGCTAGCCATCCATTCAGCTCTTGTCCTTCCTTTTGTTTTTCTATTATCCATCTTATCACCCCTCTGTCCATCCATTAATCCATTCATCTTTGTTTTTCCATTATATGTCAATCATCATCATCTCTCTAGTCATTCTTTTTTTTCCTCCGTTTGTTTTGTCCATGTTCCATATGCTGTATACCTGTTGATCATTGCAGTTTAAAAGAAAATGGTGTTATTTGTTTGTTTTTTTTCTTCATTTCTTTAACATTTGTGAAAGCTGAAAGTTATACATATTCTGTTTTTCATTCCCCCAGATCTTTTAACATGGAGTCTCGGTTTGCTGACCTGCGGTGGCGGGACTCAAGTGTGTCGATGCTCAGGGTGAAGCAGTCTCGTAGGAGGTCTCGGTCCCAAAAGGAGAATCGGGAACGGATGGTGAACACTCGCAGGCAGCTGGATAAACTCCTAGAAATGGAACTGTCTTCCCTGGACACCTCCATGGTGACAACCAATATGTCGACTGTTCAAGAGAAGATACAGATCAACGCAAAACCTGCTAAAAGTATGAACTCATTTTTCAACATTCGAGAAATAATGATCACCTTCTCGATGTTTTCAAAATGTGCATTACATTCTGTGAATTGTTGGCTGGTTAAATATTTTTAGGCATTTTCGCCACTAATTTGTTCTTTATTAATTTGTTTTCCAATAGCGGCAGCTCTCGATAGGCTGAAGCGGCTGCAGAGCTGGAAAGAACAGAAGGAACTGAAGAAGGAGAAGGAAAAAAGAGAAAGGGAGTCTAAAGGAGTGTTTAAGACTGGCCTTTATCAACCGAAGAACACATTTACTCTTGTTCCGCTGCCTATAGTCCCACCTGCCTCATCTCGACCGAAGGAGGTGCTGATCTACCTATTCCAAACATTTCTGGGCTATGTTTATTTATTAGATAAAATGAACAAAAACTAGTTTGACTAAAAAATAGAATATGTCCAATGATGGTTATCTTTCAGAAAAAGGTGAGTACAGCTCCATCCCTGAGCACCAGAGTCACACGTTCCATGAAACAGCTCCTGCAGGAACCACAGAAGGTAAATCATTATTTTCTGATCCTTAGTATTTTCTCACGTTCACCCTTAATACATTACATAAAAAGTAAAACGTTTCATTGCTCTTTTTTACAAATATTTCTGCAGCCTTTGGCGATGCAACATCCAAACACTCGGGCAAACAAAGGTAAATGAGTTGCCAGAACCTCTTTTTAAAAATATTATCTACAAGTGAATCTTATTATCAAAAAGTGAATTTATTTCAATTCAAAAATTTGAAACTCATAGATTGTTGCTCACAGAGGGATACATTTCAAGTATTATGGGGTTTTTGGAAACGTACATAAGATCAATAGGAGCAAGGTTTTTAATAAAGAAGTGTAATCTTATGGTTGACACAGTCATGTGGACCGCTGCTGACAGACTCTTCAGTCAGCCGATATTTCTGTGTTAAAAATCCTTTCATGGGTGTCATGTAATACTAATTTTATGAAAAAACAGAATTTGGGGTTTTTCTTTGGCTGTAACCAATAATCATCAAACTGTGTAGAAATAATCTATGCAACAACTTTGACTTTATGACTGAGATCACTAAACTCTTCTATGATAATCTCATTTTAGATGCATCTGAACCATTAACTGAAAACCTCCCTTCCCCCTTCTTCCTTTTTAGTTCAATTTTCTGCTGAAAAATCAACTAGGAGCCGTGCAGCTCCTCTCAAACCTGCATCAACTGCCACCAAGATCAGTGCAGGTAACCTGTGGGACAGAATCCTCACTTAAAATCTACTTCAGCAACAGCTGTTGTTTCCATATTAGCATGTCAATCTGTATCTCTGTGTCTGGCTGTCCTGCTGCATCAGGGCCAGGTGGACAAGCTTTATCAACCAGATCAGCCAACAGGCCTGTTAGAAAAGCTGAGGTGAAAGACAATCCCATGGCCAAAGGTACACATTACACAATCACAGGCTTTTTAATTAGCTTTGTTTGACATGGTTGGTACAAAGAAAATGTTTACTTGCTCCAGAAAATATGTTAAACCCACCTCTCTGTTCTCAGATGTAATAACTACAAGGAACAGAGCAGTTGTCAACTCTCTGCCCCCCTCATCTGGAGGAGTAAGGAACTGTAAAGGTACATAATATTTTGCTAAGGGTCTGACCTGTATTAAGACTGAATAAGTTTTTTATTTATTTGTTTGAGTATAAATTCTTGGTTTTACATCTGTAGCTGTGAGCACCACAGTTCAGCCTGATGAGCACAAGGTGAGTGTTTTCTATCAGTGTCCCATAACGCAGCATTAAGATGTGATTAAAGTTAGAAAATGCAAATCGGTTTGTTTCCAATCGTTCTCATTTCAGCAGAAGGTTGAGGTCATAATACCTCAGATCCAGGATCAAGAGAAAATTTGTTCTCTAAGCCCAATGCCTTGCCCTGAGGACAAAGACATGGTGGTAAACCCAGGTCAAGAGGAAGCTGTCCCTGCTGTGGATTTTGCTTCTCCTTCGTTTGCTCCAGAGGGTTTTGTCTTTCAGGCCCCTGCTGGCCTGTCAACCTTTAAGTTTGAGCCTCTCACCCCTCGTTCAGCAGATTCCTTCCTCACACCAAGGTATTTCACTGCGGGGCTGGTGTGTTTGGTCTGATGAGCAGTTGGGGTGTATGATATATCGGCATTAACATCGGTATCAACCAGTCGGTGTAAAACTGAGTCGATATTAACAACAAATGTTTGTTTCCATTTGGTTACCGTTGGTGTCTTGGGGGGAGGGGGTTGGCCCTGTGGTGTTTGATTGTGATAGTGATGCAGTGCTAGATTATAGGGTGTTTAACTGAAGCAGTGTCAGCGGTGTAGTCTTTTTTTTTTTTTCATGATGTCGAAATGGTAAAGAAATGTATATAATGTTGGTAAATATCAGTTATCGGCCATAGCGGCAATATTAATATCGATATTGACCCAAATCTTTATATCAGTTCATCCTTAGTGTGCAGTGTTATTTTTCTGACACACTTTGGTTTGACCTTTTTTACTTATATAAACTGAACCATCTTGTCACTAATCAGACCAGCTTGTTTCTAATCTGAATGCTGTGCTGTGATTCTTTCTGCCAAGTTCCAGTTTCAGTCTTCCCCCAGCCCCAGTATTCAGCAGTGAGCCTCCAGCTGAGCCAGCACAACCCACTCCTCCAAAGACTCCTCACTGCTCTTCTATTCGTACCTCTTCAGCATTTGCTCCTTCAACCTCAGGCAGTCCACAGGAATCCAAGCATGACGTGCCTTACTTCAGGTAGTGCCAGCTTTGATTTAAAATGTTTTTGCCACTCTTTTCTTATCAATTGTAAGACTGGGAGAATGAAAGGCTTTTTTTTCTGGTTTGTTCAGATCAGAAATTTCCAATGAGACAGCCAGACTAACAAATCTTTGTCTCCACTGGGAGACCAAAGTGGAGGACGAGAACATCCCAGAAGAGAGTGAGTGCTTATTCACCAGAAGTGACACGGACACATTTCGTTACCAGAGGCATTTTCACTCAATGCCATTGTAACTTTGTGTGACAGTGAGAGACCGAATGCGCACAGCAATAGGCCAAGCTAGGTTGCTGATGAAGGAGCGTTTCAACCAGTTCAGCAGTCTGGTGGATGCCTGCGAACTGTGCCGTGGAGAGAAGATCACCACCTGTACCGACCTGCAGGGGTTCTGGGACATGGTTTATTTCCAGGTACAGATTGTCTGAGGAGAAGACAAAGTGGCTTTTGATTCAAAACGCAGCACCATAACTAGATGTGCTGTTTTTTTTTTTTTTTTGTCGTGTCCCCCCTCCCCCATCTTTCAGGTGGAAGACATCAACAAGAAGTTTGATGCTCTCAAAGAAGCAGAGGGCCGAGACTGGTTGGAGGAACATAAACCCCCACCACGTCAGAGAAAAGTAGTGAAGGTGAATGAACACTCTTGAATGTTGCTTTGGTAAAAGATTCACAGCTCTGTACAGAATGTTTACACAGCTTTTTTGTTTCTGTTTGCTGAATTATGATTATTATGCCCAAGTAGCAATAGTGCTGCGAAGGCCTATTTAATCATAGCGTTTCTTATTATGATTCTGTCAAATGAATTGGCTTTTTGGAGGCCTAAACGTATACAAAAACTCACCAAACTTGGAGGGCGCCTCAGGCCTGTGTGAAAATTACGTATTTTAAGGGCGTCACAAAATCGCAACAGAAACGGCTCAACAGCGCCCCCCGGCAACTTTCAAAATACCCTCCGCATTGACCTTACTTTGTCAGGGAAACATGAAAATTGGTACAGTTGTACAACTGACCAAGACCTATGGAAAACTCTCTTGCACCCATGCTCGACACCCAATAGGAAGTCAGTCACCTTGGATTGAATTTCTGATTTTTGACCCCATTTTGCCTGTATATAGCCCCCTCATTTGATTGAACTTCTCCTAGATTTCGATCGATCAGTTTCAAACTTTGTCAGTTTGCTCATAAGGCATGTGGGAGTAAAAATTATCAAAACATTGAGTTTTCGAGCATGCTGAAGGGGCGTGGCCAGACCACAAAGTTTGACATCTCGCCATGAAATACAAAACTATTATATCTCCTACACAAAAACTCACTGAGACACCAAACCTTCACTGACTGATCCACATCCGGTCCCCTGCAATACCCAATGGTGAAATCATGATATCACTTTAGCCACACCCCTGAGAACAGGAAGTGTAACCTTTTACTTTGAGCGGTCTCTATCTGACCCCTTGACCTAATCAACATCAGTGTGTCCAGTGATGGAAGATGTGTTGATGTAACTTTGTTTCCAGCACTGACAGTTTTCGGTGGAGGATGTGGGCATGGCAAAGTCAGACATCACACCTTGTTTGGCTCTAAATTCTACATATTTCAGCCAATCTGCACTAAACTCACTATGATCGATCCTAATCCAGCATCCAACAGTAATGCAGTCCAATAGTTGGTGGATGTGGGCTAATTCATTGATAGAACCTCCTGGAATATATATATATATTTTTTTAAATCAGCCCCAAGCCATGTTTTGACCGATAATTATGAAACTCACTACACATGTGTAACTTGTCAGCACTTAGCATGCCAGTCTCTTGGACCCATGGTCAAAACCCAACTGGAAGTCAGCCATTTTGGATCAAAGCAGCCATTTTGACTGTTTTATACACGTATCTGATCAAACTCTTCCTATAGCTTTTGAGATGCAGGCTTCAGAATCACTCAGCACAGTCTTGAGGCAAAGAAGATCAAAAGTTATCAAATTCTTTTGGCTACATCGAAGCATGTGGGCATGGGCAAGCCTCAAAATCTGGCCATGAAACATCAAGGTGGAATAATTTCCACATTACAAGGTCACAGCTGCATCAGACGTTCTATGTGTCATTACAGACCAGCACTCATCACATTCACATGGTCAATTGCTGATCTCAGCCCTGCCCCCTTCCAACAGGAAGTCACCTGTTTTTTTCTGCTTTGTCTTATTTTTACTCTGAGTCATAGGTTTAAACTTGTGTCAAGTGACATAGAATAACATGATGATAAATCCTCTGAACACTGGCTGGTGGCTAGAACATGAGGGTGTGGCAGAATGGCGAATTCCAATCCTTCGCCGTTTGCATACGGTTGGCTCTAAATCTCACATGCATCATCCGATTTGCACCAAACTGGACATGAATAACCTATGTTGACCTCTTGATACATCATTGCATAGGCACCAGATTTTTTTTTTTTTTTTTTTTTTTTTTTTTTTTTTTTTTTTTTGTGAATCATTTAAGCACACCGCTTGACATGACACATTGGTTGTGGTACATTAATGACATTCCTAAAGACCTGCCCACTCAGAGAGAAGAGTGATGAAAATTTGGTGACACCACCAGCTTCTCCCTGTGTGTATGATATAAGACTGAAACCGTATCCACAAACTCTTGATGACTACATATGGGTCGGATGCAGGAATTGCGTGAGAGCGGTGACGACGGTAATGGGGTGCCGGTGCCAGAGCTTCCACGATCGCCGCATTACCAGAGCACGCTGAGCTGCGAGGGCTGCTAATACTGTTTGCAGCTTTAATTTTTTTTTTTTTTTATACATTATTTCTGAGACTAATATTCATGTATCATGTACAAATGCACCGATCGGATTTTGTGGCCAGTTTTCAATCATCAGTTTGTAAAGCTCAGACTTGCCAATACAGATTTTAGCTGATTGCAAATTTTCTTTAAGAACTGTAAAGAGTAAAAAATGTTCTCCTTCTTGGATACATTTTAAATTGGGTGTTTTTTGCATCACTGAAAATTAGTTGTTCCGATCAATTAGCCACCGATCATTATTGTCCAATTTCTGTGTAAAACTATGATCAGAGTTTGCGGACCAATTTTTTTGTTGTTGCCGATCTCAAAACCCAATCACTTGTTCCTCCCGACAACACCTGGGCATGCTCCTGATGAGACGGCGGATGTTCTCCTGAAGGATCTCTTCCCAGACCTGGATTAGAGCATCAGTTAGCTCCTGAACAGTCTGTAGTGCAACGTGGCGTTGGTGGATTGACCGAAACATGATGTCCCAGATGTGCTCAACTGGATTCAGGTCTGGGGAACGGGCAGGCCAGTCCATGACATCAATGCCCTCATCATGCAGGAACTGCTGACACACTTCAGCCACATGAGGCCGAGCATCGTCCTGCATAAGAAGGAACCCAGGGCCCACTGCACCAGCATATGGTCTCACAATGGGTCTGAGGATCTCATCCTGGTACCTTATGGCAGTCAGGGCAGCTCTGGCTAGCACATAGAGGGCTGTGCAGCCATCCAAAGAAATGCCTCCCCACACCATGACTGACCCACCACCAAACTGGTCATGCTGGAGGATGTTGCAGGCAGCATAATGTTCTTCACAGTGTCTCCAGACTCTGTCACGTCTGTACATGTGCTCAGTGTCAACCTGCTTTCATCCGTGAAGAGCACAGGGAACCAGTGGCAAACCTGCCAGTTTTGGTGTTCCCTAGCAAACGCCAGTCATCCTGCACGGTGTTGGGCTGTAAGCACAGGCCCTATATGTGGACGTCGGGTCCTCATACCGCCCTCATGGAGTCTGTTTCTGACAATTTGAGTAGAAACATGCACATTAGTGGCCTGCTGGAGGTCATCTTGTAGGGCCCTGGCATTGACCTCCTGTTGCTCCTTGCACAAAGGACGAGGTAGCGGTCCTGCTGCTGGGTTGTAGCCCTCCTACGGCACCCTCCATGTCTCCTGGTGTGCTGGCCTATCTCCTGGTTCCTGTTCCGTGCTCTGGACACTGTGCTGAGAGACACAGCAAATCTTCTTGCCATCGCTCGCATTGATGTTCCGTCTTGGATTAGCTGCACTACTTGAGCAACTTCAGGGGGCTGTTAAAAAACGCCTCATGATGCCTCTATGCATGACAACACTGACAAAATGAAAAAAGTGACTCAAAGTTCAACTAGAAAGAATGAGAACAGAGAAATGATCTGTGGTCACCACCTGCAGAATCACTCTTTTATAGGGCTTGTCTTGCTAATTGCCTCTCATTTCCACCTGTTGTATGTTTCATTTGCACAGCAGCAGGTGAAACTGATTCACAGTAAGTGTTACTACCTAACTGGTGACATTGATTCCACAAAGGTGGGACTGATTTGGAGTTACTTTGTTTTGTTTAGGTGTTCCTTTTATTTTAGAGAGAGAGAGAGACAGAGAGAGACTGAAGTAAAAACAGTAGATCACAAAAATCTAAAGGTAATAAATATTGGGGATTTTTTTTTTTTATTTCTTTCAGGTAAAGGTAAGATAATATTGTAAAAGTGGCATAGGTTTAAGGCTTGGACTAACACTGAGAATAAATCTATTTTTCAAACCATAATAGTAATAAGCTTATTGAACTATTAAGTCTAAAAGGGACTAAACATTTCCTTATGTTGTTAAGCAGCATTTATTTAATATCTTGTTACTTTTCCTTGTCCACATTAATGCCATTAGTCCTCCATTGCACTTTGAATTTGATTCATGTGGACTTGAGTTAGAACTGGCTTTGTCCCTTTGTTCTTTATTTCTTTACAATAAAACTATTGATCTTTCGATCGATAGACCGATCTATATAAACATATCACCCATGCTTCTGGGTGGACATTAAGTGGAATACCAGTACTTATTATTATGATATAGATAGATAATATAAAAAATTAGTAGTATTAGTAGTAGTAATTTTTTTTTTCTCTCACTTATAGCACTGCTCTTACTGGATAGCCTTATGCCAAAACTATCATGGGGAAATGTAACTTCTCTGACATCTGGTTAAAAGACGTGAAATTCAAAGACTGGCCTGCAGGGCTGTACAATAAATCAGTAACTATATTTCGTATTAGACACGTGATCAATATAAATAGATAATACTTCTGATAGAATATTCAATCTACAGAATATTCACCAAACCCTGATCCAGAACCGCGTAGCATTCTGGAGGATGTAGGCAGAGGAAAGACTTTAGCCGCTCAACCTCTCTTGCCCAGCTAAGCTAGGTTGGTGACATCAACTAACTCACTTACTCTTTGGTTACTTAGCAACAACTCAAGTAACTTGTGCAGCAGCAGTTTAAGATTTCGCCACCGTGCCTCATAACTACTTAAAAATAAACAGTGGCGTGGAGTGAAAACTGGGTAAAAGAGGAAAGGTCAGTTTGGCAGTATGTCAGATATTTAAAATGAAAAAATGAATCAATAATTATCTATCAGCTGATATGAAATGTTTATATTGTGATATGTTTTTCAGCCTTATCATCTAGCCCTACTGGCCAGTAATTGGTAACAGTCAAGAGGCATATTGCCATGTAAGAAAATGACACTAATCTATTACTTTATAATTAGTTACCCCTAACTGAAGTTCAAGAGCTTGCTGCTACAGTTGCAGCCTGAAGTCATGTTGGTAATAAAAAATATTGTGATATTAAAAGGTATTAAATTTAACTTAAGAATTTCTGTATATACCCTGTGATTGCTAATTATTCATATCAGGACAAGGAGAAACGTCATACACTATGTGAGAGAGAGAGCTCAGTTGTGTTAAACGGGATTTAACTAATATTTTAAAACAAAGACTTAATGATTGAAATTGACATTTTAAGTTGTCTTTAGCATCTTCATATTTACTATCAGTCAGCATTGTTTGCAAGCTTAACATTAGTAAAAGAAGTGTCTGTATGAGATTTCTAAAAGGTTGTCAATATTTCTTAATCCACTGTGTTCCAGTATACAGAATTTAGATTATTCAAAGGACTAAACAGAGCCTCTTGGCTATATGTTTAGCCCCCTTTAATTTCCTGAAGTCTCATGCTTCTGCTGACTGTACTTTAAAATGGCTATGATAATAAAATACTAACTTTGAGTCTTTGCTTGTTAAGTGTCCTCACTGAAGGGTGGTGTTGTCAAAATGACCTGGTAGCTCTTGGGCAACCAACCCAACAGAAACTTTAGCTTTTCATCTGTATCTGTTTCCTCCCATGTTTATTTGCAAAATCTTCAATATTGAAGATCAAAATCCCAACTTATTTTTTTTATTATTTTTAACCCCCCCCCCCCACCACTACCACCTCCAGAAAACATCAGCCGCTCCCGCTAAGCCAACAGGAAACAAAGCAGCAGCTAAGTCTCGCCTGGCTGCTGTGAAAGCTGCAATGAGAGCCCGACAGCAGGCAGCTGAGGCGGAGAGAGCAGCAAAAGATGCTGAAAACACAGACAATGCTGGTAGCAGCCAGGAGCCACAAGTAGAAGGTCAAGCTATTGTCTTTGATGGAGGTTTCTTCCAGGTGGAGAGCCCAGCTAAACCATCAAGTGAGTGACAAATAAAGCTTCACTTCTTTCTGTTTTGACTCATTGTTACAATAGGTTTATGTTTGTGTTTTCAGTACAGCGATCCGGCTGCCTAAGCACCGCTGTGCTGCCCCAGGCTTCTCCTACAGAGACACTTCACCGTACTCTTGTGCAAACTCCAGGACCAAAGTCCCATCAAGGTGCTCGTCAGGCCTCCCAGAAGAAGACCATGAACGTCTCTCTTCGTTTTTCCCCTATGAAAGAAGTGTTTTCAGATGAAACCCAATCAGACCAAAGTCCCAAACAACCATCAGAAAGTGTCTCTAAACAGGAAGAAGCTACTTTTGTTCCTGATATGGGCACACAGATGCATGACCCTTCAACTATGTCAGCAGAAAAGGTGGACAACAACCCATCTGAAGTCATCAGTGATGTCCACCCTCTTTCACCCAGACATTCCTTGTCACCATGCAAAACTCCTGCTTCAGTCCACCAGACTCCTCAGCCTGCATCAGTCCTGAGTTTCACACTGTCACCTTGTGGAACTCCTGTCCAACCATCCTTCTCTCCAGCTGAGCAGGTCCCAATGGAGACCCAGCCGTTCGTCTCTCCCACACCAGATGGTTCAGTCATTGAGGTATGATCCAAATATTGCTGTATTTATCAACACAAGTCCTGTTTATACATTTTAAGACTTTATTGTGGGATTTAAGAAAAATGGCAAAGGTAAAATACATTGTTTCAAGGCAACAGTTTGAAAGTAATTCATGCCTTTATTTCGTCACAGCTGGATTACTGTAATTCCCTCTATCTGAGAGTCAGCCAGTCCTCGCTTACACGTTTGCACCTAGTGCAAAATGCTGCTCGGGTCTTGCGGTGGCGCAGGGGTAGACCCATATATCGGCCATCACAGGTTCGAGTCCCAGCCTGTTGACCTTTGCCAAATATCTTCCCCTTCTCTCATAACCCACTTTCCTGTTACTCCACTATCAAATGAAGGCCTCTAGAGCCACAAAAATCCTTCTAAGAAAAAATGCGGCTGCTCGCCTTTTAACAGTAAAAGAGAGCACGTTACCCTTGTTCTGGCTTCTCTTCACTGGCTGCCCGTGTATTTTGGAGTTCATTTTAAAATCCTTGCCCTGCCTTATTTAACAGAGTTTCTCCACTGCTACACTCCCTCTCGGTCACTCAGGTCCGCTGACCAGCTGCTCCTGGTCATGCCCAGTACTAAGCAGAAGCTTGGAGGTGACGGGGCCTTGTCTATCAGTATCCCTAAGCTATTAGTTCTACCTTTGGACACTGTCCGTTTTTAAAACCAGTCTGAAAACTTATTTATACCCATTGGCCTTCAACCCATATGCAGCTTTTACAAGTTGATGATTCTTTAAATGCAGGAAATTCCTGGTTTGGACTTTGAACGTTATCTCCAGCCATCACAGAGATGCAGTCTGTCACCGAGGGACACTGTTACCATTGAGATATCATCTGTGGGAGCGGATGTACAGATGGAGAGTCCTAAAGGACAAGCTGAAGAACTGCTTACTCATTTAGAGCCAGGTATGAATTAAGCCCAAAGGAACAGTGCATCTGCACTAACTGCTAGGATTTACACTGGTTAAGTCTTTAAGAAGGAATCTATAGTAACTTGCAGAAGTATTCATACCCTCGTTTTTTATTTTGTTGTTACAACCACAAACTTAAATGTATCAGATATTTGTGTAAAAAAAATAACATTGGATTCTTTTCCTTCCACTTTAGTTATGCATTACTTTGTGTAATTTGGGGGGATTTATGTAATGGTGTGGGGGGAAAAAAAAAAACATACTCCTGCTTGTTGCTGCCTGCCTGATTACTTTGGGTTTGCTCACATTTTTGCTCATCTTTCTCTACAGCACTGTCAACGGCGTCTTCAGTGTTCAATCCTCAGTCACCACAGGTTACTTTTTCACTTTATTTTTCTTTGGAAGAGAAAATACTTAAATTAGCACACAACAGTTCTTTGTGCTTTTTTTTTTTTTTTAATTGACTCATTCATTATGCATTTGTTTCTTTCAGTTTTAAATCCTTTTTCTGTACTTCTAGGTTCAGACTGCAGAGTCAGCCCTGCTTCTCTTCACCCTGGACATGAAGGACAGGATACGCCTGTCCACCTGTCCAAGTGACCTCATGGTCTTCACCCCTCCTAGCATTTAAAGCCTTTCTTAAATTGTTCTGTTTTGACTTGTAAAAAGGTTTTCAACTTCTGTAAAAAATAAAAAATAAATACAAAATCATTTTTGATGATTTTAAATTCAGTA